>JAHHFK020003683.1:0-448658 GCA_024533555.2 Aedes koreicus
TGGTCTTATTTTGCAAAATCATGAAGTTTGAGGTGTCGCAAGCCATGTTTTGGTACCGTTTTGATCCTGGTCAGTGTTTCGGGAAGGGTACTTACCTCACGGTTCCCCTGAATATATCCGGAACTACGTAAAATTACGGAGTTTTGGATACTGTATCAAAAACTAGAACAAATTTGTGTACGTTGGCAAGAGGATGCATCCAATTTGGTTAAGATTTCGCAGAATGAGAGGCAAATGAATATCCAGATTTTTGTTAAAAGAGGGGTCAGGCATGTAGGTGTTAAACAGGTAAATCATATTTCGACAGAAATACGTGTTTTTGTGATTTAAATCTCATTTTTGTCAAAACCTGGACGTGTTACAGCAACTGTGAGCCCACACTTAGATTCAGCGAGGCAATATCTATAAAATTCAACATATTTACTCGATGGGACTAGTGTTATCTGCATTTAAAAAATCACACCGAGCACTTATAGGTACCGTGAAAATAAATTACAACCAATTCATCACCATGTCAAATCCATCATGCAAATATCTTGCCGTAACAACTCATTAGCGTCTACAAGCAACCAATCAAGCTGGCCGTAGTGCTGAATCCGGCTTGGATCGATACCCAATCCGATTGGGAATATATGAGCTTGATTGTCCTTACAGAAAGAGATGTAAATATCAGAGCATTTGAAGTTGTATTTCGTTACATACGAAGCAGCAACTTGCATGAACTAGTTGTAATAAAGACGAGTTTCTGTATACAACACTGTTGACAATGTATGGAATGTCCCAGAACTTCACACGATTTATAATGTTAATTTGTAGGTTTTGTGACGCTCCATTCATGTGCATGATATTGAACAGAATATACACTATTTTTTCGAGGTGTGCTTAAGTCTTCAACTACAAAAGTGAAAATATGTCGATAGCACCAAGTTGAGGTTCGGTGCGATGTTCCAGTAATGCCGTAATGAAACAAACAGCGACATTAAATTCCCTCTTTTTAACGACCACGTGGCCCAAAAACGGGACCAGCGAAACGCCTTGATTTACCACTAGAGAGATCTCAACCTTTTAGCGATGAGTGCCACCCCCAAAGCTCACGCGCTCCACTAATAGTCGCTGAAACTAATTAGTCATATTTAAATTGCCAACCAACCAAGCAAAACTGGTTTCACAAGTACCTAATGCCATTTATCTTCTCATCCCGATTGGAGAAGCCGCGAGCGCACATTCACTTGATTAAATTGACTCATAAGGCCAGTGTGCGTGCAATTGTTTCACTCTAATGGGAGAAAAATCACATTGTTCCGAAGAGCGGCATCGTTTACAAATTTGTTGATCATTTCTGCATTACTACTCCTTCGCCGTCCGATAGACTGCTTGAAAGACTCACCTCTAGCTTTCAGGCTCGTAAAGTGATCCGAACTCCGAGGTCGTAAATCTTCACCATTTCGTCAGACAACATCTGGAACGAACGGCAATTGTCACATAGGTATTCCGAATTCAGCCGACAATCGTTTCGAATGTGACGGTTGCGTACTTTTGGTGACGAACATGTGTAATTTCGGATAAGAAAAATTCAAACTACACGAATTCATTGAAAAATGGTGTGATCCGTCGGATCATCTTGCAAATGACCCAGTGACATTCGTTAACCTGTTGAACTTTAGCCGGTGGTTTTGTGGTTGCTCCACAAAACAAGATATCGCGATGAAGACGACGGTGACGGCAGCAACCAGTAGCATTTTTCACAGAAGTCAACACAGTTTACCAGGTATCGTCTACTTGGACCAGCAATGGCAAATAGCAACAAAAACTGTGTACTAGAATGTAAAGTTTGCATGGCAAACGAAAAACTCCATCCAAGGTGGGTCGTCGTGTTCGAGAGGCGACCGTTTTTTTTTTGCGATCATCATGTCTTCTTTCTTCATCTCATCTATCGGCTTGGTCGTGGCTCTGGCTCTGTGTCCTCCCAACTTCACTGTGGCCTAGCCTAGGCGTTCCGTCGTCTTCTTTTTTTCGCGTCGTGGAGTAAAAGTCATAAAATGATGCGATTTTCGTTGTCGTCGTGCTCCCCGCCCCATTGTCACCGTCCTCAGCAGTAGTCGATCAGATATAGTTGGCTCGGTTTTGCATATAACGTGGAGATACCAGCAGTATTGCAATGCGGTAGTTTTCCGCACCCTTCTTGCCATCGAGAAGTGTTTGTTCGGATTGATGTTCTTCGCCATTAATTTATCGGATTTGATAGTTTTGGGTGTTTTAATGGGTTGTTGAGTCTGACGCATTTAAACATGAAATCCATTTGTTCAAATTGTCCCAAAATAAAAACCTCGGTCACTCACTCTTACATCAGGTAGATTCAACGAACGTGTGCAAGTTAATTGATTTACTGTTCTCAGATAATGTTTGCGATTTTTGACTTTCTGACTCACCAAACAAATCAGTAACAAACCAATGAGTGAACTTACGGTAGAAGCACAGATGAAATGAATTATATACAAGTTATAAAGACTGTATTCGATGTAATTTGGACACACAAAATAGGTCACCAAAAATTTTCCTTGAGCCCGATTCTTTTCAAACTTTCTGGAAATAAAGAACTACTAAATGGTTAAGTTTTGACATCATTGGTTTATTGAACCTCTTCTCCCATAATTTAAAAAAAGACCTTTGCCTTGACCCCTTTCATCAAATTTTGGGCAATGATAGGACCAACTTGCTTACTTACTTTTAACCAAACTTTCTTTAGTTCAAGTTCATTTTCTATCAGTTTTGGAGTTTTAACGAGCTTTGCCTTCATAATTGCCCAAAATTTTTCAATTGGGCGAAGTTCCGGAGTGTTTGGAGGGTTGACGTCTTTTGGTACAAAAACTACATTATTATCTTTGTACCAGTCTAAGACGGGCCGGGCATAGTGGCAAGATGCCAAATCCGGCCAAAACAGTGTCGGGCCATCGTGAGATCTCAAGAAGGGCAGAAGTCGTTTTTGGAGGCATTCGTCCTTGTAGATTTGTCCGTTGACGGTCCCAGAGGTGATGAAGGGCTGACTCATTTTGCCACATCTGCAGATCGCTTGCCAGACAAGGAATTTTTTGGCGAATTTCGACAGTTTCTTCTTCCGTACACTCTCCGGAACGGCCAACTTAGAGGTGGCGACGTAGTGTTCCTGTCCTGGCATTTGTTTGGTGTCGGCTTTAATGTAGGTCTCATCGTCCATCACAATGCAGAACGGTTTTGTGAGCCACTCCCTGTACAGTTTTCTTGCACGAGTTTTGGCCACCGAGTTCTGTTTATCGCTCTGGTTCGGTGCCTTCTGGACCTTGTACACATGTAATCCAGAACGTTTCATTGTTTTCTGCACAAAACAAACTGAAACTTTCGCCTTTTTCGCAACATCCCTGATCGAAATGTTGGGATAACGCTTAAATTGGTTCAATACCATCCTGGCCTTCTCCGGATTTGATGTGCCACGTTTTTTGCCACTACCATTTTTCCGCTTGGTTGTCTTACGGTCCTTGAACGTTTTGATCACATGAGATACGGTTGAATGTGCGATTCCGAGCTGTTTTTCGATCCATCGATGAGAAGCGTTTGGGTTTTCGAAGTGAGTGCCCAAAATTTGTTGGCGCACTATTTCTTCATTCGAAGCCATCACGATTTTCACGAAACTTATTACACAATTGACACAACACAATGAAATACATTCAGTTAAAATTTCAATAATTTTTACCCACACGCTAAAAAGTTACGAACAATTGCGTGTGTCCAAATTTCATCGAATACAGTCTTTATAGCGACCGGGAGCTGAGAGACAAATGGATTTCATTTTGCCGCTTGCCGTTGGATTCGGAATTGTCCGAAAATAGTCGACTTTTCAGTGTATAATTGTGAATATTACAGTTACATTTCAATTATGAAACGGATTTGTATATGCCGACTGACGGTGGCCGATGATTAACTCTCCCGGGAGCAGTCCCGGTTTATGAGAACGTACCAGATATGAATTCACTAACATGCGACGATAATCGATTACTGGTGGGTAAAACGGTGCCGGTGAAATATTTTTATTTACACATTGCATTGTTGTAGGATTTGAACAACAACTTAACTAGTACCCAATCATCACAAGAGAATTCAACTGCATCATTTCAATCTGACTTATTGAGCAGCTCTTCTACAGAGTCGATTGCATCATATGCAGCTGTCATATGCAGAATGTCGTTCGATAACTGTAATGTAAACATGTTTCAGTTATCGAACGTCGACTGTATATTGTGTCTTTTTTGTTACATAAAAATGTCTCAATTGATTCCGACTATATAGTTACAATGGAACGAACTGTTTTGGCTTTAATTTGTTCGCGAAAAAATAGTTATTTTTATTGTTGCTATTCTTGTCAATCCCCATTTTGGGTTTTTTTTTGGGGCAATAGATTCTATTGTGGAAAACAAATAAACGCTAGTGTGATTTTGTAGTTATTGACAATAAAAAAACTTATGGTTTTAACTACAAATTTTACGGTGTTGTAAATATTAAATTCTTTTGTTCTTTATTGAGATTTGCATTACCTAAATTTGACTTCATTCGCAACATTATTTTATTCTTCTTTTTCTTCTTCCGTCGCTATCATGGAAAAATATCATCGCGAGATAACAATACTCCTCACTGATCCAAACGTTTTAAAAAAAAAAAAAAAAAAAAAAAAAAAAAAAAAAAAAAAAAAAAAAAAAAGCCTTGTTTTGTTCGATAGGTAGCATCGGTTTCACTCTTTTGCGCGACTCTTCTTTATCGACTCTGGGGAACACACATATAGTATCTGTTTTTGTACTCAAAGGAACATATTCTCGTCCTTTGGCTGAGTAGGCTTTGCTTGAAAAGTGGTTGATTTTTGCTTTAGCTGTCAAGTTTTTGTTTCGTGCTGGAATTGTTGTTTATAATTTTCGCTCAACACCGTTGAAAACTAGCACTTTTCTTAAACTAGGTGTGATGAGTGTCGTCTTGTCCATGCACAACGCATTTACCCAACACACCACCAAAACCGATCGTGGACCGAGGCTGCTTACTTAACTGCGTCTGGGTTCTTCCGGACGCTAAGAAAAGAAACTCATCGGTTCATTTTTAGTCACGCAGTTGTGAAAAAACTGGCTCTGTTAGTTAATAATGTGTCCAGAACTGGAAGGCTTAATGAAGCGGCTGATATAACTGTGCGACAGTGGGTTGCGAGTTCAGCTCGATGGCTCTACTTGGAAAAGTTTGGTTGAGAGAATACCTCAATTGATCTGAGAAGCGATCTGACGGACGAACTTTGGATGCCCATCGCTGGTGGTTACGATGTAGGACGTCTATGAGATTCGGGTGAGCCCTTTCCTTTTTATTCTCTTGTATTTCATGTCCATTTTTAAGTACAGAGTATGTCGGTGCAGGGATTGCTTTTCCATTACTTTCATGGAGCAGAGAACGCTCTCCACAGTGGCTATTGCAAACAGTTCAAGTTGATGTGATGTGATGTTTATTGCTAAAAGAATCTCCAGCTGCTGTCATCATTTGTTTTTCTTTTTATTTTGAGAGGTTTTAAAATTCAGAATGGAGTGAGTGACGGAGAAGGAAAATGGCGCGTGTTTGCGAACGGTCCGATGTAATCGCGGAAAAAAAAACCTATCAAGCGGGACTGAATCATTTCGGCAGCGGCGGTAAAGTGAAGTGCTATATTCGGTGCAGTGGAGAGTGTTGAAATTGTCGTGAAAAGTGCCCGATCCGGGACAAAAATGATGATTGAATCATTTCGGGGAGCTCCCTTCTCTTGGAAGGCTTCTTTGCTGTCCTTTTCCTGTTGATGTTGCCTTTTTTGCGAGACCAACGATTAGCGGCTAGTCGGCACCAATACTATCGCCGTGGGGTCGATTTGTGATGGCACCAACACACTGGCCGGGTGTTTTGTTGTGAAAACGGATGACCTCTCCCACATTGATAAACAGGAGTTTCTTTCAGGTGCGTTTTTGTAAACATGTACATTAGGGGGAAGTGCAGAGGTCTAATCGGTAGTGTTCTTTTCGCTATGAGTGTGTGTGTGTGTGTTTTTTTTTCTCGATCGTATGAAGTGAAAAGTAAAAGGACAGTGTGGTGACGTCTCGAGCTGGATTCTGGAATCGAGTGGTTCGATCAAACTGCTGCTGTGGGGAAGTTTTTCCCTTCGAATTTTTGACAACAGCAGTGTGCCGGGGAAAACCACGTCGCCGGCGTCCCTCCGTAGGTTCTCGCGTGAGTCGTGTCGTGAAGAGTGCGTTCGGGCGAGAAAACCGAATTTTAGGGGTTAGTGTGTGTGTGTGTGTGTGTGTGTGTGTGTGTGTGTGTGTGTGTGTGTGTGTGTGTGTGTGTGTGTGTGTGTGTGTGTGTGTGTGTGTGTGTGCGACGGCGACGGTGGAAAAATTGTTTTCCTTTTTCACTTTAGCCCGACTAAAAAAGTGCTGACAGTTGCGTAGTGTCTGGGTGATCCTGAGAAGAAATAAGTGAATTGGTTTGTTTGGCGATAATTATTGGGTGTTGACGAAAATGTGATCGTTGATAGTGAGAGAAATAATCATCCTGTTGAAAATCCATCCAAATGAATAGACAAATGTTGCAACAAATAATTTATTTCTACAAAATTTTGAAGACAATATCTAATACTCGGTTGTAAGGAAGTAAGTACTCTCAAGGACGATGAGCAGGACAGGTAATTGTTGCCCATTATGTTCATCTATATTAATAAAATTTACTTTTAATAGGTTTGAGTCGAATACCATCGGTTGAATCGGTTGTGTCGATACTTTGTTCCGCAATATTTTGTTATCGGGCGTAGCGTTTTGCCTATTGTTTCGGTTGCCTATTGTTCGTTGCGCGAGTGATCGAGTGAGCATCGGAAGTCGTGGTTCGCTGGGTAAGATCGGTCGGTGGTGAGGTACATTATTAATTGTGCATCCAAAATTATTCGTTCGTCATGCTCGTCGGGCCACCCTATCTTGGAGCAAACAAATCACTGTCCCATTTTGTAAGGGACCTCCAGCGGCGTCCGTACTGTTGATGTAGATCAGACCAAGTTGGCTCTCCAGTGCTAGTGATGGAAACCTAAATGAAATACCAGAATCACACTCTGTGAGTTGCCTCAATAGCATCTTTACTGTTGGTTTAAACCGGTCACAACCAGTTTTCAGTATAAATCAAAAATCACTTTGTTTTCCCAATGAAACACCACAACTCACACTTTGTGAGTGGCCCCAATAGCATCCTTACTGTTGGTTCCAAATCTGTCCAAATCGGAAATCGGTACTAATTACACCTAACAGCTTGTCGTTAACCAAAATGAACCATGCTGCCACCCAATCCTGTTATCCAAAATCCCAGTGATTTCTCGTGGGAGGGTTTCGGAGCTTCCAATAAAGCAGGAGTATCACGTCAACATATTCCTACCCAGTCCCTACTTGACCTGCATTCGGGCGAGGCCAGGTATTGCCTTAGATTGGGATCACCAGTTTTTACACATTGAAGAAGAAGTGTGTTAGTCCCAAGCATCATCTGTTGGTTCTCTGTGTAATAACAGCTGATCTGGCAACAACGGAGTAGCAACCTCGGGCGGTCAATCATGCTCATGCTCATGCTCATGCTATTTTGAGAGGTTTTACAATTCAATTCTTTACTGACATGACCGGTTATATAATGGGTTTCAATCTGTATTATAACACAGCTCGAAAGGCTAGTTTGAATGTATGGTTAGCATCATGCACATATGTGTATGCGTTATTAAACAAACAGGTTTACATTGTAGATCGTGTGGGGTTCTGAGACATTTCATACGTTGATGGTGTTGTATGAAGGGTCCGTTCTTTGTGATCTGTATTCCCTTGCAAGTTTACTGTTGGTTTGAATTGGTTCAAAGCGGTTCAAAGCAGTTCAAAGCGGCAACTAAGCGTTGTTCAAGAAAATGTTTGTTGTTCCAATCAAATGAACCATCATCACACTTTGTGAGTGGCCTCATTAAAAAACCTTACTGTTTTTTTTTCGTCGGCCTATTTCCTCACTTGGTGACAATCACCGACGCCAGGAAGACGACTCCACCACCTGGACCCTTTTCCTATCGACTCCCGCGATGAATATGAGCCGGGACCAACTGCTTTACTTCCCTTCCGAAGGAAGACGTGACCAGATTTTTTCGCCTCAGAAAAACCACCGACGTCGACTGGGATTGAAACCAGACCCACTGAGGTGCCAAGTAGCACTCACGCTTACCACTACACCAACACCGACGCCGTCAACCTTCCTGTTGGGAGATAAATCGTTTCAAAGCGGCTACTCAGCGTAGGCTTGTAGGATATTTTCAGCTTTGCACATTTATTCATCGTTGAAAGTTACAGCCTACCTCACTCACGTTATGTATTTGAAAAGATAGGAAGGTTGTTTACGTTTTAGAAAGGACACATTACGACAAATTCTACAGAAGAATGTTTTTTTTCTACATCAAAAAAAATAATTAAAAAACTAACATTGCTTATGGTCCTACATTTTCTATTTCTTAGACATAAAGAATCATTCATGAGCCCAGCGGGAAACAGGAGTTTTCGAAGAATTTTAATTTCCTGTCTTTTTTGTTTGTTTTTATTTTGGATTTATTAAGTTTTTGTTTTTTTTTTGGGTAAATTCATACCAGGTAAAGAATCGTGCACACCAAAAAGTAGTCGTCGGAAATGCCCTAATGCAGTCTTCTCCGTGTACGCTTTGCTAATCCGATAACTACTACATGAATATTAATGTATGTGTGCTATGAGTGAAGACGCCGTTTGGCTACAGTAACCTTTATTCAGTAAAATGGCGTCGAATCAAGAACGCGTGCGCGAAGCAATTTTGCACAAAATAGTGGAAAGTCCAGATATGTCGCACGGCGATATTGCCAAGTCATTAAAAATCGCAAAATCGACGGTTACTAAAGTGCTAAAAAACTTTCAGCAGCGCTTAACTTAAAAGAGAAAGGTCGGTTCCGGAGGTAATCACGATTCTCGTTTCGTCGCGGAAAGGAAGAAAGTGATTAAAGAAATTAAAGAAGAAACCGAATATCTCCGTTCGTGATGTGGCGAAAAAAGAGAAAATGTCTCCATCGTTCGTCCAGAAAGTGAAGAAAAGTGCAGGCTTGAAATCATTCAAAGTAGGTGTTGCTCCAAATCGTAACGACAGCCAGAACAAGAGCGCAAAATCTCGATCGAGAAAATTATATGACACTATGCTGAAGGAATACGACTGCATAATATTGGACGACGAAACATATTGCAAAGCTGACTTTAAGCAGATACCGGGACTACAGTTTTATACCTCGTTGCAAAGAGGAAATGTTGCTGATCGTTTTAAGCAAAAAAAAAAAATTGTCGAAGTTCCCAAAAAAATACCTCGTATGGCAGGCAATATGTGGATGCGGTCTCAGAAGCGACATCTTCATCACGACTGGCACTCTAAATGGACAAATTTACGTAAAAGAGTGTCTGAATAAACGACTGTTGCCGTTCATTCGGGAACACAACGGTTCGGTGCTGTTCTGGCCTGACCTGGCATGTTGCCACTATGGAAAACTGGCTAAGGATTGGTACATTGCTAATGGTGTAAATATTGTCCCAAATTATTGCAATCCGCCAAATTCGCCAGAACTCCGTCCGATCGAAAAGTATTGGGCTCTGGCCAAGAGGAATCTTCGAAAAACGAATAGCGTAGAAATTGATGAGAAAAGCTTCAGGCGTAACTGGCAGAAAGCTGCAAAATTGGTGACGGATGACACTGTGCAAAAAAACTGATGGAAGGTGTCAAACGAAAGGTGCGGGCATTTGAATATAACAGGTGGAATTGACTTAATTGTTTTTGTTTTATATTTGTATTTTTATGAAGTCTTAAATAAATGATTTACTTTTGTTTTTCTTATATTTTTCATTTAATATCACTAATCCCGTTGTGTACTTTTTGGTGTGGACATTCTTTTGAAATTTATTTCGTTTGTTGTTTGTTTGAATTTTCTTGCTGTTTGCGGGACGGGGGTGCGAGTTATTTTTTTGTGGAATTTTGCCTTTTCAGGTTTCAGAAGTGTTTGGAAATTTATCATGATACTACTGAACTATCATGTGTCAGGCTACTGATAGTTCATGAGCATATTGTTCAAGTGATACAAAGGATCAGCTACCCTTGCCGAACAAGAGTATTCAGCTTTGTAACACCGAATGAATAAAGGAAAAGGGAGAACAAAACCTTCAGTATATATGAGCGATCCGAACATAGCACCGAATGGTACCAGTAATGATTGTATCAGTGTTTCGACATCTATCATGGCACTGCTGAATTATCATGTGTCAGGCTACTGATTGTTCATGAGTATATATTTCGAGTGATACAAAGGATCAGCTACCTCTGCCGAACAAGATTATTCACTTTTGTAACACCGAATGAATAAAGGAAAAGGGAGAACAAAACCTATAGTGTATATGAGTGAACCGAACATAGCACCGAATAGCACGAGTTAACTCTGAACCGCCGATTTCTTCTCTTCCTACCTAACGCACGCCAACGATGCATGTAAACCCAAAGCGATGAATGATACATACTGAATCGTAGCAACGTTGGAGTTTACCCGGCTTAGCGTTGCGTACCGACTCGAGCATATGGAAGAGGAATCAGTGTTGCTGGGGCATTTATTTAGTTTATTTTATTCAGTTTTTTTAAACTCTTTCGCTTATTTGGGAGGCTTAATCGCATTAGCTTTACGGAGCCGATTATACATTTTTTTTAAATAAAATGAGCAACTTAATACTACGTTTCGTTAGACACAGACCGTGCACTCGCAGTTTACTCGAAGCTAAAAGGGGTAACAATTTTTGGGGGATGGCTTAGAGGAAGGACATTCAGGTTAATCCGGGTGTAAATTAATCCCATCACTATGTATCCTTCGAAATTCAAACAAGTAAGCATTGATTAACACTTTTGATTTTATTGAAAAACTTGTTTTATGGATTTCAGATTGTAATGATAATTGATGAATAAATACAGTAAAGATTTAATTTGTTAGCGTAATAAGCTGAAGATCTGAAATTTTCTGACTTTTTCTTTGTTACTCTTGTCCACGACTTCTAGGTGTGGCGCTTGACAAAAGGGTGCCAAATGATCCATGACTTAGACTTTCTCTTAAAAACTCAAAAATATTTGTTTCAATTTTTGACAGCTGGGCACAGAAATTACACTGGCAGTGATAACCATAACCTGTACTTTTCAAAACAGTGGTTCCGGACCTATAATCGCTACGGGTATTCCCCAAGTAACCATATAACATATATTGTAACACTAATTTTCAACAACAGAAATGCCATATCCCCTATTTTGTTTCAAAGACTCCCAATCGATATAGCATTACTTTTTCATTAAAAATGTGACGATGCATTACTATGTTTCTAAGAAAAACATAGCATAAAGTACGCATTAAGTGATGCATTATTGCATAATCTCAATAAATGCATCATTGCTACCTGAACATTAGAATTAGTGTTGTATGTATTTCATAAAAAAGGCTTCTATCATCTGGATGACATTTTCGACTTTGATTTTGGAAATGATAAACAAATGAGCTGAGCTGCTAGTCAGATCTTGAATCGTCATCTTCATTCTTCTGGACTTTGCAGCAGCAGGTTTGGTTCTGAAAATTTCAGCAAAAAATATGACTGCTTATGGGAAGCCATGGTATTCAGAGGGCTGTGCTGTTTTTTCAACGAGGAATCTTCACCCTCATATCGGTTTCGTTTTTGGCCCAGTTTTAGCATGGACCTGGTATCAACATTGGGTAACCTTGTTGAATGATGAACGTCGGTTTGTATGTTTTCATTTGTAATACGACACGGATTGACGTATGAACCGACAATAAGTTCAGGTATCGCAGTCTCAACGACGTATTTAGCAATTAAAATCTAAAATTAAGTGCATGGTACAAGTTTTTCAAAAACGACAAAATATGTGCTGTAGAGAGTATGCTTTCTTTATATTATACAGTTGTGATATGAAATTCCATTTCTCTCTTCTTAGCTCAGAGCGTTTACTCAACCGGCATTCATCGTTCAGTCGCGAGAAATCTTGGTTGGAATCCGATGTAGGTGAAACACATATGTGCTTAAAAAATATATCCCTTAAATGTTGCATGAAGATGCTTATACACTATTATGAAATATCATCTAAACAAAGGTAACAGGGAAATGATCTAATTCTACTTTAATCGCGTGTATCGTAATATAATGCAAAATTGACGTATCTATATACCGCTTCATGGTTACTTGCGTCATTTGTAGTATTTCATATAATGGTTCCGTTCGATGGCTCATTTTGTATTTAAAAAAACCCATAACGCTATAACTTCATGCCAAGGTGGCATGTGGGTTTGGATTTTGTTGGATGCTCTGAAACCGGTTGTGGTAGGACTCAAAAAGGACAATTTTATAACCTTATTTATATATACCGGTCCGTGGCTCAAAATTAATGATTTTTTGGGGATTTGACCACTTCTAAAGAGGAAAATCTCGGAATCTCACGAAGTTCTACGCTTCGATGGCTCCAAATTCATGATTTTTTAGGGTACGGCCCCGCTTTCCACGGCATAATCATGTTTTTTTTTCATGAAGGTTTACTGGCGGGACTCTGAATAGAGTAGAAACCTCCACGCCAGCCCTTTGATGATATCGTTGCGTAAATCTTTTGAATTATTTTGCCGGCCGTACACGGAACATATCGTCCAAGAAGACGCTGTTACAAATGTCTCAGAAGGAGAATGATGAGTCGTTTCGTCTGTTTTTTTCTTTCAATTGTCTTTTTGTTATTTTGTTGGTCAGTGTTACTTTTGCAAGTTTAATGCAGCGTTTCGTAATTTCTTCAGTCTTTTGTAGTTCAGTCAGTGAAGTGTGTCATTTACCTATGTGCTATGAGAATCTTCAGAAGCAGTTTTCTCGAAACAAAAATAAGAAGCTATTTTATTGTTCCTTGGGCGTTAGAATGATATAACTTAACTCCTTTTGAAGCATTTCACAAGCCGTCCAAGAATCATATCATCCATAGAGACGCTGTTGCAACTGCCTCAAAAAGTTTTACATTTTCAAATTCGATGCCCTTTTCTCTCAGTCATGTTCATGTCCGCTGCTTTTCATGGAGTCGTTTTTAATTTTTGTTATTTAGTATGTTAGTGTGTTATCTTCGGTCTTTTGTAGTTTAGTTCATCATTTATGAACAGCGAAAGTAATTTTGAGCAGTTTTCTTGAACCAAAAAAAAGTTGTCATTATTTGGTTGAGATATTTGAATTCTACCAATTTTAGTTCTGCGTTATTCAGTTAAGTTCTATAGTTATATTGTAGAAAAGTTTACGTTTACTTGTCCGTTCATTGCCTCCTATTTCATAGTCTTACATGCATGTGCAGCCTAACAATAATTATTTGAGCCTTGGTAGGCTGTAAGATTCACTTTTTGGTGGCCAAGAAAGAATCCCACATCAATATCACTGAGGGAAGAGCCCCACCAGACTGCACCAGCATTCAAGGCTCCCAGACCGGATGTCCGTTGCATCACATCTGTAAAATCAGAGCATCTATGTCAGATATGTGACGCGGCATTACATCAAAATAGTGAACATGTGATACCACCATGTCAGAATATGTCTTTGGTTGCCATCTCAGTGCTATTGGGGTAGGCCCACCCATCGCGACCAGATCACATATCCGAGGAAAGGCACTCTATAATCATGAGTTCAAATCTCACTTCGGACAAGTCACAAAAATATTCAAAAGATGTTTAAGTGATTAGATGGGAGGTGAACCAGCCCGAGGCAGAAATTCTTGATAATCAATACACATAAATAATTAGATTTTTTATACTGATGTTCGAAATTATCATCACGTGGACCACGTGATCATCATGATTTACCATGATTTATCATCCATAAGTAAGAAGGCATATCACCAATGCATGGACCAGTAGCATAATTCAGTGCAGAAATTGCATCGAAGAGAAAAACATTTCTTAATATACGTTGCTTAGAGGAAAACATTTCTCTTCGAAGAAATTTCTGCCCCGAATTAAGTTGCCGGAAACATTTCATGCATCGATCATGTTGCTGAATATAATTCCGAATAGTGCAGAGAAGCTATACAGCTAGTACAAATTTAAATTAAACACTACCAGATTTCGGTTGAAACATTTTTCTTTCATCCGTTCACCGAAAGCAGCAGCCACTGAACCAAGGTGTTCACGTTCATTTACATCAGCTGAATATGAACCAATCAGTATACGCAACAGTATTGACACAACAGTATCATGAAGACAAACTGATCCGATACATACCGAAACCCGAATACAGAAGAACAGAAATGATCATAATCGAGAACGTTCAGCAGCAGATTTTGCTTTGACCATGTATGTATCACTGAAGACTGGCGAAAAAAATCTTCTCGTCTCCTTTTGTGCGATGATTCGTAGCATATTGGAATAGACAATTCACACAGGGTTAAGTGATTCATCTATTATCGTTCAGGAACAAAAAGCATGTGAACCATTCGGTGATACACAAAATGGGCAAACACTGGTTAAAATGGAAAAAAAAGTGGGGGGAGGGGGGGGAAGGATTGGAATAAAAAAAAAGGGGGGGGAAAGGAGGGGAGGAGGATGGGGGGGGCAAATTGTGGGGAAAAGGTGTTTGGGGGGAAAAAAGGGGTGGGTTGGGGGGGGAAAGGAGTTGGGGGGGTGTAGACGAAGATAGCCGTCCAAAGCGAGATTTGGCTCAGATGAGGAAGTGATTGCTGAAACTGAACATATGTTGAGGGTCTCGATAAATCGTTCTACAGGGTGCGGCAGAAAATAATGCGAAAATTTGTTCTATTTCTATCAAATCCCATTTTCAACTAATTCAAGCAATAATATCAACATTTTCGAGTGCAGTTATCAGTTACGCTCTTGACATTATAAACAACTTTGCTGAAGTCAACATTTTTGCAGGTAATCAAGGTTTCAAGATATAACACATCGGTCAATAAGTCCCGGGCCTAAGTAGAAAAACAACATTTTTTTGCATAAATTCAATTTTATTCATCAATATAATCTCCTTTTAGAGTGATACAATTATTCCAACGTTTCTCTAGCTTTTCGATACCACCGGTGTACAGGGTGCGGCAGAAAATTATGCGAAAATATTCAAACTTGAGTATTGGGTTAATTCGTGTAGCTAGTGACTAATTTCTGTCGAAAGTGTATTTGTTTATGTTTACTTTTCAAGTGCTGCATCCAAACATTCTATTTGTTTTATTGCAAATTCGTCAAAATGTTCGCGAAAGAAGTGATCACCAGTTTGTTGCTCGCCCAAAAGAAGCCGAAAGAGATTGCCAAGGTGGTAGGGTGCCATTTGGCAACAGTTTACCGCATAAAAAAAGTCCCTGCAGGATGGTCCTAAGCAGCGGAAGCCGGGAAGCGGACGTTCGCGCTTTGCACGCACGCCGAACGTGATAAAATCGGTCCGTGCAAAAATTGCTCGTAACCCGCTGCGTTTCATAAGAAAACTTGCAAAGGAAGCCAATATTTCGGAGAAATCCATGCGGAGAATCATCAAAGAAGACCTGCATGCACCTTCCAGAGCCAGAGTGAAAAGCCACTTGATTACGGACCGGTTCAAGGAACTACGGGTGACTCGTTCCAAGAGATTGCTTTCCTTGTTGAAGAAGGAAAAAATGATAATCCTATTCTCCGACGAAAAGCTTTTCAGCATCGATGCTGTGGCCAACAGCCGCACGGACCGGTTCATTTCACCACAGAAAATGGAGAACGTTCCGGAAAAAGTGAAATTCAAATTTCAAACCAAACATCCGGCTTGTGTCATGATGGTTTGCTTGGTGGCGTCCAACGGTTTGAAAATGCCGCCTGTTTTCATTGATGCTGGAGTTAAAATCAATACCGAAGTGTATATCGGTATTTTAAAGGACCAAGTGCTTCCCTGGGTGAAGGAAAACTTCTCCAAGGACCAAAACGTTGTCCTACAGCAGGATGGAGCGCCTTGTCACACGTCCAATCGAACCCAACAATGGTTGAACGATAACATGAAGTTTTGGCCGAAGGATTTGTGGCCCCCTAGCAGTCCAGATCTTAAACATCACACCCTAGTGCGAAAACCCTGAAGTCAACCATACCACGCACATGGCAGTCAATGTCGGAGGACTACGTCCGAAAGGCATGCTCTGGCTTCCGGCGTCGGCTCGAGGATGTTATTAACAAAAATGAAGGACACATTGAATAGATTTGTTCAAAAGGACTTTATAAAGATAACTGCACTCGAAAATGTTGATATTATTGCTTGAATTAGTTGAAAATGGGATTTGAAAGAAATAGAACAAATTTTCGCATTATTTTCTGCCGCACCCTGTATATGAGAATTTCAGCCATGTTTAAACACATACTAATACGATCCATATCAAGTAAAATACTGGTCTGGCATACTGAAGTTGTCTCCTTTACACCTATGCAACGGTGTCAATGATGTCAAACTCGCAGTTCCATTTTCAACCAAACGAGTAAAGGAGATGATTAGTTTCACACTACCAGGCCTGTGTTCTATGCCATGGAATATGAAACGTCAGGCTGCAAGGTTTGTTTACCAAAATTTCGGAGAAAAAGTGCAAGTGCAAATGTATGTTAACAAAACGTTTAGCCCATACCGTTTACATTATTATATAACTCTTCACTCCTAGGCAAAAATGCAATCAACAACTGTCATTATGTGCGTAATACACTATTGAGTATTCCTTACTCTTTCGCACCACTGCTAAATCTCATTTGATACCCCGCTACTCCACCCGTCTTCCCTACCAACTGAGGAAAATAGACCACCTGAGATATTAGAGTCACCTTGGCCCTGATGTAAACAAATGAACTTACTCTGACAACGTCTCCTGGGATTATATACACTCTCAGCTTTACTCAATGACATTTTGACTCAAATATACACTAAATATGCCTTAATGGCATCGTTTCAATGTGTCTGGGATTTTCGTATTCAACCTTTACAAAATATTTTTTGGGAAAGCTTTTTTTTTTTTAAAAACAACGTGATTCTGTTTTTAAAAAAAAAATAATAATATTAAATATTAGTGGAGGCGGGGGAGAAAGAAACTTTTTTTTTTTTGTTTTGTAATGAAATGTAGGGGGAAGGATAGTAAATAATAGGGGGGGTGGGTTAGTAATTTTTTGTGAAAAAAAAAAAATCCATCGAAATAAATCCGTTGTACTTGGTCAGTACTTGTGTTGGCAAACCCACCGTGCAAGCGTTACGGGTAGAAAAGTGAGTCCCCGTTACGCCCAATACGCTTGCGCAGTCTAGCATAACGGCAGCTGTCATGTTGTCCGATCCGTCAGGGCAGCGGCGACAGAGGAGAAATGTCAGAAGACCACTACAACAGTAGTGAAAAGAAAGGAAAATAGAATCGAGTTGAAAAGAATTTATAAACTATTGAAAAAATAAGTTTGTTAAGGAACATTGTATTGCGGAGGTGAGGAAAATAATATTCAAAAATAAATGTGAAATGTATACTAACAGCTGAATTCTAGATATACCCAACGTGTGTAATCCATTATTTATTAAGAAATTCGTGAGGCACACGAGAACACCAAAATGTAAGTTTTTTTTTTTCTTTGTCATTAAGTTCCAACTAACGGAAAATACATTTTCAGCTTTGAAGCTGTGCAACACTGCTATTGAAGAGGTATTTCCTTTTGTCCCGCAAAGTATAGTTTCTTCCCGAACAACTTGCTCGTAAAACTTTCTTGTACGGGTTTTTGCAACCAGGTTTTGATTCAGCGTCCTAATGCAATGTTTGCTGGCACGCTACGACCAACATTCTTCTGGCATACAGATTCGCCGAACTGTACTTTGCGACGCGGTGAAGTTTTTCGCCAAATCACGCTCGAAGATCCCTGGATTTTTTTTTTTTTTTTTTTTTGACTGCCCTGATTATTTCCGCTCGTTGTTTCCGCTTAGTTTGTTTCACTTCTACGCTTGTTTTGTTTTGATTGATTCAATGTTTGTGTTTCCTGCTAACGTTTGAGCACGGTATTTACAGTCGATTTTGAAAATTTGAGAGCCTTTGCGGTTATTTCTGCTAACCACGTTGGGGTTTCAAAAATTATCGAAGATGAAACGCGAATGACGCGAGAGAATTCTGCATAATCATAACGCTGTCGTTAGTTTCTCGCTATGACAACAAGCGGCGCAACAGTAATTCAAAAGAACCGGTCAAATACTAACTGAAACGGACTTTACTGTGGAAATAAATCTAAAAGACTAAGTTTAGAACCGGCAATAAACTAGTACGCAATGTAAGAACAAGCATAAAATTGCTATAAAACAAGCAGAAGCGGACATTTATTGAATCCAGCAAAGTGTACCTTTCAGCTGAGTTCTCAGTGATGAACGATAAACTGGACAACTCGGTGAAGAATCGAAAAATCCATGACCTGTCAAAAATTAATATTTGAATCAGTACATAATTGCTGTATTTTGACAAAATTGAACGAGGCAGATTATTGGGATGTAGGGTTATGGGATGTAATGTCAGCCTAGCCCTTTAATTCGACCTATTTATTAAATATATCATTGACACCATGACACGTTGATATAACAGCAATGGAAATTACCCAAGGGTAAGTCACTTAGAACACTGTGCCAGCCACGATGTCTTACACACTAGAGAAATAGATTTCATAACTGCGGCACATCGATTTTCATTCCATACCACATTTGTGGCACACTGAGGAACACCCCAAGCAACACGCAAGTTTTATAACGGTTGAAAATACTTTTATATGACTAGATTTGGTTATAAAAAAGCTTACTCAACATAAAATCATAAAGTTGTGTTACTTGGGACTTTTGACAGTTGAGCGTATAGAAATAAGAAACCAGCAACCTTGCCAATACGCGTTGCCTGGTTGCCAGGCTCAGCAGAAAATAACAATTTGGGAACAATGGATCTCTTCAAGCGCACCTTTTCCTGTTCGAACGGATGGTTCGGGATTTGGACTCCTCTGGAATCAAGTTCTGGGACACAAGCCTTCGAAGTGCCCCCAGCGGCGCGAGTTTGATGGCGAAAAGCCGAAGAAGAAGGAAAACAAGTTCGTAAACTAAGAGAAGCAAGAGTCGAGTACTCGACACTGAAGAAGTCTGTAAGTCGCAGACTAAGGCCGATCCCAACGCTGAGCTTCATGTTTGTTTAAAAATGCTTGCCAGTTTTAAAATTTGGAACTGTCGAAAATAAAACTAGAACACGTTAATCGCAATGCGATGTTTTAAAAACATTGGTTGCTTATTAATTCGCGTTTAGAAAATCGCTTGCAAAACAAAACAAAAAACGCCCTTTTGACAGTCATCAGTCATAACAGCTGGCACAACTACAAAGAAAATCAATTTAAAACAATATTGCACCCGTGTTTCAAATCACGGTGAAAATAGGAAAATTGGTGAAAATTATGGCCTACAAATGCTTCATACATTATTATACAAAAAAAGCTTATGAAAAAAGTAATCCATGCGTGGAAACTGACCGGTATTCCTCAATTGGTCTTAGATCCTGAGTAATGACCGAATTCATCTCCTTGGAAACCAAGGGCCATTTTAGCTGTTCTACTGTTTGGTGGAATTTTAGTAGTGGCAGCTAGCCAAGTTCGACCAGAAAAGGCAATACAAGTTCATGCTGCTCTAGAAAAGGCAGTCGTAAATGTTTTGGTTCATGGTCCCAGAAATATCAAAGGATTCGCTTCACAACTGCAGGTTACTTGTTAGGCAAGGGCCTTTTAGGAAAATTTCGACATCTTTTGATTTTACATTCTTCCGGTCAAATGAGGTATAAAATTTCTGTCCAGGAATCTAATCGATGACTGCCAGTCAGTACGTTTCGTCTTCCACAACCACACAATCGTATTTTGTTAACCAAGCTTCGAGAGGTTACCTTGAGCGCTTATGTGGCTCCAATTTTTTTTTACTTTTTTTACTTTCTCATCTCTTAAAACTTCTTAATCCAGTCGTCTTTTTCACTTCAGGACGTAAGATTGCGAAACATTTATGCTTTCTTCCGCTGCCCTCGATGACTTGCCTCTTTTGCATTTGTTTCAGAATCCGTAGCGTCTACCACTTGGATGGATTTAAAAAAATTCAAAAGGTTTGCTAAATGTCAGCCGGAATTTCTCAACAGGATAGAATCGTGACGAGATTGCGCCGTTGCAGCCATGATGTAAGGTCTGTATCCACATTAATCCGGACATCTTCAAATCATTGTAACTTTTGAAATATTGCACGTAGGAATGAAAAATTTCACTGTGGTATAGCTGAGAGTCTATGATGAAAAAGACTATGATTGATGTTTACATTTCATGTTTAGTATTCAAGATGGCGACGAAAAAAAAAACAAGTGCGCGAGCGAATTTTGTACGTGCGTACGGCAAATCCTGACTTGTCAATACTGGACCTTGCAAAAACATTGGATTTGCCTAAATCCACTGTTCCCGATGTGCTCAAATCATTTTCGGAACGTTTGACGGTGGAGAGGAAGCCGAGAAGTGACAAAAACATTGGACGTGCTGATCATGTCATGGACCGAAAGGTGAAAAGGATATTAAAGAAAAACCCAAATCTTTGCATTCGAACGGTGGCTCGTAAAATAGGGATGTCGCCTGGTTTTGTCCAAAAATCAAAACAACGTTTGGGACTTAAGTCGTATAAAGTAAAAACAGTTCCAAATCGCAACGACAAACAAAACTTGGCAGCAAAATCACGGGCTCGACGTTTGTACTGCGAATATTTGACGAAGTTTTCATGCGTTGTTATGGACGATGAAACTTATGTCCTGGATGATTTCAAGCAGCTTCCAGGGCTGGCTTTATATTCTGCTATGGCCAGAAATGCTACAGCTGAGCATTTCAGAACGAAGAAGGCATCGGAATTTCCCAAAAAATATCTTGAGTGGCAAGCAATTTGCCCTTGTGTGGCAAAAAGAGGTAATCTTTCGTCACTACAGGCACAATCAACAAGGAGATCTATCAGAAAGAGTGTCTGCAGAAGCGATTGCTACCCTTCATCAAAAGTCACAAAGAAAAACCTTTGTTCTGGCCCGATTTGGCATCCTGCCACTATGCTAAAACTGTGATGGAGTGGTACCAAGCAAATCAAGTGAACATTGTCCAAAAACCTCAAACCCGCCAAATTGCCCAGAGCTACGACCAATCGAGAGATATTGGGCTCTGATGAAGTGGAAGCTTTCTGGAAAGAAGCAAGGAATCAAAGACATCAAACACTTCCAGCAAATTTGGACAAAGACGGCTTCTACGATTTCTGAAGAGTCTGTACAAACCCTAATGGACGAAGTTAAGCGCAAAGTTCGAAAATTTTATGCAAATACCGAATAACTATGTTTTGTCTTCACGAATTGTTAAAACACATCCCATGAATCTGAAATAAACAACTACGACGGAAATATAATGCGAAATTTATGTTTTATTCATGTTTTGAGGTGTCCGGATTATTGCGGATACAGACCTTATGTGATGTAAACACATGAAATTATTCGGACCAAAGGCCTCCACGACCAAAACAGCCTCTTTTTGATTTGTATTACTGTCCCTTTTTTTTCTCACGCAAAGTTACTCAATTTTCGTAAAAAGTGGAACAACTCAATTTATGAGCTTGAAAAACAAAGTCACCGCTTCTAACTTGAAAATATCCCCCTTTTATAAACTATTTTATCTGAAGCCCTTTCTCATAAGTTTAACATAATAACATAAACACTGTCAATCATGTCGGTTTTAGTGACGCTGACATTGAGAGACAGATATCCAAGCAATTTTCCAAACGATTAAATTTGCATTTTCCCACACATCAACCAAAGACCACAAATCGAAACCAAACGGCGGAAAACAGCCTGAACCGCAAAAAAAAAACGGAATTATTTCGATTCACTTAACTCTCATCAACGAACATCTCCAATGAGGTTGTTCGGCTGCGAAACGGGTGAAAGTGACTTCAAAATTTGAGAGGATAGAAGCATTTTGTGAATGTCGTCGCAGCAAGTCAATCGGAAAGGACACGAACTGAACTGTCTTATGATGTTTACCTCCACCACCAACAACAACAACACTAAACATGCCACTCACCACCACGATGGCCAATTTTCCACGATGAGGTCAGACGGGGAAGGATGGCGAACACATTTTGCCCTCATCAATGAGTGGCACTTCTGATCGACCGATATGGAAAGGAAATTTCACTTAGAAAAGAAGGCATGACGTGTAGAGGAAAAGCAATAAAAAGTCGATGACTTTCACTCTTTTATCTGATGGTAATGATTAGCAAGTAAGAAAGCCGATTTAATCGTTGTGTGCTATGAAAGGAAGGGTTTGAACATGGGGGGTACTAGGTATTTCTTTTGTCCTTGAACTTATACAATCTCGAAAATATCTAAATGTTCTATATAACTACTATGGTCATAAGCTTTCCCTATTGTAGGATATCGAAATATGGAGGATAGACTTCACACTTAAAAATTTTTACAGTATTCGGTAACTTTTTACCAAACTTTCAACAGCTGAACGTTTGGTAATCCGATTTAACGGATTTCGGTAAAATTTTACAGTATTCCGGTAAAAAAAACTACCGGAACTTGTCAAATTTTACCGAAATCCGTTAAATTGGATTACCGAACGTTCAGCTGTTGAAAGTTCGATAAAAAATTACCGAATACTGTAAAATTTTCTTAAGGTGTTGGTTTTCATAGGTGTGTGCCTTTTAAAAAGACAATATAGAAAAATCTTTCGTTTCTAAACTTTTTGACAACTCAACAGAGCCTTTTTAAGTTTACAAATGTTAGCAAAATTTTAAAATAACTGCCGTATAATAATTTTCTATCAAACTGAAAGCCAAAAAGTAGAAAATACCCAGCCTATAACGTCGGATATAGACAAAACCCCGTTTTTGCTGTTTTCAATACTACACTAAGGCAAATAAAGTTTAAAATTTCATAAGGTACAACTTACGAACAATGCTTTTGAATTTCATAAGCATAACTTATTAATGAATTTTGTTTTGCACGAAGGTGTTCTTTTAAGCCTTTAGGCTTTCCTATTTACACGCGTTGATATACACAGATAAAAAGAAACATTTAATTTTCTGCGTAATCTAATGCACATAAAGGGAGTGCTAGATTTGGCATAAATTAATTGGATCTTTAATGTAAATTTAAGCCCAAAAACGCTGGAATCAGGTTTGTTGTATGAAAGATTGCAAAAATGTTGTATGCTGTAGGAAATACTGCTAACAATTACGTTGTTTTCGCTTGCTTTGGTTTGAAATTAAAGGAGGGGAAATTTTGCACGTCTGTTAAAATGTTAAAATGTTAATTAAAAAGTGATCAAGCCAGTGGATCCGTAAACTCAACGTTCAAGGTTCGATTCTAGGTTGCTTCTAATCTAATCTAATCTAATCTAATACAAACGCAGCCTGAAAGCAATTGGATTAGATTACGCCCAATTATTTTCTTGTCAATATTGATGGTTGCAGCTTATCAAAGACATGATACAAGCGTCCAAGCGGCCAGGCCTACTGCGTTGCATTTATCGCAGAGGTTCGATTCTAGGTTGCTTCATACTTTTACTTTTTCAACATCATTAATTCCATAAGGCAAATCAATGAAATTCATACTGTTTTCTTATGGCAAAAAATCATAATGCAATATTGTGAATATCGAAAATTTATATCGCTGAGTGTACTAGAGCCAAAAACATCGGATATAACTTTGTTTTAGCCATCTTTTCCTTCCTTCTTAGCATTTCAAGCTTAATGTTTTAACAGTTCGCTCTCAACTTAATGGTTTTCCTAGTTCAAAATTCATAGTTATAAATGATTTTGTTTTTATCAACCAAGCAAAACCCAACAATTTCCATACATTTTTAGATTTAATGCCATACCAGGCCCATTTGGACCTCGGTCACCTCCTAAATGTGACAACCGGCAGAAACGACTACCATCGATTAATTTTAACTAGCTGAGCCCGGTGCTATAATATTTTCGTTTGCTAATGCGTGACTTCGATTTATAGTGTATTATTTTTAAATTTTGTTTTTGTTTTTTTTTCTTAACTTAGCTGCGTTGCATAAATTTATCGAACTTAAAGTTGTCGTTCTAAGAATAAAATTACTTCACTTTTTTCAATAGTACCTACACAGAAAGAAAAAGTGCGGTAGTTCCTACTATTTTGACTGACTACACCAGGTTTTAAAACTAGCACAAATTTTGACAGGTCGTAGTATTTTCTACTGCAATACCAGTGTATTATCATAAACGAAACTAAACGAAATTATTTTCTGCCAAAAATTGTATTAATTAAACCCTCGGATTTGTAGTTTTTACTATGGTTTTTCTTTCTGTGTAGAAACATTTCATGGACAAAAAGTGTATCTTCAAAGTACGCCGTATGCTGTCAGTTTAAACGTAATTTTCCCTTGCAAAACCTTGGAAACATCTTGTGCATAATTCAAGCTGAACTATGCATTTGGTCCTAAGTAACATTGGAAGACTCTCTTCGTTGACATTCTCTTTGCGTTCGTAGCACTATGTGAAAACATGCTCAAGTATTTGCAGCACATAGTACGGTAATATAAAGTGTAATTAAGGATCCAATACATCCAAAACCTTAGCAAATCGTTTAATGGACAAACTATTAACGAAAGAGAAAGTCGACGAAGAGAATCTCTGAATGTTACTGTTCAGCTTGAATTAGGCACTGAGAGTAGCTCAAGCATCCCCCTTTATAAGGGGGAAGGGTTCAAACTTCTTTCAGAGCATGTTTCTAACCTGAGAAAATTCACATTTTGTATTGTATTTGCCTGGATAATTCTCATGTTTGATTGAAATTTGTTTCATTCGTATGAGAGTCCCCCCTTGCGGCGGGGGAGGGGCTTCTAACCATCATAGAAAAATAATCCAAGCCGATTGATTCACTTTCTGTTTCATTTGTATGAGAGCCCACCCCCTTCCAGAGAAGAGAGGGTTCTCGAACCACCATAGAAACAAATTATACCTCGAAAAACCCCACATGCCAAATTTGGTTCCATTTGCTTTATTAGTTGTCGAGTTATGCAGAAATTTCAGTTTCATTTGTATGAGAGCCCTCTCCCCTTCTATAGAGAGGAGGGGTCTCGAACCAACATAAACACATTTTTTGCTTCCAGAAAACTCCACATGTTAAATTTGGTTCCATTTGCTTGATTAGTTCTTGAGCTATGCAAAAACTTCTGTTTTATTTGTATGGGAGCCTCCCCTTCCAGAAAGAGGAGGGGTCTCAAACTACCCTAGAAACATTTTTAGCTTCTAAAAAGTCTCACATGCTAAAGTTGGTTTCCTTTGCTTGATTAGTTTTTGAGTTATGCAGAAATATGTATTTCATTTGTATGGGAAACCTCCCCCCCCTCTCCATAGAAGGGAGGGGTCGCTTATTATCTTAAGAACCTTCCCCGGTCCCAAAAACCCCTCCACACAAAATTTCACGCCGATCGGTTTAGTAGTGCCCGAGTCTATAAGGTTCAGACAGACGGACAGACAGACAGACAGACAGAAATTCATTTTTACACTGAAAATTTATATTCGTCAAGTTGCTTTCACGAGTTTCGTAAACATGGATTTTGTACATAGAACAAATGTCTCGTAAATTGCATGAAGCATTCATATTGCTTTTTATCTGGTGAAATGCTATCATTACACCTTTTTGTATAATGTACGAAATGAATTTCGTGAAGACCAGCCAAACGCTGCTTCTCTTTTCCGTACTCATGCAAAATGGTGTTGCTGCTGGGATGGGCGGGAATAATTTATCAATCCCAAAATACAATTTGAGGCGCTGTCGAGAGTTATAACTTCATGCTCATTAATCAAGTATCTTCTCACGAGTTAGCATCGCCTACTAAAATCAACCACGGTTTCATTATCAGCTCTTCCCAGAAATACAGGATCGAATCCCATGTCAGAAACATTAAAAAAAGCTGGACAACTCCACGTGGTTGCGCTTTTTTTTGTTAATTACATTTCGAGTCGCTAAAGTAGATCTCTCAGTCATCCAGGCAACAATCAGAGAGACGATTCTTTTTAATTTGTATAAAAATATTCGTAGCTCTTTGTATTGTTTTCGTACAATGCACGAATGTTGTTTCTGTATCAACAAATGCTTCGTGCTTTTGACAGCTGCGCGTGTGCCACTAATTACGAATGTATCTTTATAAAAAGTACAAATCAGTTTCGTTGCAGAATACAACGAACAGATTCGTTAGTTCTACCTTCGATTTCGTAATATAAACTAAAATTAACTTTCAGTGTATATATTTATATATATAGATAGATTATCACCGTCATCGACAACAAGATCATACAGTTTGTACCTATTCTAACTCAACCTAAATAACTAAACAATTCGGTTAATTTCGGTTTTTATAAATACTCCTGGACATGTTGAAATCAAACTCATCAGAAATATAAATATACACTGCATTTTCACACGTCTGGCAGACAAAAATTCCAAGCCTATCAATTGACATCGCTCTGGATAGGGAGGGAGATTGTTTGGATCGTTTCAGTGAAGCACCCGCAGTAAAAATCGTACGAACTTTTTCTGCACCCGTTCAACTGGAAGAATATGCACTACGTAAAGGGCGATACGGTCAAAATTTGGTCAATATCAACTTGACGTATTTCTTTCAATTTTGCATTTAAAAAACCTGAACACCCCTCATTTTGAAGGTGTGTGTGTGTAGAATGTTGCTCCTATTTTGATTTTGGAATTCACTCTTCAGTTGTCAAAATGCCGTCCAAGCAAGAAGAGCAGCGTATCAAAATTTTGCTCGCGCATCGCGAAAATCCGAGCTACTCGCACGCAAAGTTGGCAAAATCGCTAAAAGTTGCCAAATCAACCGTTACAAATGTAATTAAAGTGTTTGGGGAACGTTTGTCGACAGCCAGGAAGTCTGGATCGGGGGGAAATCGAAAACCGGAAGCCGCTGAGACGACAAAGAGAGTTGCCGGTAGTTTCTAGAGAAACCCTAACCTATCTCTCCGAGATGCCGCAAATAAGCTGATAAACAAAATACGACGGCCAAAGCGCGATCCCGGAGGCTGTACACGACGATGCTGACGAAGTTTGACTGCGTGGTAATGGACGACGAAACCTACGTCAAAGCCGACTACAAGCAGCTTCCGGGACAGGAGTTTTATACGGCAAAAGGAAGGGGAAAGGTAGCAGATATTTTCAAGCACACGAAACTGTCAAAGTTCGCAAAGAAATATCTAGAAATATCTGGTTTGGCAAGCCATCTGTACCTGTGGCTTGAAAAGCAGCATTTTCATAGCTTCCGGGACTGTCAACCAAGAAATTTACGTGAAAGAGTGTTTGAATAAACGTCTGCTGCCTTTCCTGAAGAAACACGATTGTTCCGTACTGTTTTGGCCGGATTTGGCATCTTGCCATTACGGTAAAAAGGCCATGGAGTGGTACACCGCCAACAACGTGCAGGTGGTTCCCAAGGACAAGAACCCTCCCAACACGCCAGAGCTCCGCCCAGTTGAGAAATACTGGGCTATTGTCAAGCGGAACCTAAAGAAGACCAAAAAAACTGCTAAGGACGAGCAGCAGTTCAAGGCAAACTGGCTTTCTGCGGCGAAGAAGGTGGACAAGGTGGCTGTACAAAATCTGATGGCAGGGGTCAAGCGTAAGGCCCGGCAATTCGGATTTGGAAAAGCGGAAGCCTAACTGAATATTTTTCCTGAATTTTATACTAATTGAACTTGAAAAAGAAATTTAATTTGATTTTTAAAATAAACGATTTAACCGATTTACACGCGTTTTCCCTTGACCAAATTTCGACCGTATCACCCTTTAGTACGGAGACCAAACCTGGGAAGCATATACTAGGACGCTACGCACCAGCGTACAGTACAGTTTTCAAAGCATGTATGTCAGTGAATTCGGAAGCATGTCGACGAATGAACCCACCCAAAGAAAAAAATTTGTTGGGGGGAGTTATGTGAACTTCTTTATTGATCCAAATCTTCCCCCCGGTGGTTACGCCTTGGTTGGTGGAAATAACTCCGCTCTGGTGTTTTTTATTTTTTTTTTTTTGTGGGGGGGGGGGGTTTTTGAGGGGGTGAAAGGTATTTTTTTTTGTTTTTTTGTGTTTACGCGCGTGCCAATATCGGCACACCAGATCAATATGGTTGTGGTTGGCGTCTGTAGAAAAGTGCTATCAATTTTCTAAATACGAGAAGTAACACGTTTGGCTGGTCCATCCTCAATTGGCAGTAGATTAGACCTCACACTTTGTTCGAATTCATTATCGTTGGATTGCACATGGGATGTGATTCAAGATCCCCACGGTAGTGATCACTTGCCCATAAAAATTTCGATTGCCACCGGGTTCAATCCGTCGGAATCCATCAACTTCGGGTATGATCTTACCCGTTACATCGATTGGACAAAGTTAGGAAAGGAGGAGAGGAAGGCGGAAAGACGGGAGAAGAGGCTCCCCCCCGGGGGGAATATAACTTCCTCTCCAACCTGATTTTGGAAAGCGCGCTTCAAGCTCAAACTCGACCAGTTCCAGGAACGTCATTTCGTAGGAAACCTCCTTCTCCATGGTGGGATCAACAGTGCACCGAGGTTTACCGTAAAAAGTCCGACGCGTTTAAAGTTTTTCGTAGACGTGGAATACCTGAGCACTTCGAAGTATACACGGCTCTCGAACGCGAACTTAAGAGTCTCATCAAGGCCAAGAAACGCGGTTACTGGCGAAGATTCGTGGACGGGCTATCGCGCGAGACGACGATGAGTACTCTCTGGAACACGGCGCGAAGATTGCGTAACCGAACTAAGAACAACGAGAGCGAAGAGTACTCAGACCAATGGATCCTCCAGTTCGCGCGAAAAGTTTGTCCAGATTCTGTGCCGGCACGGATGATTCCTCGCGAAACCACGAATTCGATAGATGAGAACAGCCAACCTTTTTCAATGGTAGAACTCTCTCTCGCGCTCCTTTCGTGTGGCAATACGGCTCCTGGAGCTGATAGAATCAAGTTCAACTTGCTTAAGAACCTCCCAGACGTCGCTAAGAGGCGCATGTTGTACTTGTTTAATCAGTTTCTGGAACTCAACATTGTACCGGATGATTGGAGACGGGTGAGAGTTATAGCCATTCAAAAACCTGGTAAACCCGCGTCTGACCACAACTCCTATCGACCCATCGCGATGTTATCTTGTATTCGAAAGTTGTTGGAGAAAATGATCCTCTTCCGTCTGGACAAATGGGTTGAGACGAATAACCTGCTGTCAGATACTCAATATGGTTTCCGTAGGGGTAAGGGAACGAACGACTGTCTCGCGTTGCTTTCCACAGATATCAGTTAGCTTTTGCTAAAAAAGAGCAAATGGCTTCTGTGTTCTTGGACATAAAGGGGGCTTTTGATGCAGTATCTGTTGAAGTTCTATCAGATAAACTCCACGCTTGTGGCTTTTCACCATTAATGAATAATTTTTTGTATAATTTGCTATCAGAGAAACATATGAGCTTCTCTCATGGAACCTCTACAGCTTCCCGATTTAGCTACATGGGTCTCCCCCAGGGATCATGTTTAAGCCCTCTTTTGTATAATGTTTATGTCAAAGACATTGACAGTTGTCTAAATGACAACTGTACGTTGAGACAACTTGCGGATGACGGCGTAGTGTCTGTCACGGGACCCAATGGGGTCGATCTGCAAGGACCTTTACAGGATACCTTAGACAATTTGTCTACTTGGGCTCTAGAGCTAGGTATCGAATTCTCTACGGAGAAAACAGAGTTGGTAGTTTTTTCAAGGAAGCATAACCCAGCACAACCGAAGCTTCAAATTTGGGGTAAGCCGATAACTCATTCAATGTCCTTTAAATATCTTGGGGTCTGGTTCGATTCAAAGTGCACCTGGAGATCCCACATTGAGTATCTGAAGCGAAAGTGCCAGCAAAGGATCAACTTTCTTCGAACAATTACCGGGACCTGGTGGGGAGCGCATCCGCAAGATCTTCTAACGTTGTACCGGACAACGATTTTGTCGGTTATCGAATACGGTAGTTTTTGTTTTCAGTCAGCGGCTCGGTCGCACATCATAAAACTGGAACGTATTCAGTATCGGTGTCTTCGTATCGCGTTAGGTTGCATGCACTCGACTCACACCATGAGTCTTGAAGTGCTGGCCGGCATGTTGCCACTCTCGGATCGGTTTACAGAGTTATCTCTCCGGCTCCTCACCAGGTGTGAAGTAATGAACCCCCAGGTAATCGAAAATTTTGAGAAGCTTCTCGAGTTGAATCCTCAAACTCGCTTCATGACTTTGTACCATTTGTACATAACACAGGATGTCAGCCCTTCGCCGAACATTTCCAATCGTGTTTGCTTCTCCGATTTCGATAATTCGGTTCATTTTGATTTATCCATGATGCAGGAGCTTCATGGAATCCCAGAGCATCATCGTCCTATGATTGCTCCGGTGATATTTGCTGCAAAGTTTGGCCAAGTTGATTCCACTAAATCGTTCTTCACCGACGGATCATTGATAGAGGAGTCAGCAGGCTTTGGTATATTTAATGAAATTTATAGCGCCAATCGTAAACTTCAAGCTCCTTGTTCCGTATATGTCGCTGAATTAGCGGCAATACACTTTACGCTAGAAATTGTTGCCTCACTAACACCGGATCAGTATTACATTTTCACGGATAGTCTCAGTTCTATAGAGTCTATTCGCTCCTTGAGGCCGGTAAAGCACTCCTCGTATTTTCTCATGAAAATACAGGAGCTTCTAAGTGCTTTATCTTCGCGTTATTTTATCATCACCTTTGTATGGGTCCCATCTCATTGTTCAATTCTGGGCAATGAGAGAGCGGACTCGCTGGCAAAGGTGGGCGCTATAGAAGGCGATATTTATGATCGACAAATCGCCTTTAATGAATTTTTTACTATTTTTCGTCAACAGTCACTCGTCAGCTGGCAGTATAAATGGAGTAAAGGAGATTTGGGGCGATGGCAACATTCTATCATCCCAAAGGTGTCGAAGAAATCTTGGTTTGGAGGGATGGATGTGGGTCGAGACTTCATTCGTGTGATGTCTCGCCTCATGTCCAATCATTATTCTTTGAACGCTCATTTATACCGTGTTGGGCTGAGCGACAGCAATCTCTGTGAATGTGGACAAGGTTACCAGGACGCAGATCACATTATTTGGTCATGTGCTGAGCATCGTGGAGTCAGATCTGAGCTTTATGATTCCCTTCGGGCTCGAGGTAGACAACCCAATGTACCGGTTCGAGATATTTTGGCTATACGTGATCTGGAGTTTATGAAACTCATTTATGTGTTTTTGACTAACATTAGCCTTAGATTGTAGTTAGTTTAACCTGTATGTTTACTTTAAGTTTTTTTTCTCTGTGTTTGTGTGTGTTTTTTTTTCTCATTCTCAAAAATGTTAAAGTCAAAAGAAAACCTAAAGTTGTATAGTTATAAGTTTTTATCCAATTCCGAATTTAAAATAAACGTGCTTTGTAAACCACACTTCAAATTCCCGCCTATCTTCCCATCCATACAATTGTTATTCCTATTAACCTCGAGACGGCCGCGAGTAATCGGTTCTATCCCCTTAACATTAGTTTTAAGATAATTGATGTATATAAATATGAAAACTTGGCTCTGTAAAGTTGATTCGATTGAGCCTGTACAAATAAATGATTTAATAAAAAAAAAACGACAACGGGCACGGTTCTATATCATAGCGTCAAACTATCGCTTGCAAGTCATAACTATGAGCTATCACTACATAGTTTAGGTGTTCCTATGAGCTATTACATTGTTTCTAGCATATCGGAATCTCGAAAATTACCATAATATAAATCAGATTGCTACGACCGAAACGATTGTGAAAGTGGATTTGTACTCCGAAGATCCCACCACATCCCACCCCCATTTTGTTCGATTTTGTTAAGATATTCCACCCTTGGGCTCGGATCGGGTAATACATCTTTGTTTTTCGTTAATTTGCAAAGGGTTTCATCAAATTGCGGACGTTGGATTGGAGCGAATACCCAATGAATAAATTAGTTCGAATTTGCAGCTCCTCCGGCGACGAAGAAACAAAGAAATATCTCTCGGAGTCTTTGGGTTCGAAATTTAATAAGTTTTTGATTAGTTTCATAAATTTTGTACAACTCCCGAAATTTGATTTGTTGATTAAAAATGTCAATCGAAACGAGATCCACATGCAATAACTCTCTGTACTGGAAATAAAAATAATACGAAATAAAAGCTTTGACGAAAAATAATCTCGCAACGACGCCAGCAAGGGATTTGCAGTTCCCCTTAATTTCCATATCTTGACACAAATGGCCACTAAGCTCCGCATAAAACAGCCGCCGACGACGCCAACCACTGCAGACCTTTTCGCAATGTCACACACACACACAGCTCTAAAAAAAGACCAACGCACAACAACATAGCACCTCAAGGACGAAACTCCCATCAGTTCAAATCCTTCACATTGCCACCTACCAAGAACCCCCGACGGTCGTCCTAGTCCCCCTTCCAGTGTCAGCCACCACCCAACCAGGCCCAGACGTCTCGTCTCGTCCTTAAAGTTTCGGAAACAACAATAAACCCCACGCCGCTACTGGTGGCCTGGCTGTTTTCGTTTTCAGTCGAGTCGCAATATTTTCCGCCACGTGGCAATTTCATATATTTTTGGCGGCGAAACACTTTCGCTCCTAGCACACCATCAACTACCACCATGTGAGACCGTGGGAATTTTGTTTGACGATAAAAAATGTTCCTCTACCAGGAGCGAAGCACGCGAAGCAGGAGGAACAGCCTAGGGGCGCGACTCTTCCGGATTATCTCAGATTTAGAATAGAAATGATACTTAATCAAAATGTTTTGTCCAAAACGGATGAAATTTAAAAAATTCTAAAAAAAATCGTAATAAGCGATTCGCATCTCTTTCTAATCGACCAGTTTTGAGCTCATCGCTATGAAAAATAATCGACGATATTTCACGATTTCATCCGATATTTCGATTTACTCGATTTTTGCAAAGTTTCATCGATTATTGTGCCGTTAACATATTTAAGTATATTTTGTTTAGCGTATCCATTGGCAACATTGGCTGTCAGCTTGGCGTATAAGAAAATAGGAGCGAAAAGCGCAGCATTATTTTGGTTCTTAACATCCTCGCTGATTTATTCCAATCGTTATGTGTTGATGACAAACCAATGGGTCATTACGTATCAAGTTTTTGGAGTATTTAGTGCCCCTGTGCTGCTTCACCATTCCTGCAATAGCTTTCAGAGCACTACGTTCCCTCGCCGAGAATCTGAAATGCTCGAGATCACTGAAGTAGTCCAGGTCGGTTTTCCATTCCTGACAGTGCGACTTGTAGTTGCTGGGATTTTTTATTCACATCGTTTTCGATTTTCCTTATCGAATCGTCGTCCAGGAAGCCAAGTTCTTTAAGAATAAATTGATCTTGCTCCAGAATTAGTTTTATTCTTTTTGAAACTGGACCGAATTCTCATATAATCATAATAATCAAATTCTTCACAGAGAAAAAACAGTCCAGTTGACTCAGGGGAACAAATTAAAATTTTAGATTGATTCAACCAAATGGGTGAAATGGGTTGAACTTAACTGCTTAATTTCCGAAACAATTACTCAGAACTTTAGTTTGTTTTGACCACCGTAGGTAGTCAAATCAAATTGATATGATGTTTTTCTCAAATTCAACGTGAAATTCCGGTTAAATGAAACTAGTATATGTTTGCGTTTAACAATATTTTTTCTCAGTGTTTATTGACTTCTTTCCAAAAAATTTCCATTTTCTCTTTTAATGTTTGGATTTGAGGGTTACAAGCTAAAAATTCGGATAGAATTTGTTTATGTTTTGCTAACTAGACGTACACGATCAAGTAAAATTGATCAAACTCCTGACTTTAACGCTCATATCGGATGAAATCGAGAGTATACGAAAGTAGCAGAAATTATTTTACCATATTTGGAATATTGAGAGTTATTTTGAAAAATGAAAAGAATCATGGATAAATCAAATTTATCCATGACTATGAATAGATGAATGTCGCATGGGGACTTCGACCAAATACTGTGCATTGCATTTATTCTGCAATAGTTCGTCCGAAAATTGCATATGCTTCGCTTATATGGTGGCCTTAACTTGATGAGGTAACCACCCAAGTGAAGCTAGGTAAACTGCAGAGATTTGCCTGTGTATCCATAACTGGGACAATGAAAAGTTGACATGTTACCTTTACACCAATTTGTAAAGCAGCAGGCAGCGAAAAGTGCCTTGCAATTCAAACGATAAAACAAGATTTTAGATGGTGATCTGGTAGGACATTAAAAGATCCTTAAGAATTTCAAGCTTAACTCAGCTGTTAAAACAAAAGAATATTGGATGACAACGAAGACAAACTACGGCGTTCCCTTCAAAGTGGTTAAATCAAGCCGCTATGTATGGGAGTCTGGTGGGCCTAGTTTGCGTCCAGGTTCCATTGTGTTTTACAGGGTGCGGCAGAAAATAATGCGAAAATATTCAAACATGAGTATCGGGTTAATTCATGTAGCTAGTGACTAATTTCTGTCGAAAGTGTATTTGTTTATGTTTACTTTCAAATGCTGCATCCAAACATTCTATTTGTTTTATTGTAAATTCGTCCAAATGTTCGCGAAAGAAGTGATCACCACTTTGTTGCTCGCCCAGAAGAAGCCGAAAGAGATAGCCAAGATGGTAGGGTGCCATTTGGTAACAGTTTACCGCATTGAAAAGTCCCTGCAGGATGGTCCTAAGCAGCGGAAGCCGGGAAGCGGACGTCCGCGCTTTGCACGCACGCCGAACGTGATCAAATCGGTCCGTGCAAAAATTGCTCGTAACCCGGTGCGTTCCATAAGAAAACTTGCAAAGGAAGCCAATATTTCGGAGAAATCCATGCGGAGAATCATCAAAGAAGACCTGCATGCATCTTCCAGAGCCAGAGTGAAACGCCACTTGATTACGCACCGGGTCAAGGAACTACGAGTGACTCGTTTCAAGAGATTGCTTTTCTTGTTGAAGAAGGAAAAATTGATAATCCTGTTCTCCGACGAAAAGCTTTTCAGCATCGATGCTGTGGCCAACAGCCGCACGGACCGGTTCATTGCACCGCAGAAAATGGAGAACGTTCCGGAAAAAGTGAAATTCAAATTTCAAACCAAACATCCGGCTGGTGTCATGATGTTTGGCTTGGTGGCGTCCAACGGTTTGAAAATGCCGCCTGTTTTCATTGATGCTGGAGTTAAAATCAATACCGAAGTGTATATCGGTATTTTAAAGGACCAAGTGCTTCCCTGGGTGAAGGCCAACTTCTCCAAGGACCAAAACGTTGTCCTACAGTAGGATGGAGCGCCGTGTCACACGTCCAATCGAACCCAACAATGGTTGAACGATAACATGAAGTTTTGGCCGAAGGATTTGTGGCCCCCTAGCAGTCCAGATCTTAATCCGTTGGATTATTCGATTTGGGCATATGTTGAAGCACGAGCCTGCAAAACATCACACCCTAGTGTGAAAACCCTGAAGTTAACCATAACACGCACATGGCAGTCAATGTCGGAGGACATCCGGCGGAACATCCGGAGGCTTCCGGCGTCGGCTCGAGGGTGTTATTAATAAAAATGGAGGACACATTGAATAAATTTGTTTAAAAGGACTTTATAAAGATAACTGCACTCGAAAATGTTGATATTATTGCTTAAATTAGTTGAAAATGGGATTTGAAAGAAATAGAACAAATTTTCGCATTATTTTCTGCCGCACCCTGCCGCATGGGTCGAAAATGGGAGAAAATACTGGAACCGGGGTTTATGGCCCTGGAATCATAAAGAATGGGACAATGTCCGACGGTATTTCGAGCAGAAATACATGCCATTATCGAATGTGTGAATATTTGTTGAACGATTTCCAGATTTGCAAAGATCTGCATTTTTTCCGATAGTCAAGCAGCTCTCAATCCGCTTAAAGCTTATACCTACATGTAAATCTAAGCTAGTGTGGGAATGCATTCTTTCGTTAAGACAATTGGCCAGTAGGAACGAAGTTACTCTATACTGGGTGCCCAGCCATTGTGGTATTGAAGGAAATGAAAAAGCTGACAGCTTAGCAAGACAAGGTTCAGCATCAAATTTTATTGGTCCGGAACCATTTTGTGGAGTCCCAGAGTGTGCTCTAAGGACTGAAATAAAAAATTGGGAAATGTCCATGGTAGAATCAAACTGGAACGCTACGGATACATGCAGACAAGCCAAGAAATGTGTAAGACCAAGTGCTGTAAAAGCCCGGATCTTACTAAATCTTAGTAAAAAAGACCTTCGGGTAATTACTGGTCTATTGACTGGTCACTGCCCGAGTAGGTATCACCTAAATAAAATTGGTAGAATTCATTCTACAGAATGCCGTTTTTGCCAATTGGAAACTGAAACTGCAGAACAAATACTCTGCAGCTGTGGACCATTATTCAATCAAAGGATGTCAATATTTGGAAAGGGGTTTCTAGAGCCTTCAGAAATTTGGAAAAATGATCCTGATAGGGTATTAGACTTTATAAAACAAGTCGAGCCTAACTGGGATCAGGGACTATGTCAACCAATGTCCATCACACCTTAATTGTAAATAATAGGATATTTGACTTGCAAAAAATCAAATATGGGTCATACAACAATAATCCAAATGAATGAATGCAGTTGTGTTTTGGCTCTACAGAAGGATAAAAAATCAGTGGGGTTGTGTTTAACACACGACCGGTTGACGTAGACTACGTTATCCCGTTTGATTAGTTTCGTAGTGTACTGTTCTAATGGGACGCTGGGATAACATAAATAAGTGAGAAAGTATGTTAGAACATGCTATGATTCGCTTCTTAGAAATTATTTGGCAGCTGTGGAAAAGGACGTTTGGTTTGAATGTTAGTATGATGAAAGGGCAACCATTGTTCTGCCTGTAGTGATTGAGTTGATATGATCGACCAGCTGGAGACCATTGTCCATATCGCGTAATCTCGAAAAAGGATCGAAAATCTAAGCTTTATGAGTTCACACTGTTTCAGTTATTTTTAAATGTTGATTTGGCTTCTACCCTTGCCGTAAGGCCTAGTCTGATTAGAATAGCGTTGATGTTTGTCCTCAAAGATCGTTAGACCAGCATTAGATAGTAAGTATGTTAGCAAAAATCTATTGTACTTTCTTTAGAAAGCATTTGAAAAGTATTTGCACTTGGTTAAGTTGGTTGAACACTTGATTTTATTTCCCACCTCGAGTTTAAGGCCCTTCTTTAGCTTTCCGACCAGTAGTTAGCAACGCATTACCTCTGGTTGCTTCCAGTTTCGCCCGATAACCTCGAGTTCGCTCGGCATCGGTACATGGTCAATTCGGAGGATTTTTCGAATGTTCGATCTTAACGCGCTTCCAAAAGTTGCGGAAACGGTTGGCATCAAAACGAATAGGCATTGCACTTATTCACCGTTTCACAGTTTCTCAAAACTTATTTCTTCCTAGAAGTAAAACGCTCTCCGACGCGAATCGTTAACACAACAGAATAACTATTAATTACCGTACTCATTGAAATGTGCATGTTCGAGAATCAAAACATTGTCCGTGAAAATTTCTTGAAACACGCCAGAACGCAACATTCTTTAAAATTTTCATACTCCGATTGATGAATACGTATGCGAAATATATTAATCTTCTATTTGTAAAACTTTATATACCTGAGTAAATAGAATGGCAATCGTATAAATTTCTTGATAAGAGCAGTCTCAAAAATAAATCAATCAAGAAACAATCGAATTCTTAGCGCCCGGTGTTTTAATTATTCGTGACGGTAGCCATTTGTAAATTGTACAAAATGCTCAAGGTATGCAACAAAGAGAAAACTAATTTTGTTTTAGCCACCGCTGTCAGCCAATCGGTAAGAACCAAACATTCAAATGAAACAAACTCTCTCAAAATTAAATTGGTCGTCCTGAAAAGGACGGATTTAAAATGGCCCGCATTTGAATTAAAACCCTCTCTGCGCCTTGCCAAAAGACGTCTACCAAATATCACACACACAAAAGCACCTTATTTCACTCCTCGTGGTTGCACCCACCGGCTGGTTACAAAGACACTATTGGCCCAAGCAAACGACTGCCTAGCACACCACAGCATAATGTATGGCTGCCTTGCAACGGTTGCCTAGCCAACGGCTTGGTAGCAACAGTGCAATCAGCTACCTGACCAATTGGTAGGTCGCCAGTGCACTTTCTATGGTGCTTCCACAGCCAGCTGCCAAATCCAAAAAGGTGCTTGCCACAGCCAGCTGCCAAATTGCCGCTCCGCTGAATGAAGCTAGTGCACCTTCCAGGGTACATGCTATCGCCCGGCGCCATCTGCCAATCCATACTGGCTCGATGCTCCGCACAGCTTCAGTACTGCAGCATGAATGAGAAAATTTGCGAAGGTGTACCCGTTTTATAACGTTCACTGCTGCATATGAGACCTCCCTTGCTTACATTTGAAATCTGTGATAGTAAAATTGAGTGCATTGAATAAATTTACTCCCAAAAATATGGATTAAAAGACAACACTAATATTTTGGGTGTTTTTAAAGCGTGAAATTTACGGGGAAAGTTTGGAGGGGGGAATAGCGGGGGAATCAATATTGTGTAATACTGAAGAATTTGGGAGTTTTATATAATAGTTTTTTGGTCGTTGAAAAAAAGAGGGGTGCGACTGAAGATCGTGTACCAATAAATAAATTTTTATACCCATACCTGTAAATCATATCATATTATTTTCCATTCTCATTTAATTAATAATTTCAGCACGCTTTGGAATCATCTTTGCATTTCAAAACTATTTATCTCAATAGCCTGGCGCAACGTGACAAGCATCAAAGCCTCAATTTGTTTTTCAGCATTTCAGCATAACATTTACATTAAAATTGCAATTATGAACTTCAGCTATATTGATAAAAGACTGACATGCGCTTGTAAGCAGTATAGGATTATATTTAAATAGTTTGTTTAGTGGTATTATGATTAGATAAGCCATTTATTTCAGAAATCATCAAACCGGGCTCTTCGATCACTCCAATTGCTATCTTTGAAATGTAACGAGAACAGAATAAAGAAATTTTTTTAGAGTGTGTTTTATAAAATAATATGTGTTTTTGATATTTTTTTTTTTATTTTGGGATGTTTTTTTTTTTTTTGGTTTTTTGGGTGTATTTTAATTATAATTTATTTTTTTTTTTTTTGTGTAGTGGGTGATTTTGTTATATATTTTGTTTTTTTGTTGTGTTTTTGGTTGTTTTTTTTTTTGGTGATTTTTTTTTTTGTGTGTTTTTTTTATTTTTGTTTTTTTTAATTAATATTTTTTTTTTTTTGTTTGTTTTTTTTTTTGTGGAATATATAAAGCATATGACGAGTCCCATACGTATAACAAGCAGGGATAGATGCGTTTGAAATTTTATTCTTTGAATGTGTGATGCTACATAGAGACTGGTATGCTATTGTGGTAAGTTATTTAAATTTTAAACAACTATTTATTAGGAATAGTAGAAATTTGAAATATCTCAGTACATTTACTAGTACAAATGAAAATGTCCCTACAATTTGTGTCTTAACATTTTTTATGAATCATCATTTATGCTAAAAATTTCCACTGTTCCTATAACAACTATATAACTATGTAGCTATTTCTGGGGAATTGGTGAGAAGCTGGAGCCGGTACCTTGGGGGGGAAAAAGATAATAGGGATACGAATGCGTTTGGTGGGATTTATTGCGTTTAAGCATCTTGGGTGTTGTGGTGAGGGTGATGTGTAGGCTGGCGGTAGGTTAGTGAAAATGGATATATAATGCGGGATATATTGGACCACAAGTGGCATTTATGTTGCATTTAAGGCGACTTAATTGTTTGATAGGCTGCCGTAAAGGCGATTTGAGTCTGCTTATTGGTTACTTGGGTGATGGTAGGTTTTTATCACATCACATCACATCACCTTGCCAATATGCATTGCCTGGTTTCCAGGCACAGCAAACAATAAAAAAAATTAACTGTCAACACATCGGCACCTTACGGGAACACCCAGAACATTGCAACGCTTGTAGACACACTAAAAAATAACACAGCCGAAAAGTGTGTTGAGCGATCCACCCCTTGGCATCTTCACATGGAGCAAAAAGGACGCTGGAACTCTGTAACAGGAGAGATATTCAACCACAGATGAATGACCTTCCAACTCTCCTGACTTGAATCCAATGGATTATTCCGTCTGGTTCATTCTTGAGTCCAGAGCCAGTCTGACCAAAGCTTGGGATGCTATATCTATGGAGGAACTAACGTCTTTTGTCGATGATTTCCCTAATAAATTTCGTATGGTTATTTTTCTTAACGACCTATTTGGGGTATCATCCAAACCATTAAAGAAATTGTTGGATGATTTGTGATACCGTTCGTTTAAGGTAATTTTTTATCAGGGTTGCCTAAGCGATTGAAAGCGTGTGTAGTAGCCAGGGGAGGACATTTTGAAACATCGATGTAAATATAACTATCTATGTTAATGTGTCTACATTTTCCATAAATACATTGTTATTCAATATACGTTTAATAAATTTATGGCTAAAAAAGTGAACACGGATAATATTTCCTCACCCTATAGATTTTTCGTTTTGAGAACATCATATTGAAATAACGTAATATTTTGTATGATACTGGTGAAGAAGAATCTAATAATATCGATCACATGAAGTCTTAAAAATGCAATTGAAAATATGCAGTAGATTTGCGAGTACTGCTCTCAATTCGATTTCAACCATCCCATAAATCTCCTGTCTAATGTAAAATGGTTTGCAAAATGCTTGTTTGTACAAAATGGACGTCATATCTTAGAATGAGATGATGAACTGAGCTCAGAGTGGACAAAGGGATTTTAGTGCACTTGTTTTATCGACAAGTTTTCAAAATATTGCCATTGCTTAGTTGATACTAGTTTAAAAACAAGTTGCAGCTCATGTTATATTCATGTTTGAAGGATGTTCGCAGTATTTAACAAAAAACATCACTCAAAACACGTCTGTTATGTTCATCTGTCAGAAGCGGACAAAAAAAACTACAGTGCTGGTTAAAAGAATGGTAACATGGATTCCAGACCAAAATATATTGGACGGAGCTAAAATAAAATTCTCTAAAACAGAATTTCCATGAAAATTCCTAGTTTGGTGAAAACAACCTAACTTTCTCAATAATTTTAGGTGCATGAAAATACATGTTTGTTTGATCACCAATAGATTGAATAGGTTCCATAAAAGCTCAACACTTACAGAGAAAAGTCGAAATACTGATTTTTAAAATAAAAATGCTGGGGTCGTATTGCGGATCTCGAAACGAAGAACTTTTTCTCACAAGCGTCCGTACAAAAAGTCGTTCATTTCGAGCTATATAATGCCATCCCTGAATTTGAATTATAAATCGAAGTTTTGTTTTCAACAAAACACCAACGATTCCGTCTAAAGGAACTAAAACACCAACGATTCCTTCTATAAGGATTAGTCTTTAAAACTCACTTCTAAAATTTAAAGGGTGTAGCCAAAATCCAACTTGACAAACGGACAAACCAAATTTCTTAAAAACACTATTTTTTGTAAATTATGAGCCTTATTTTTTCCAAAAAATCATTTAATTCAACAACTTTGGTTGATGGATGTAAAACACTAACGACTAGTGTAGCACATTTTTTCGAATGACTGAATGAGTATTCAGTTTCAAAGCACCTGGTTCTAATGGGTGAGTCGATAATAATTGTTTCGTTTTAGATTGATTGGTAAATGGGCTATAGTTATCGAATGTATCAAAAGAAGTCAGCCTCATTATTGCCCAAACCCTTATGAGTGGTATGTCAAAAGCAAAGTTCGGGCACTCGGTCAAGAAGAGGAGATCCAATGAACCAATGAAAGACATTTACACCGTCTTCAACTCGAGGTTGTACAGACTGAACGAACATTGGACATAGAGTGTATTACAACGGACAACTTAATCTAACACCCAGTGGACCAGTATGGACATTTGCGTTTTTGCGAAAAGTTCCACAGGCTGGAGCGGGAATCGAACCCTCACTTCATGGCAATCGCTTGAATGACGGGTGACGCCGCTAACCGCTTGACCACGAAGCCCAAAATTAGAAGAAGAAACCTAACGATAATATTGTATTTTATTCCCAGAAAGTTTGCACAAAATCCGACTAAAATGTATTATTGGCGACCATTTTTGTGTGCCCTATTTTCTTCGAGTACAGTCATTAGATCAAAATATATTTTAAAACACGTTCAACCTTGCTGAAGAAATCGTATCTTGTAGTCGAAGTAGGAAATTACCTTAGAATTTGCTCAAAAACCACTAAACTGATATGTCCAAATTTTACAGAACTGTTCTGATTTTGATGAAATTTATCGAATACAGTAAACAAATTTAAGTGTGTATATTGCGATAACATTCCTAACCGTCTACTCAATTCCAACATCCGTGTTTTGAAATTTTATTTATCGATATTTTAATTATCGATACCCATTCTCATTTATTTGAATCGCATTCAAATCAGCAGAACGAATGATTCCACTATGCAAATTTCACTCGTTACATCTCCGAACTGAATCTGATTACAGAGTCGATCGTGAGGACGTCCAACTTTATTGCTCATAGCACCACCAACGCACTTCTATAAATTATCTCGCACAAATATGTACAACCCAATTGACGTTCAATTTATATTAATTGAAGACATCGTATCTTAGTAGAACTTTTACACTCCTCCACCACCCCAGTGCTCATTTTTCATCCGAACCGTACCGGTCTTTAACGACTGTGCGACAATTTGTAGTACAAGCATTTCACGAAAAAAATGGTGTTTGTATGTCAGAAGCACATCTTATCTCAGGTCACCGTGCTTTTCGGAGGATTCCTGTGGGTACTAAACATTACTGCTAACCGTTCTGACCGGATTGTTATATCTGACTGAGCTTGGCAAACGATGACATCTACGAAAGGGGTGCAGTTAATGATTCGTGTACCCTTTGGGGTTAGAAAATTACAGTTGAAATGTTCCCTCATTTCAATCTTAGTATTGCAGTGGAACTGCGCTTTTGGTCGTGGGCGTCTAAGTTTCATCTACTATAACATGAACAGAGTGTGTTGGCTGCCGTTAGAACGGAACAAACACAGAGCTAATTAACACCGAATTCATAAATCATTTAGGAAGTCTCGCATCATCCATCCAATTGATGGGCTAAGCTAATTTCCTAGCATTTAATGCAGTGATGATTAGAACTCGGTTTTCAGTTATATGTAAGAAAGCGTGCCTGCGCTACGAACGAATTTCCATTGCTTATCCTGAAATATCCGGTTTCATCTGGTTCACTAATTTACGTATTCAACAAAAGTTTGTTTCGCTACGAAGCCTCAGTTATATGCCAAAAATAGAACAACACTTCTCTCCTAAAACTCGCAGCTCAAACTCCAATAGAAATAGATTACTGTACACAAATTACGCGAGGAAAATGAAACGAAAAGTAAAACCGTTTTGGGAAAAAAGAGAAGACCGGAGAAGCGTTGAAACTTGTGAAAAAGTGCTTGTTGGAGTTTCGCGTTGCAATAAAATCAAAGTAAAAGGTTGGGGGGGGTTGGGGAAGAATTTGAAAATATAAATTTTTATTGTGGGGTCTCCTTTTTTTAAAGAGCGAACACGAAACTATTGCGACACCGAAAATGTCATGCCAATTTTCTTATAATGTTTAGAATCAAACCAAAATTTTAGGGTAGTTTTATACATATATTTACTTCAAAAATCAAAAGAAAAGTTAATCGATGGAGCCTTGAGTGTAAAATTGAACGCATTTTCGCTTGACGCCCTCCATCAAAGTCTTTACAGTGTCATCCGGTACCAGTTTCTCAGTTTTTTTTTTCCATTTTCTTAACATGTCCTTCTCGTCTTTGACTGTCTTCTTGCTCTTCTGAATTTCCCGCTTCATCATTGCCCAGTACTGCTCCACCGGGTGCAGCTCCGGACAGTTTGGCGGATTCATGTCCTTTGGAACAAAATGGACAGAATTGGCCTCATAGCACTCCAGGACACTTTTAGAATAGTGGCATGATGCCAAATCTGGCCAAAATAGCGGAGCTTCGTCGTGCTGCTGCAAGAACGGCAAAAGGCGCTTCTCGAGGCACTCAGATTTGTAGATCTCGCCATTTACTGTGCCCTTTGTCACGAAAGGCTCACTCCTCAGTCCGCAAGAGCAGATGGCCTGCCAAATGAGATATTTGGAGGCGAACTTCGACATTTTCTTCTTCTTAAATTTGTTGTCCACATAGAACTTGCTCTTGCCGGTGAAAAACTCCAACCCCGGAATTTGCTTAAAATCGGCTTTTATATACGTTTCGTCGTCCATCACACAGCAGCCATATTTTGTCAGCATCTTCTCGTAGAGCTTCCGTGCCCGAGTTTTAGCCGTGGATTGTTACCGCTCATCGTGGTTCGGGAAGTTCTGTACCTTGTATGTATGTAGTCCAGCTCTCTTCTTTGCAGTCTGGACGTAGCTCTGCGACATGCCGATCTTTTTAGGCAAATCACGGCTTGAGACGTTGGGATTTGCTTTAATCATCCGCTTCACCTTTCCCTCCGTCTTTTTGTTCTCCGGTCCCGGTTTTCTTCCAGCTCCTTTGCCGTGGTCCAACGTCAACCGCTCCTGGAACCGCTTCAACACTCTGGAGACGGTTGAATGGTGAATGTTCAACATTTTTCCCAACTGCCGGTGCGACAGGTCAGGAAATTCCAGGTGTATGGAAAGAATTTGTTCTCTCGACTCGCGTTGGTTCACCTCCATTTTCGTTGAATCGAAAAACACGACTTCGAGTTTGACAGCATGTAAACAATACACATCAATAAGAAAGTGTGCAAAATTTGGTTGATTTTTACCCAATGGTAAAAAAGTTATGCCCTGTTGAATGTGTCACAATAATTTCGTGTCCGCCCTTTAAACGATCAGGTCTGTATAACATTCCCGAAAATTGAACTCATTTAGTTTGAATTAGAATATGAGCTAGAAATTTATATGGGAAATACTATGGTAAACCCCAAATTTATGTTTGAGTCACCCTAATAAGTCACTACATTAACCTGTTGCAAGGTATTCAGCTTTTTTGTTTGGGGGGGGTGTTGTTTGTGGGGGGGGGGGGGGGTGTTGTGTTATCTATTTTAAGAAACGGGGGGGGTAATAAGTAGTAGTAGATAAGGGAGAGGGGTGGTAGGAAGAAGAGAAAAAAAAAAAAAAATAGTGGTTGGGGGGTGGAAAAAACATATTTAAAAATATCGTTGGGAGCATCTAGTCCAAAGAGGTTAAGTGATGCTCAATTTCTCTCTAAACGGTATGGACCTAAGCATCCACTATCAACCCAATATGGTTTATGGTTATAGCGCTATTACTCGCTCTCTGAAAAGAGAAGAATGTCTGAGAATATAAGATCGGGTAGTTGAAAAAAACTTATCGCACTCTCTGATGTAAACTTCATATGACGTTAATCGTGAACAATGATTTGTTTTGTTCTTTACAAAAACTATAAGTTAATCATATAAATCCACGATTTCTGATTCTTAAGCTAAAAAGTTAAGTTTGGGCTACAAACCTACTGTAAAAAAACGATCTACATCCGTTAACTCTGAATAATTTAAAGCTAAATAGATAGTTCACCCTGGCTGTTATCAGTACCATATAAATTTTCGACGTTCTTGAGTTATAATGTGCAATGATCATATTTTCATCATAGTTTAGGAAACCTGTCATAAAACTTGTCTGATCTTATATGTATGAAAAAAAAAATGAAGCATCAGGTGAAATGCATAACATATAGTGGAATAATCCCAAATAACTAATTGGCATGCCCTTTCTTCGGAAACTTCACCGAAGTTGATGAGCTCTTAGGACATTATTATTGCGCGAAGATAAAAATTTCGCGACACAATTTCGTTCTACAACATACAACTAAAAGATTACTATCGAGACTAGATGAACGTGCATGAGAAAAGTATGCCGTAAATAATTCAACAAGCCAGATTGCACTCAACATTGAAGGAGTCTGTAAGTCCTAGACAAAATAGACATATCTGTCACAAGATAAGCTCCTTTTTTTCATGAGGAATTTAAAGGTAGTTGCTTGCGCTTACCAAAAATGTTTAGTTGGAAAAAGTAAACAAGTGAAGTGATCGTTTAAATTTTCCTAGTTTTCCAAAAAGAATGGGACTGATATGCAGCTATATACAGCTTGACCGACACATGATATTAAAATAACAGTGTAAATTATAAATTTTACACGTAAATTGCATAATATTACACGTAAATTGCCAAATATAAATTACACAATAGATAGCTAAATTGGCTTATTACCAAGATAAAATTATATCAGCCTCAATTATCCTTTTTATTTGGTGGTGGTTCAATATGGACAGTACATTTTTGTGAAAATGGATTAAAGGATGGAACGGTCAAAACTTGGTCGACTCAAATATGACGTAGTTTTTTTGATCGTGCATTTAAAAAACTTGAACACCCTTCATTTTGTAGGTGTATGCGTACGGAATGTTGACTCTATTTTGTTTTTGCCATTTTCTAAAATGGTCAAAATGGAGTCGAAGCAAGAATAGCAGCGTATCAGAATTTAACGCGCATTATCGAAATCCAAATTATTCCCACGCCAACTGGACAACATCACTTATTATTGCCAAATCAACCGTGACGAGTGTTATGAAAGTGTCCGCAGAACGTCTGACGACTGCCAGGAAGCCGAGATCAGAAGGAAGCCGCAGCGACCAGAAGAATAGTGGCCAGCATTTTCAATCGCAAGCCCAACCTTTCCATCAAAGATATCGGACACAAATTGGGAAAGTCCCACACAACAGTGCAAAGAGCAAAGAAACGAGCCCAACTGTCAACATATAAGGTTACTGTGACACCAAATTGAGATGATAAGCGAAACACAACAGCCAAAGGAAGAGCGCGTAAGTTGTACACGAGTTTGTTGACCAAGTTTGTTTGCATCGTAATGGACGATGAAACATACGTCAAGACTGATTTCAAGCAGCTCCTAAGTCAAAAGTTTTATACGGCTACCGAATAAGAAAATGTTCAAGCTAAGTTTAAGCAGAAAAAAATGTCAAAGTTCCCGGCAAAATACTTGGTTTGGCAGGCAATTTGCATCTGTGGGCTAAAAAGCGAAAGTTTCTTGACAACTGGCACTGATATGTATAGGAATGCTTGCAAAAACGCATATTGCCTTTCTTAAAGAAATATAGTTTTGGTTAGACCTCGCTTCTTCCACTACGGAAAAATGGCTCAGGAATGATAAAACGCCAATAGTGTGTAAATCGTACCCAAGGAGAAAAACCCTCCAAACTCGCCTGAACTGCACCCAATTGAAAAATATTGGGCAATCGTAAAGCGAAACTTCAAGAGAACTCAAAAAACAGTTGGAAGTGAAAAACAATTCAAGGCAAATTGGCTTTCAGCATCGAATAAATTGGATACAACAGCGGTACAAAACTTGATGGAAGGTGTGAAACGTAAAGCGCGACAGTTCGTATTTTTAGCTGTATTTTGTAGACGATAAACTTCAGAATTGCAGAAAGTCGTGCTTTGAAAATGACGTGTTTTGCTTTTGCTGCGTCGTTTTTACGGAAATAAAATTAAAAAATATTCCTTCATTCAACTAAAATAAATGGTGAAATTATAGTTTTTCCGAGTGCTTTACGTAGGACGTTGTGAATGGAATCGCTCTCATAGTGTGTTATGGTCATGTTTCTTGAGATGGAGTGTTTTTTCCCATTTTTTGTGTTTTTAGTGAACCGCTCCCGTCTTCGGACGAGCTTTCCAGCATAAGATAAGAAACATTGGTGAGGTCGTTTTATATTATCAAAAATATACCTTTACTATATACACACCAGGATCAAGAATTTAAATTTTTGATTCTGGAAGTGTGAAAACTCTTCACATATCCATTTGATGTGTGAAGATTTTCATGCGGGGCTTTTTGTACATGAAGATGGCCTCAGAATGTACGTGTATGAACAGGCATTCTTGAAATGGGTCGTTGGATTTTCAATAGAGCTGTCACCTTCAATCTCCAGGGCTAAACATGTTTGCACATAGTGATCACATATAAATTACTGAAGAAATGCAGATAAGTTTCTTCCATAAAAGCACTGCCGGCCAGTGGGAAATTGATTCAAAAAGATATAAAGATTGATCAATCATACAATAAACTAATCAGTGTGCACTTAATCATGTTTGACCAGTTCTTAACCGTTCCACCCTTTACAAGCAATTATTCAAGGCCTTTTGCTGTTGGGACCACTTACAATGTGTAATGGTGACGGATTGGCCGCGATTTAATTAGTGTGCAAAAACGGCACCAAATAACTGCGCAAGATTTGCCGCCGGATAACAGTTATTTCTTTGAGGAGTTCCACTGAGCACAGACACCCCAACTCACCGAACGGGGAAATAGGGGCGCCCTACTGCTCCCGTTCCTACTGTCTCTGGTCATCCATCATACAATACACAGCTTTGAAATCGACCCCAAGCTAAAATCCTTATATTAACCTTGAAATTTTACTCTACGGGACGGACCTGAAACTAATTGGGTTTCAAATATATAAGTGATACTTAGCTGAATTCCAGTTGATCAAGTATAGAATCCGACAAGCAAGAAGCAACAAGCAGTACCTGTCACCATCAGCTATCTGTGACTACTCGGCCACTAAACACAAATCTGAGTTGAAGCAATTGAAAGAAATACAATTTTCACCTAGTGAAACTTTTAATCTTTGAAAAATAAAACGGTGCAAAAATAACAGCAGAAAACTTTTCACGTCTCGCCTTGGGCACAGCATCACCAGCATCAGCTGCACTAATAAACAATTCCCTTAGCTATAACTTCACTAAGTAAAACTATTTTTTAGTAAATGTAAGGAGCAACAACTGTTAACCATTCAAGTGGCTTGTGTCTTATAACCAAAGTTGCGAAGTTATAAAAATCAATATCGTTAAATGAATGATGGTAAAATAACATTCATTGCATCAGTGTGCTTTAAGATTCTCGAACCACGATCATCGCTGAATTTGGTGATAGTCGTAAAAAGCAACTGATAATGGCATGAGCGGCGGCGCTCCAGCGACTATTAGGTCGCCATAACATTCACGAATGTTGGTGCTTCATATGCCTTTATGGGTGTATTAGTTCTTGAATTCCACAGCTTGCCTCTGACGTTGACCCAACATTCATCAAACGAATCATTACTGGAGACGAGACGTGGATGTATGAGTTTGACACACAATCTAGACATCAAGCGAGTGAATAGCGTGCACCGAATGAGCAGCGACCGAGAACGTCGTTTTCACTTGAAAAAGAAGGTGATACTCACAGTTTTTAAGGATTTCAAAGGTGTTGTGTATGATGAATTCCTTCCACTAGGTCAGACCATCAACAAGGAGTATTATTTGGGCCTTATGAGACGTTTGTGTGAAGCAATTCACCAAAAAAGACCGGATTTTTGGGCAAACAACTCGTGGATCTTGCACCACGATATAGCACCGTCACACACTGCTATCGTTATTCGTGAACATTTGGCTAAAAACGAAACGAATACCACTCAGCAACCACCGAATGCATCTGATTTGGCTCCTTGCGACTTTTTCCTATCCGCGGAACGCGTTTCAGCACCGAGATGCGATCATGGAACAATCGAAGATGGCTGTGATGCCCATACGTCAAATCGAAAATAAAAAATGTTTCGAGAATTAGATCAAGCGCTAGCATAAGTGCGTTGCAGTCGATGGGGAGTACTTTGAAGGGGACAATATCAATTTTGATATATAATCTTGTATTTTTAATTTCCGGAATAACTTCGGGGAACTTTTCTGTTTTGATATATAGGCTAATCTTATAACTAGCACTGCGACTTATTACAGCTGCAACGAATTGATTGACTACTCTTGCTTTGCTCCAGTAAGTGTGGTTATCAACAAAATGGGAAATTATTGTTCGCCATTGTTTCTCGTTCCTGTGTTTACGTAGTATCTCCTATCGGTCGAAAATCAACTCTGAATATTGAAAACATTTCTGCCTTGAGTATGACGTCTAGTATAGTGCTCTGTGCAGAGTTGTACTCTTTTTTTATTAGTGCTACAAGGGTTGTGCACATTTTACTCCACATAGGGTAGGGAACGGCTTAATCAGGGGTGACTGTTTTAATCAGTTGTAAGGAAATGGGCCTAAAACTCCTACATTTTCCATATTATTTCACATTTAATGATAGAAACATAAACTATATCTATTCGGCTACTGATTTGATGTATAAATCTAGATTGATTACCAATCGATTAGTGTCATTTTGAAGATTTAAAATACATCTTCCAGAAAACCATCAGATTCCTACCTGCTGAAGAAGTTCGCTCAAATTTTGCCTTTGCGTATTATTTATTTGTTCGCGTGTACCGGAGGGAATGAATTCATCAGCTCTTTCTCACATCTAGGCTTGTTGCCAGAATGTGTTTTTTACATTGAGTTAAAATTTATTTCATAGTTAGATGATCTGAAATCGAAATTTATTTCACATTTATTCCAGTCATTTGAAGTAGATCTTTGCTTATGATTACATTGTCCATCATCTGGCACTATCATATGCAATGAAAAAATATGTTTCGGAGCTGTCCAAAATGACTCAACGATAAATAAAGCTTCGCTTTTAAGCGGCAGCTTTGGCATCACTGTTGCTTTTGAGAGAGAGGCTATAGCGCACCGGTATTGTAACGTGCAGCCGGCTATCTCTTACATTTGTTTGTTTTTAAACGAAGCATTAACGTCTAACATTTCCGTGAGAGTAAATGAAATAAGAACAACACATTGCCAATCTAAAGATCAATGACAAACTAAAAGTTTGGTGGTGTACGTTTGTCTCATATCCTGCTAGTAGACGAGTTAGTGATCATAGCAATCGACATGGTTTGGTTGATTGTTTTCGAGTCCGCATGGGTAAAACGAAGCAGCGGGTTGAGGGAATAGTCGTTTGCAGCAAATCTTGAACTGGCCTATTTATGTAATTTCGCTTTTCCACACATCGCACTTATACAATATTGTTAGTTTATGTACAGATTGCGGAGCTGAAGAAAACATTTTCATGATCGGAAAGCAATCCGCATGCTTTTAATAAGTCCCTTCAATTGGGAACTTTATGCCATGGCTATGATTTTTTTTGACTCTAATGCTCGTTTCTGAAGGTAACTTCCGATAGAAAAGAAGTAAGCCGAGAGATTAACGTCTGAAAATTGGCTGTTCTAATTGTAGATTACATGTAGCTTCATCAAATATCCCAGGTGATGCATAAACTGCTTAAAACCCGTTTCGTACCCTACGTTAATGATTTCGTTTTGAAATTACTTATGCGTAAATTATAACCACAACACTTGTTTCACTGAGCACGCCGTCAAATTAAATCCTCTAAAAAATGTGTGCACTTGCCATAGCTTAAACAGGTTCGATTGGCACAAAGAACGCGCTCCGTATCCAAACAACGCACATGGGGGCGTAATTAGATTTATCGATTCTCTCGGCACACTGATGGTGTGCTTGCTACCAGTAAACCACATTCCATCCAAGGATTACATTGCCAAGGACAAATCAAGTCAAAAGTGCGATAAGCTGCACCAGTAGCAGCAGCACGTCTGCCCATTTGGCACATAAAACGTATACGTTTCGTACCTGACTGTATAGACTGTTGGTTGCTCGATAGGATATAAACTATAAACGTACTAGGAATAGAATAAATCCGCCGTACGCTAAGCCAGACGTCCTCCTACACTAGGATTCAGAGTGAATTTATTCCACGAGAGACTGATGGCTAGCTCGATGGCAGTGTGAAAATGGCGTTCCATCAATGCGTCAATGATCTTGAAGTCTCATCGTCGAGCTCTATGTTGGACTTCAGTTAACTGGCAGAAGTGCTACAATCTACCAATTCGAACTAGATAACGGAGAGTTCCACTTAGGGTATGTTCCATCTTTCTCTCCTTCTGCTCTTCGTCGCCATTGCTTCATGTGCAGAAAGGCACATAATCCAATAAACTTTTATTTCCATCAAACGGAATGCCTGGATTCGCCCACACGTCAGTTGCAATATAATTCGCCCGCTGACGACGTGGACTGAGTGGACTATATGCATAGTCATACAGAGTAATTGCATGCCTGTCTGTCGGTTCTGCCGTTTGCCGGTCCTGAATCTATACCACTATACATACTGACTATACAGACGGCTCGGCATATGCATATCAATTCTTCATAGGTAGCAATCCATAGGATGACTACCTATGTGGTTCAAATTTAGTTTTTAGCAATGATTGACTAACTCAATAGTCCCGGTGAAAGTGACATCGTCTAATGTTTGAATGCGACAGAGGATGTGATGGCGCCATTGATACCTGTGGATCATTCCGATGTGGAAATCGGTTGACAGTTATGCTTTGTGTGCTGTGGATTCCACCTGGAACTCGGCACATGCTGGGGGTGGGGGTTCAATTTGAATTTCGATGTAAGCGATGCGTGTCACTTGGCGATATGACTTTGGCCTTGAACGTGGCTACTAATGACCGCATGAAAAGATGCACCGGTTTGTCTGTGGCACAGCTGAACGTGTACGAATCTTGCTGGAAAGTTACTGTTTCGATGGGAAAACTCATATAAGTGGACCAAGACAAACTCCCTGATTTTTTAATTTATTCCATTCTAATTATGGTTTATGTTAACGCGTGTGTGAAGCTCACGATTACATACTTTGGTATCAAGACAAGACTTTGAAAGTAAAAGTTTATTTACTAGAGAAAAATCTGAATGATAATGTTGGTAGTTCCATTTGATACGGCAGTTTGTCAATTGAATAGAAATTATTGAAATTAATCAAAGGACCATAGGGAAGGTCCATTAATTATGTCACGCAGTAGGGGGGGGGGGTTCGAGAAAACGTGACGATCCATACAAAAAAAATTTAAGGTCCATACAAAAAACGTGACATGGGGGGGGGGTTACAAAAAGTCACTTTTAGCGTGACGTAATTAATGGACGTTCCCATATCAATAATAGTACAAATCAAGCGAAGCACATTTTTGTCAAATGAAAAAGGCGGACACTGCTATCGATAAGCGACTTTATTTATGCGTGCTTCAATCTAAAATGTCAATACTTTAGGATTAGTTTAACATAGTTCAACTTATAGGTTAGATAGAGACTCACAAAACAGTGGCCTATGTTTACCCACAGGCCTTTCTGTTAGGCTGTCCAATAGCTTTGTTAGGATAAGTTTTAGCCCTATGAAATGTAATTATAAGTACATGTTGTTGATTTACCTCGTAATTATAGGCAAATTTACCTTAAATAGTTTGTAGGATTATACACTAGGTAGGACATTAACTTTAAGAATATTAGGATCATGAAATTAATTTACAACAAATAAATTTCACTCGCGTGCGTTTACGTGCTCTTCATTTACTGTGGCGAATGACGTTTTCCTCCGTCTGTCTTTGACACGCAGAGTCCATCGCGCATAGACTGGCCGATCGCCGCATGACGTTCAGACGACCGGGTTGCTAGATCGCTCTATGTCCCTGTGGCAACAGAGAGTATGTCCTTAATACATTAGTTAATTCCAAAATAGGTTAATGGGGTAGGTAAATCTACGATCGATTAAGTTCGATAACCAACCTTCATACGTCCCTTTAAATGAGCTATATTTACTTAGTGGGAGCTGACACAGTAGTAACCGGTTTTGCCTTTATCTGAGTGGATAGGGCTACAATATTTATTAAACTTCAAGGGAAAATAGATTCATAAGAATTTAGGAACACATTGAATTCACAGAATCATCTTTTCGTATCAAACTAAATGAATTCATGTTACAGTTAACGTCAGTTACCGCACGTAAACATTTCCAGTGCGCAGTAAACATTTCCCTACAATTATTTTAAATACCGTCTTAGTACACATTCTAACGAAAAAGTATATTAACAACGATATTCTCCCAAAAGTTCCCAAAAAAAATACCGAGTTTTTCCTTTAAATCCCAGCTAAATTCTTTCCAGAAATCGATCACAGTAGTTGCGATACTAAACGCGAGCGATAATTGGTTTCAATTATCGACGAAAAACAAAAAGCTAATGAATGAATGGTGTTTATTGATAGAGAACCTCCCCTTTGTGAGAAGCCCCAACAGCATCCTTACTGTTGGTTTGAATCGGTTTTAAAACGACTGTTTGCCTCATAATGTAAATCACCAACACACTGGAGTGGAAGCTAAGGTAAAATGTTATCTCCTGGGCGCCTATTAAATAACTCCTCCCCCGGCGAGGACTCGGGCTTGAACCTGTATTGGGGGGAAATCCCAATGGAAAACCCGGGGTTTTTGGGGCGTTAACCCCTGCCCGGAAAAAAATAACCATAAAATTAAAATAAAAAAATATAAAAAAACATTAAAATCTATTTGCGACCATGACTTTTACTGTCCATGAATAATATTAATTAAAAACGTATTTTGTTATGACAATTGTTTTTTTATTCTCTTCGTATTTTGGGTTTTTGTACAAATGTAAAAAAATATAATAATTAGTAATGGGTGTGGGTTGGTAGGAAAAATTTTTTTTTTTTATTGTTAAATAATATAACCCTCCTTTTTTTTTTTTGTTGTTTTTTTTTTTATTTTATTTTGTTTATGGGGAAAAAATTACTCTTTTTTTACCCAAGTAACAATTTAAGTTTTATTCTAGCCGTATAGCATTCCTCCCGGCTGTGTTGATAAAACTACATTCAAAACTGTTTTGTCTACCAACACCTCCTCTATGCTTCTTTAAAGCCAAAATTTGTACAAAGTGGCCCACTCTATAGACGGTTGTGAAAACAAGTTAATAAAACCTTTATAAGACCATAAAGATTTTGAAAATATTCTAGTGATAGATGCTATGACCACTTGAGAACCTTCATAAAACCTATTGGCTGCATTGAAAACCAGCATGCGGCCAAATGGCCACAGCTGTCAAACTTCACTGTGATATCGTGGTTGGTTTTTGTTGTTCTGTTTTGTTCGATTCTCTGCTCTTCTGATTCATTTAGCAGTAAATAATATCTGAGAAAAAAAGTCTGCGGGAAATTTTGTTTCATTGCAAAATATCCAAAACAAACTCAGTTTTTAACAGCGTATCATGCTCCAAATCAGATGCGCATTGAATTTTATGGTGAATATTGGCACGATAAGAGCCGAAAATTAATGCGCCTCGGAAATTATGCCCGTTTACAACAACAAACACAAAATAAAAACAAATATATTCGATAAATTAAACATGAATTTCTTGAAAATTGATGAAATTCAATAAAGTTATCTAAAAGAATGTAATGAAAAGTGATAAAAGAAATTGGTCTCCGATATACAGTTCATTTGCATTACATTTAAAATTTGGTGCATTTATTTCTCCACATTTTATTATTTCTAATATTTCAATATGGCGATTGAAAAAAAATCACAATTCTGCCATAAAGCCAAGTTATCTTCGCAATGACTACTTTAAAACTATTTGGTTCTTTGGTGGCTTTCCTCAATGCCAATTTGCCGCCTCATGCATTTACTAAAAGCAAAATGGTTTTAAAATGCTTTTTCAACTGACCATAATAAGATAATATGAATAAGTCCTAAAACGGCATTTCAAAACAGCATATTATGAGTTCATAAAGTCGAAATAAAACCTTTGATAGGAGTAAAAGGAATTTGAGAAAACGAGGTTTTAAGATCGTTTTAAACAAGCTGTGTAGGTTCTCATAAACCTGACTAAAATTTGAAACCTATTGGCACCTCTTGGTGTCATAATAAAACCAAATTGATTTCTAGTGGCTTTGATAAAACCTTAATAAAACTTAATAAAGCTGGATGGTTTTGGCAATGTTACTTGGCGACAGGTCAAAGCCCCTTCGAGTCGTATGAAGTCTTTTGAGCCTTCAAAATGTCCCTTTACGCGAACTTTATATACTCCCAATGTTCTTTGAGAAATCTGGATAAAATGCAAAATATTGCGGTCGCAATGCGGTTTTAAAAAATCCTCACAATTTTTTTTCCGAACTATCCTCTACACTTTCGTCAAGGTGCATCATTATAGGAAAATTTTTTGATTTTAATTCGGTCTTTACGTAATTGAACAAGTTTTTTTGGACATTCCTTTCTTTAGAATTTGGTTTTTGCATTATATTCTTCAAATGCATTACTCATGGCTAAATTAAGTTAAGTGGCTGCCTATTTCATTCATGACTTACAGATTTCTTCAGTTTCAAGCACACGTCTAGCCCTAGTTTTCAAAACAAAAAAGAAGGGTTTTCTAGTGGTATTGAAAAGAATTTCCTCCCGTTTACTAATGATAGTTTGCAAAAAGTTTCAGTTTTTATATTTCATTTATAAAGTGAAAAAGTGAAGTGACAGTTTAAATCTTGTTAGTTTAAAGCCGCTTTTACCCTCTTAAAATAATTTTTGAAGCCGAGATAGCCTCATCTGTACACAGAAATTGTCTCCATTCAATTCGGTCCATGGCTGTATCTCGCCAGCCTCGAAGGGTCCCCAAGTCGTCTTCTACTGGATCGATCCAACTCGTGCTCGTTGCGCACTTCTTCTTCTTGTGTTCGTTCCTTCGTTATCTAGAAACATCTTAACTGACCTGTCATCCAACATTCTTACAACCTGCCCAGCCCATCGTAGTCTACCGATTTTAGCGGTGTGCACGGTGTCATGGTGGGAGGCTATTATGACCAACTTCTTCCCATGTATTTTGTAATTGACGCATTAATGGCAAGCCCAATCCTACTAGCTTCAGCCTTAACCTTTATGTACGTTTCAGCCACCATCTTGATGTTACATACTGCGATATCAACGAGGTCAAATTTGGGTGGACTTTCTGACGATTGTCATACTCGTGTCCATCCATATTCTTCAAATCACATCGAATGTTAAATATAAATTCGTTTCTGGCATATATAGAGGAAAGTAAACATGGATTTACCTCTTATTGTGATTTTTGTCTTATTAAATACTTGAAGCTGGCGGTTACAATGTATTAAAGGGAAAAAAATCATATCAACACATTAGAAGAGTGAAAGTTTATTTTCTACAGGGTTGGCTCAAATAACCGAAGCAGCTTTTATTTCAGTATAGAAGTCTCTCTACATATACCAATGGCATCTGGTTTCTGAGCCATGTATTTGTATACAATGTCTGCTAATGCTGTAAAAGTTTGACATCAATGAGTAGTGCAAGGAGGAAAAATGCACTACAAGCGAAATCAAATTTTACCGTTGAATTTACAAGGTAAGAAACCTTGTCAGATATTGGCTGCTACAAGGAAAAAAGGAATATGCCGATCTTTAATCCATCGTACTTTACGCAGATGGCGGGAGTTAGGCACAATCGAAATCAAGAACAAAAAAGCCTTTTACTCCTCGCAGCGTTTTAATTTCAAAGTTGGTGAAAACGGTACGTGATTGAATGGGTCAAAATACTTGCCAATCAGTGAATAAAATGGACAAAGAGATTACTGTTAAACCTCCAAAAATATACTTAAATTGAAATTCAGAACATTAAAAAAATGCTTAATACACGGACTTAAGAAAGCAAACAAAAAGAAAAGGGTCGTTAGATGTTGGAAGCTCCTTTACAATATAGTGGTTCGTTGATTCTTTTTTCAGATGAGAAAAAAATGTTCCCTTAATGATAAAATCTATCCAGAATTGATACTGGAGCTTCCTATATTAGTCCGAGCAGTTTCACACATCCGTGGTGGTTTGGGGAGCAATATTCTCGGTAGGTTGACTTCCTCTACTTTCCATAGAAACGGGTGTTGAAATTCATGCCAATTACTACCTCAACTATGCTTTTAAAACTATATTTGATGAAATATTCTTCAATCAGTTTTGAAAGTCGCCAATCCACTAAAAATTTATTTTCAAAAATTAATTTTCAGTCGTTTCGTAAACATAGGTTTTGTACACAGAACAAATGTCTCGTAAATTGTACGAAACATGCATATTGCTTGTCATCTGGTGAAATGCTATCATTTGAAACTTTTTGTAAAATGCACGAAATTAATTTCGTGCAGTTCAGCTAATCGCCGCTTCTCTTCAATCGTACTCATACATGTTGGTGTTGCTGCTGGGGTGAGCGGGAATCATAGATTCATCCCAAAATATAAATGTAAGCGCTGTCGTTAGTTATAATTTCATACTCATTAATCAAGTAACTTCTGACGAGTCATCATGGCATAGTGAGATCAACCACGGATTCAATAACAGCTCTTCCCAAAAAATACAGGATCGAACCCCGTGTTAGAAACATTAAAAACAACGCTGAACACCTTCTCATGATTGCGCTTATATTTTACAATTTCATTTTGAGTCGATATTAATAGATCTGTCAGTCAATCTTGCAACCAACAGAGAGACGTTTTTTTTTTGTTTTTTTTTTTTTTTTTGGGGGGGATTTTTGCCTCCGGGGGGTGGGTGTGGTTTTAAAAGGGGGGGTTTTTTTTTTTTGTATGTATGTATGTATGTATGGTAGCCACCATCCCTTCATGCCCTTGGCTTGGATGCAGCTCCACTTAATAGCAAGATCAAATTGAGCCACCGATCTGAATTCACAATATCGCTGTATGAAGGGCCAAAAACGGAGGGGTGGACCCATAAGCAGAGACACTCACGCGAAATCCACGGGAAATTAAGAATCTCCTTCCAACGATACGATCCAACAATTCGAATAACCCAAATCGCAATACTTATTAAGCTTTCTACAGGATGGCTTGTTAAGAAGGGCGCGTCACTCTCACTGAAACTGTTGGAGTAGAATTCGCAGCATCACAATCGAATCGGTAGGATAAAGAAAATGATAATGCTCGTTCCCTCCTAGACTCAGGCAGTCAATCAAACCATCGTCCAGTTTCAGCTTGAATGATACCCTGATGCTCCCTCCCAACCCAGTATTTATTATATAAAATGTACAAAATATGTCATAATATGCAATATATGCCGTATGTAATAGAGCAATGAAAAATACTATTATATTTAATTAAAATATGCCATGGTTGGAACTCGTCATCCTGTAATTTAAATATGGTTATAAATAAAATAATATGATGAAATAGTTAAAATAGTAATAATATGCATATGATAATCATATGCAGCTTGGTGCATCTTTACAGCTCAATCAGTGGCAGATGAACATAACTCTGGAATGTGAAGGTCTTATTGCAATTAAATAAAACATAAACCATTTAATTATACATGAATGAAAAAACAATATGTATGTATTTATGTCATATAGATAAACATAATCAGCAGAATTGAAGAGCATTTATTAATTTTAATAAAATTCAATGATTTAAATTCATAGAAAAACACCTTTCGATACAATGAAATAAAATATCTGTACCATCTGGAATCTATTTCCTTGTAAGCTTGAAGCAAATGAAATTTAATTATTATTATTAATCTTTTAGTAAATATTTTTAATATGATTATACTAATATATATATAATGATGATATGATGAAAATAATGCGATGTTGTAATAGTATACACATAAAAATTAAATGCAACTATTTGTCTCTTCTGCTGTGATGTTAGATGGTTGAAACTCGTAAATGGCGAAAATTTCCAAAGTGATATAATGAAAGAAAGTTGATCACCGGGTAGCCAAGCAGAATATCAAAGAAAATATAAGCAAACAATTAGCCGGAATAAATTTCATATGATTATGATTACTGCCCAAAAACGTAAGCTTAAATCTACAAAAAAAAAATCAGAGAGAGAAAAGAAAAATGAAACTTGAATTCTCCGATAACTCTTGCTTTCTACTGGGCCCATAAATAATTCTTTATATCTGTGCGATAGAAAATGAGAGATCATCAACAATTTTAGTTTTTGAATTATTAAACTTTTTTGGAAATTTTATTTAGTAGAATTTGTCGTATGATCCTTTCTAAAAAAAAAAAACATTAAAAACCATCTTATCTTTTCAAATACATATCGTGGGTTAGGTGGGCTAAAACTTACGACGATGCATAGATGCGAACCTGATAATAGCTTTAAAAATATTGTGAAGGCATGTTATAATATAAAATGATAGTAACAATTATATTTGCACTGCCTGCATGTCTGTAGACTGTTGTCCAGCTGCAATTGTAGACGCACTTGCATTATCATTGCCACGAAGGAAACAAAAAATTTAAAATTATTAAACAACACTTGGGAATTCCATAGATGATCTGAAATTATACACCGTATAAAGAATACTTCCATTTTTTGTGGTAGGGTAAGATTTCAGCATGCTACCTTCCTACATCGCGTTGGTGGGACTGCTTCCTAAGGTATAGCTGACGCGATACAGCGTTTCTTACTCAGCCGTTGGATGCCAGGACAGACGCTGTTTGAGCTGCACCTCCTTGGTGGACAGACGCTCGGAACGCACCTCCTCAATCTAGCTGAAGTCAGAAGGACAACAGTGCCCAGGCTGCACTACCAGCTAAGTACGCAACCCTTAGCTGGCGGTCTTTGTCATCTCTTGACCCGTGGAAGCATGAGGTAGGAACTTGTGAGGACCATAGCTATGTTGCGTGGACGCACGCTCCATCCCCGTTGTCTACTCACCATTTTGCAGCCCAAATAGAGGCGTGTCTTTTTTATTAGTAACAAAATATTTGTAGCGCTTTGTATTGTTTTCGTACAATGAACGAATGTTTTTTTTTGTTTTTAAAAAGGGGTGGGGGTTTTGGTGGGGGGGGGGGGTTTTTTGGGGGGGGGTTTAAAAATAAGTGTTGTTTATGTGGGGGAAAAAAAGAAGAGTGGGTGGGTTGGGGGGGGGGTGGTGCCGGGGGAAAAAGGGGGGGGGGGAAAGGGGGGGGAATGAACTTATAGATATCACGTAGCAGGGAATTCACTTTTGCATTACACAAATCAATAAATGACTGTCATGCGGTTTTAATTGTTATGGTTAAAACACTTAAAATTACCTGATTGAGAACTAAAATATAAATGCACCTCTCATTTGTATAATTTGTTGGCATTAGGAGCGATCTATGGTAGGCTGCCATTATTTTTAAAGGATCTTTTTCAAAAGTATGCATCAATTATGCAGTACAATAAAAATTGCTCTCTCTAGTAATACTCATTAGATAGATAGCGCCAGTGGTGTAGTGATGAGCGTGGTTTCCTCTCACCACAGTTAGTCTGGTATCTATTTCAGTCTGCTCCGCTAGGAATTTCTAAGACGAAAAATCTCTGATTATGATGAGAAGCCAATAGTACCGGTTTTTGTGTTAATGGATTCAAAATCACGTATAAATGAAACAACTACAAATCACTAGATTTATAAATTCTTGCTTCGTTTATGATAATATTGAAAATCTTTCAAAATAAGTGTTATAACTGAAATTCACGTCATGGCCTGTAAAATTAGGTGGTCAGATTTTGGTTCATTCACAGGGGACATAATTTTAAGTCATACTAGCCGCTTCGTTTTGGTTGTATCTGGAAAGACACTATTTTATAAGAAAGTTTCTAAATTTAAAATTTATTTGTCATCAGGCATCAGCGCTTATATCTGTTTAATTATTTGTAGAAATAGGGCAATTGTACTATTGGATTTCAAAAAGCCTAAAGAAGCCAGCTTTTGGTGGATTTCCATTTCATTCATACACAACCCCTACTATACTGTTAAGGCGAAACGTCAATAAATATAAACTATCTCAAACTATCAGAGCTCATTTTCAAGTAACAATTTTAGTTTTATTTCAGCCGTATAGCAGTCCTCCCGGCTTTGTTGATATAACTACATTCAAAACTGTTGTCTACCAAAACCTCCTCTATGCTTCTTTAAAGCCGAAATTTGTACAAAGTGGCCCACTCTATAGATGTTTGGGAAATAATAAAACCTTTACAAGATATAAAGATTTTGAAACTTTTCTAGTTAAAGATGTTATGACCACTTGAGAACCTTCATAAAACCTATTGGCTGCCATGAAAACCAGCATACGGACAAATGGCCACAGCTGTCGAACTTCACTGTGGCATCGTGGTTGGTTTTTGTTGTTCTGCTTTGTTCGATTCTCTGCTCTTCTGATTCATTTAGCAGTAAACAATATCTTAGAAAACGCTTTTAGTGTTGCGGCAAATTTTTTTTGATAGCGAAATATCCAAAACAAATTGAGTTTTTTTTTTACAGAGTATCATGCTCCAAATCATATGCGCATTTAATTTTATTGTGAATTTTGGCACGATAAGAGCCGACAATTTTTGCGCCTTGGAAATTATGCGAGTGTACAACAACAAATACAATATTAAAACAAATATATTCGATAAATTAATCATGAATTTCCTGAAAATTGATGGAATTTAATAAGTTTATCTAAAAGAATGCCAAAATTGGTCTCCGATCTACAGTTCATTTGGATATTATTTCAAAAATGGTGTATTTATTTTTCCACATTTCAATTATTTCTTTTACTTCAATATGGCGATTGGAAAAATTACAGTTTTGCCAAATGTATCTTCGCAATGACTACTAAAATGGCATCAAAATGCTTTTTCAACTGACCATACCTTGATAATATGAATGAGTCCTAAAACGGCATTTCAAAACAGCATTTTAAGAGCTCATAAAGTCAAAATAAAACTTTTGATAGGAGTAAAAGTAATTTGAGAAAACAAGGGTTTGAGATCGTTTTGAACAAGCTGCTCATAAACCTGACTAAAATACGAAACTTACTGGCACCTCTTGGTGCCACTATAAAAGCAAATAGATTTCTAGTGGCTTGCATAAAACTTTAATACAACTTTAATAAAAGCTTAATAAAGCTGCATAGTTTTGGCAATGTTCCTTGGGATTGACATAAATAAAACCAAAATATTTATACACAATTTAATTAAAAAAATGCTTGATATGTTAAAATTAAATCATTGTTCAAATTTAGCAGATGAAATCATTCCATCCGTTTTAAGTACTTGCAGTCCATCGGATCCCATCTGACAATTTTTTTTTATTTATCATAGATATTTAGTTTCATTATAGATTCGGATATTCATTTCAACTCGGGATATTATCCCCCGAAACAAATTTGCACTTTGTATTATTCATATAAATTTACGCTCTGTACTACTGCAGACGAGCTGATCTCATCCACAATCGGTTTTCTTCGTTTTCCTTCGGAATGGCAAAGGCCAAGAAGCAACTCCAAAGTCCAAAATTGCCTTTTGGAATGTCGATAACAGTTATTATGTTTACATTTTAGCATGCCATTATGCGACGATATGAATAGCCTTTTTTGCATTCCACGCATGTTCCTACACTGTGATTTATAAACCTTGAACTGTCGAAGACGTCGATGACGATGGGATCATTCTACACATGCTGAACTGATGGCTCCTCTTATTGCAAGACTAAAGGGAAATGCTTCGTAAAATTTCTCTTATATTGGCAAAGTGTTTCTTTAAATACCTGCTGAAAGAAGGTGGCCCACCCTTATTCTTTGCATTGTTATCTTATGCTGAAATTGCATGACCTAAAGGGCCCTGGAATAAAGTTGTTTCCGCTTCATCTGTTTGATCTCTAAAGCCGGCGGGATAGATTTGTGCATGCAAATCACCATTGCCGTTTGGTACAATCGAATGTATGTGCATCTTAGAGAAACGAAGAAAATCTTCTATCCTCAATCTATGAATGAATGGCCAAAGGTCTTTCACAGGCAAAATGGATACTAACCATCTGAAGGCAGTTACGGACAACCGAATCAATCCAAAACCAACTTGTGTAAAATGAGAACAATCAGTTGATTGAAGCAAGGAAACGTGCTACTGTGACACCGGTTATGACGCCTCCAATCTCTTCTTGTATTCATTGATCCGCGGAATAGCCGACTAAATAATGATTAAATTTGCTTTCATGTTTGCCGCCCTGTTGAATGGCAATGGCAAGGGATTTGACACATTTGTGACTTCCTCCACAGCCACCGTTGAATTTCTTAGTGGCACGTAATGCTTTGATGGGCGTGGGTAGTTACAGAAAGCTACAGCTAATTGATTAATTGCAGCAGCGGGAGGAATGATAAATTGTTTTCAGTTCGGAAATTTTACGGCTCGCAGAGCTTAAACATCTATAACAATTACATCAGATCAGAGTCAAGCTTTGCTTATAGGTAGGTACGATATATTGGGGAGCAAAAACCTCAATATGGATACAATATTGACCATTGATCATTTATTGATATTTGATATTTGAATTATTAGGTTTTCATCATTGAAAATATTGCTTTTCAAATATGATTGCGGAGCATTTGTTAACCATACAACTTACTATGTTTTGGGGTTAATTAAACTGCCAATAGCGGTGTCCAAGCGAACAAAAAGAGTGACTAGCTGTTTCAAGTGGAACCCCAACCTCTCCATATATAACCTTAACATCTACGACATATTGTGCAGTCTACAGTGGGCTTCGTGGTCAAGCGGTAGGCAGCGTCTCCCGTCGTTCAAGCGATTGTCATGAAGTGAGGGTTCGATTCCCGCTCCAGCCTGTGGAACTTTTCGCAAAACGAAAATGTCCAATCTGGTCCACTGGGTGTTAGGTTAAGGTGTCCGTTGTAATTCGCTCTATGTTTAATGTTCAGTCTGTACAACCTTGAGTTGCAGACGGTGTAAATGTCTTTTTACATCTGTGCATTGACCATAAACGTTTGCTAGCTTTCCTTAAGCAACACAATTATTTCGTTCTATTTTGACAGGACTTGACATCCTGCAATTATGAAAAAATAGTAATAGAGTAGTATGCCACCAACAGCATGTGCATGTGGGGCCTGAGAACAAGAACGCTCCCAACTCGCCGTACATCCACCCAGAAGTTTAACGAAAGGCCTGGTAATTCGGATTCGGACATGCAGAAGATCAATTTCCACGTACTCCTGTTTAACGATTTTTTTTTATCGTAACAACCATTATTTGTAAGCCGTATATTGGTATACAATCCAAAGCTCATTTCATACGATTCATACCATTTTCATAAGACATGTATTTGTTTGAAGAGTTTTATAAAAATCAAAGGCACACGTGATTGTTGGTTGCATTGAGATGCCAAATACAACAGCAGAATCGCTGATTCACCGAGGATCGATTACTTATCGCATCCGGGACACTTGGAAATTAACTTTGTTACACAATATTATTATGTGATTTTTGCCGCAAGTCCAAAACATGTCAGTTTCAAAGCACCGCCTGTTTCAATATTTTTGGCAAGCTGCCTAACTTAAGCATAATGAAAAGATTAAATGTAATCTTTAAACAGAAATGCATAACCATTAAACTACACATTCATAACAATAGCACCGATAGATTTCAAAGAGTTTTGGATGCAACTGAAACCCTTTCGGCGATCAGAAGATAAACAGAGCACACAAACAACCCGACTAGGAATTGTAATCCAGATCCACAACTATGTTAGAGCACCGGAAACGAATGATGGATCGGCCTTACTGTTCTAGCGAATTGAGACCAAAATTACGAGACCTATTCCGTGAAGTTTCGTTCTATTTAAGGTATTATGGTCACTGCAGAATACAGCAAATTAATTAATGACGCGTAAATTGCCATCAAGCCAAGCCGATACTTGTGAGTGACCACAGCGGCATCACTACTGTTGGTTTAAATCGGAATCTCGGACTCGGTGTTTTAGCTTGTTTTTGTATCCTATTGAAATAAGCTACTCACAGTTGGAGCGAAGCAAGCCGTGCTGCGAAGCTGACGGGTTTTGTTTTTGCTGCGTCGGCTTCGCGAGGGGATCTAGCATTAATTCGTAGTTGAACATGAACAAATGATGAAGTCATAGAGTATCCGCGTGTTTTGTGTGATACGTGGTGAGTGTAGAGTGATTAGTGTGCGATACCATGCAGTCGTATACTGGTGCCTTCTTTCACATCTCCTTTTTAAACCTGTAAATCTTCGTGGCCGAGAGCGGTAGTTGTGTACAGGCGACTCGTGAGTTGGTGGGTGCTCTCAAGGACGTGGAGCAAGACAGGTAATTGTTACAAGTTGTATCTATATTAATAGAATTTATTTTAATTTTTTATACGTTTGCGTCGACCATGGGCTGAATCGGTTGAAACGGTTGTAACGACACTTTGTTACGCAATATTTTGTTATCGGGCGTGGCGTTTTATCTATTGTTTCGGTTGCCTATTGTACGTTGCGCGAGTGGTCGAGTGAGCATGAGAAGTCGTGGTTCGCCGGGTAAGATGGGTCGGTCATGAAGTACATAATTCATTGTGATCCAGATCATTCATTTGCCATGCTTGCCGGGCCTCACTATTTTGGAAAAAATAAGCCACTGTCCCATTTTGTAAGGGACTCTAGCGACATCCGTACTATTGGTGTAGATCGGTCCAAGTTGGCGCTCAAGCGTTGAGATGAATTACCTTGTTTTCCTGATGAAATACCCCTATCACACTCTGTAAGCGGCCCCAATAGCATCCTTACTGTTGGTTTAAACCGGTCAAAATCGGCTTTTCAGCATTATTAAATACCATTTTGTTTTCCCAAAGAAAAAACACAATCACACTTTGTGAGTGGCCCCAATAGCATCCTTACTGTTGGTTTAAATCGGTTCAAATCGGAAATCGGTACTAATTACACTTGACAGCTTATCGTTGGCCAAAACGAACCCTGCTGAAACCCAATCCTATTATCCAAAATCCCAGTGATTTCTCGTGGAAGTGCAGTGGACTCCGCGGCTTCCAATAAAGCGAGTATCACGTCAACATATTCCTACCCATTCCCTACTTGACCTGCATTGGACCGGCGCCGTTATTGCCTTAGTTTGTGATGACCAGCTTTTACACATTGAAGATGTATGTTAGTCCCAAGCATCATTTGTTGGTTCTCTGTGCAATAACAGCTGATCTGGCAATAACGGAGTAGCAACCTCGGGCGGTCAATCATGCTCATGCTCATGCTCATGCTCGTAAATTGCCATCAAACCAAGCCGTCATAACATGATAAAACATCATCCGCGATAATCTCGACACTTTCAAATGCTGTAAGTTTTGAAATATTCCATGCAAAAGCGAAAAATTTCACTCACAGAGTTGGGTGTCTGTACTTGAAAAGACTATGACCAGTTTTGACATTTCAATGTTCAAAATGGCGACGAATGAAAAAAAAAATTAAATGCGCGAACAAATGAACAGCCGTAATAAGATCCTGACCTCTTAATACGTCAACTCGCGAAAAAGTTAGATTTTCGGTAATTCTCAGTCCACAAAGTTTTTCACACATTTTATAAACGTATGGCTATCGAAAGGAAATCAAAAAATGACAAAAATATTGGACGTGCGGATCGTGCTACGGACAGGAATGTGAAGAAGATGCTAGAGATGAACCTTAACCTCTCGTTTCGAACTGTGGCTCGGAATATAGCAATGCCCCCAGGGTTCGTCCAAAAGTCAAAGCTAGGTTTCGGACTGAAGTCGTTTAAAGTTAAAAAAAAAACCCAACCGCAATGATAAACAGAATTTTACATATTGCGATTATTTGCGAAAATATTTATTTGTCACTAAGGGGACGACCCCGGCATAGCGGTTAGCATCCATATCTCTCACGCCATAGTCACGAGTTTTAATATCAACTCCGGACAAGTTACGGTAATACCCAAAGAGGTGTTTGTGTGACTACGATGGGAGATGAACCAGCCTGAGGCTGAAAATAATAAAAATCAAGAAAAAAAAATTATGGACGATGATACTTACGTCTTGGGAGATTTAGAGCAAGCTGTCAAGCTGTCAAAAGTTACCTTGTTTGGCTAGCAATTTGTTCCTGCGAAAGCAAAAGGAAATCTTTCATCACCATCGGTACAAGAAACAAGGATACTTACCCGAAAAAGTGCTTTTTACTAGAAGCCACAATTATAGCCCCTGCAGGCGACCCCGGCGTGGTGGTTAACATCCATACCTCTCACGCCAAAGTCACGAGTTTGAATTTCACCACCGGACAAGTTACGAAAATACCGAAAAGGTATGTGAGTGCCTACGACGGGAGATGAACCAGCCCAGGGCTGAAAATCTCGATAAGAAAAAAAAAAATATAGCCCCTTATTTTGGCCCGATTTCACCTCGTGTCATTATGACAGATCTGTGATGGAGTGGTATGAAGGCAATTAAAGGCTGACTCAAAGGAAATTGGTACGCCCCTCGCGCGCCACTAGCACGCCTCTAGTGTTGGGAATCTAAAATCTTTGACAGTTGTTTTTTAACACTTTTATAGAGAATAGTTTGATCAAAGTAGTCGATCGCGTTTAGAAATAACGTCAAATGGAACTCGAAAGAAGAAAAACTATTGTGCACAAACACCTGGAAAATCCAGAGTGATCCGGTTCCAACCTCGCTAAAGTGCTGAGGATGACGAAAACAACAGACCTCCGAAAAAACTTTTACCAGGGATCCTCAGCTGCGCAGCAAGGTGTTGAGGTGCGTGAAATCCAACCCCGGTCTTTCGTTACGAGATCGGGCTAAAAGGTACAACGCCACCTTTCAAACGATGTGGAACAGCCTTGCCAGGGAAGGGGACAAGTCGTATAAAGCTAGTAAGCATCCGAACCGGGCGCATGAAGCAGAATTCCGTGGCCAAAAAGCGAGCAAGGCTCTTGTACGACCGTGTTTTGATGAAACACAAGGGCTGCACTTTGATCGATGACAAAACATACGTCAAATTCGATTTTAAGCAGCTTCCCGGTCAAAAACTTACATCGCGGCTGGACGTGGGGATGTTCCAGGAAGATTCAAGTTCGTGTTTTTCGACAAGATCGCGAAGAAGGCCATGATTCGGTAAGCAATTTGCAGTAGTGGCCTGGAAATGGAACCATTCGTCACATCCGCGACGAAGAAATCCCAAGTTTTTATCGAAGAATTCCTGAAAAAGTTTGTATTGCCGTTCATTCCCAAGCATAGGGACAAAGTCATCTTTTGGTCCAATTCGCCCAGCTGCCACTACTCCAAGGGGATTCTGAAGTGGTATGCTGCCAACATGATCGATTTTATTCCAAGCTAATGAATCCTCCGAATTGCTCGGAATTTCGACCACTCGAAAAATACTGGGCAATTTAAAAGCAGCGTCTTCGACGAAGTGGCGGGGCAGTCAAGGATATCCAGGAAATGCGGGCAAAATGGAAGAAATGCGCTGATTCCGTGTCCGTTTCCAATGAGCGGGCGCTGGTGGGCTCCATCAAGGGGAAAGTTCAAGATTTTGTACGAATTGGATCAATGTAACGATCTAATTCTGTAGTTTTAATAAAAGTAATGTGGTTGATTTTATTGAGTTTGGTTGCAGATAGAAGAAACAAATTAGTCTTGGTCCACAAACCACGATGAGCTTAACTTTTTAGGGTCCTCCGTTTACTCAGTCTTTCTTACTTCTACCGGGGCAGTTATGGATGTTTCAGCGACTGTAGTCAAGCTCTCTCTGACTGCAGCCTCACGGGGGCTTACAATATCTTGGCGAAGGTTTATGTGAGTTAATAAAATGCTGACCAAGAACATTAGGCTTTTTGTATGGAATGATAAGCGGACTAAGCGGTGACATTTATCTTGGCTTATTCATTAATATTTTGATTAATTTCCAAAATGGTTTGGCGCAATCTGGAAGCGAGTGGATCTTTTTTCGAAGTGCCTATTTCTGAGATCCTCCATCCTGGCTTGTATGATTTTTGTAAGGTGGTTCGTGTTGGTCTTAAGAGGAGTAGACTGGAGCGTTAATACTGTCGTCGTATCGGGTTAATGAAAATGACTTTTTTTGATACCCTTTCTGTTGATTCCATGGAAATAGTGTGTGATGGTGTTTGTCAGACTTTCATACTAATGCAGCAATGGTACCTGGGATCAAAAGATCTCAATTAATAATGTGGCAATTAAAATCATTAAATTGAGAATAGACTATAACTTATTTGGTATAAGCATTATGCTTAAGATGCCAAGAAAGAAGCAAGATGACGAACGTTTTGCTTCTTACACCGTGTTAACTAGAAGAATTCTACTAGAATTTGGACAAGCTTTAGGTGGAACATGCTGATGTTGGAAGACCTTGTTTCTATACCCACTATCAGGCCCGAGACGACTTTGAAGAGCTGGAAAACTAAAGGACTTTCTAACTGTTTTCCAAGCCGGATTTGAATCGAATATCTTCTTTGCAGGGTTGCAGGGCTCGACGCCATTCACAGCTAAAGACGGCCCTAAGCACGTGTCGCTTGAATACACCAAGTGCTTGGAAGTCCTCTTCGAGCATAGTCCAAGTCTTATGCCCGTAGAAAACCACCGGTATAATAAGCGTTTTGTACATGGTATGTTTGGTGCGGGATGAATCTCTATAGACCGCAGTTTCTTCTGGAGCCAATAATAAGCACGACTTACACTGACGATGCACCTTCTTATTTTTTGAGGAGGTGGGTGTGGGCGGCAGGAGGGGCGGTGGAGGATTCAGCGGGTCCGTCTTGTGTACGGGGTGGGGGGCGCATTTGATGTATTGGTGGGGCCGCCATTTTTTTTTCGTGGGGTGGGGGGGGCGTGGCGGTGGCTTCGGGAAAAGGGGGCCGGGGGGGCGCGGGGAGGGGTCGGGGGGGGGGGTGTGGGTTGTGTTGTTTTTTTTTTTTGTGGTTGTATTGTAACGTAATCCTGAAGTTCTGTAAATTTGTAAATAGTTTTCTGCCTACACAAGTCCGTTTCGGATGACTAACGAGCTATTCACTTTTTTTTACCTCAAACACAAGATTGATAATGTTATAAACCACTCAGATTTAAGCTTGCAGATTTTTGAATTTCTTTGCTATAAAAATTTAAATATTTGTACTAAATAAATAGTACCAAGGACTGATCATAGATGGCGGTATAGAATTGTTAAGTAGATTGACACTTGCGTAAAAAGGTATTGGTAAACGTCAAAAATGATGACGATTGATTTATAGGTTCTTTAAACTAATTCTTGGACCAAATCGGTCATTTTCAAAGTTCGTCGGCTAGAGAACAGAAGCTAGCCATTGTGGTTCTTTTTTTATCTACCAATTTTTTCTAAGGTGTGTTCAATTGGTTTTTTTCATTTAAGTAGTGTTAAAAGTAAATTATATTAATTTCAGGATAAGTTTGATTTAAAGTGTGCTATATTAAAATAGTTGAATTTATTGTGTTTTTTTTAAATAGTTTTTTTGCGGGAATCATGACCCGAGTGGCGAAGGCTCTATTCTTCTACGATTTGCTTTGTCTACAAAAAAGGTAAAGCTATCATGAATTCATTCTTTATTTGTATGATTTTAATTCGCTTCTTGTTGGACCTCAGCGTCCAATAGGCGCTTTTTTGTTCGGACCTAGAGTCCTATACATCCGCCATCTTCTTTTAGCTATTGTGCACACGGTGCATTTTCGGTGGCAACAGCTCGTTCAGGCCCGCCAGTTCGTGGCAGTCAAACGGGATAGGGAGAAATTTTCCTCCAGCCTGCCTGCGTACGGTTGCCGTATGATCGGGTAGAGTACCGGAGTGCCGACACCCTCAACCTCGCAGCTTTAGTTCGGCAATTCTACATCCGAGCATGCCCCGACAACTACGGGATCCCTTTCTGGTGGAAGTTATTCGTTCCGCGACTTCAGGCGGCCAGAACATCGCACATCAGCCGCGTGCCCCCGATTATTCCGGACTACAAAAAGACCCTGCGCAGGTTAGTTATTCATGGCCATGAAACACACACACAGTACAACATACACACACACAGGAATGAGACGAAAAAATGAATACAAATTAAAATGAATTCAAGCTAAATTTCCTTTATTCATTCTTTTATACTACCTGAGCCCTGTGGTAAAGTTAGTCCGCCCGGGTGTACGTTTCGCTTTGCCTTTACGTTGATTGAGCATACCTTCTTTCCACCGTTTAACGCACTTCTACATCTGTGGTCATCAATTTACGTTTACCGAGCAACCGTTCAAAAATCCCCTGAGAATTGCACTCATGCTGAAACAGCTTAGCCGGGCAATACAAAACACGACCAGTGGTCTCTCAATACCGAGAGTGGCGCATAAGCCACTGCGTTTGCGGCAATTTTCCATTGCGACGGCGACGAACGGTTACAAGCTGTCTTTAGATCCAAATGCTTCATTTTCCGAGATTTTAATGCAAAACCTCGTTTATGAAGTAAGGCTTAATACAATTCTAACGATAATATTCAGCTCGAAAATTGTTCGACAGGTTCACTAATCAAGTAATCAACTTATCAAATGGAATTCCTAAAGCTTCATTTAGAAAATGCTCAGCCATTATTGATTTAGACTACCTGATGTATTACCCTTTTGATTTGCAATGTAGACATTGGTTCAAAACACTTTCTGTGTATGAACAGCATGAGCAGGATTGACCGCCTGAAGGTGCTTCAGATCAGATCAGCTGGTATTACACAGAGAACCAATAGATGATGCTTGAGACTAACATACATCCTCAATAGGTAAAAACTGGAGATCCCAGATAAAGGCAATACCGACGCTGAACACGCCCTAATAAGGAAATGGTAGAAATGTGTTGACGTGATACTCGCTAATTGAAAGCTAATGAGTCCTCTACACTTCCACACGGAATAACTGAGATGTTGGATAAAAGGGTTGGGTTGGCAGCAGGGTTCGTTTTGGTGAATGATACGCTGAATTTTTGCTTATCTTTGTTTTCATATATTCTCCATTAAGTTAGTTTTAAGGAAATGCAACTAAATAATAATATATACATCTAAATATTAGTATCGATTTAAATCAACAGTAAGGATGCTGTTTGAGCCACTTACAAAGTGTAATAGTGGTTTCGATGAGGAAACAAATAGTTTGTAAACTACGCCTAATAGCCGATTTGATCCGATTCAAGCAACAAAGTTTAAACTTCACTTAGAAGTAGATTAGAAACAATTGAAATCGACTGAACTGATGTTGTTGCGGCCATTAATGAATGGTCTGATGGCTCTGGCCATTGGTGGACCGAAAGGTCAAAGTCTACATGTCTAGCCACAATTGTTGCCTATTTCAAAACATAACAAGTTGGTTGATTGCTTTCGTTTCAGAATCTTCTAGGTTAAAACATGATTTTATTTTGGAACGGAAAAAAAGAAGAAAAAACAACAACTGCAAATTATAAATTTAACCTGATTTTCAGTGGTTAAGAAACTCAGTTAATCTCACCGCTCTAGGAGAATATGTGTTCTGTCAAAGATGTGATTCAACTCAAAATAAATGGCAACATGCCAGGCAAGAATTACTTCAATGTCCCAATAAATGTGGCAGCGCTGCAACCAACGCGAACCGATCTCTTAAGGCGCTAATGAAAGAAATGTTTTCAATATTTTCCCCCTACATAAAACTATTTCCAACCACGCAGGAGCGTCTGGTATCTTATCGCAAGTGAATTCCACACTTTGTTTAACGAAATCATCAGTGCAATGTGCGTTGGTATGTAAATACATATTACAGGCTATAGCTGCATAGTTACCCACCTATTGGCACTCCACTAGAAAACGCACATGAGAAGATTTATTTGAGAACTTCCAGCTGTGCTAGTTGAAGTCGACGGTTGAATCTAGATACAATCACCGGCAGTAGTGGTTTCGCCTGGTCTGAAAGAAGGCGGTTCATTTGAATTGATGCTTTCTGAGATCAACTGCGTTGGTTTGTTTTTGTTTGCACATCCTCTGTTCAGCATGCAATCGCTACCGGCGTTTATCCGATGGAAATGGAGATGCAGCTGGTCTGGCAAAAGTAACGAGTCAATAGTTACCCGCTGGTTTACAAATCATCTAGAATGGAACGATGATCTTTGCACAGTTGAACTCCTGCCTTTTTTCAATTGGAAACAGTTTGTATTTAAAGATGTTTTTCTTGCTTTTTTGGATAAAAGTATATTTCGGTTGTATTATTCAATTTATGGGTTTGAGTGACATTTAATCGGAGCCATTGACCGTATTTCAAGGAGGTATTTTCTTTCAGTTCCAGATCACATCGTTCAAAGAGGACGCATTTAATTAATTTGAATATGCAAATCGCTATACAAACACCACTGAACCACCAGACAGGACCATCAATCAAGTTATGGTGCATCAAGTTATGTGTTTTTAGAGAGAAATTTTCCTTCCCGTCAGTTTGCATCAGGTTGCACGGATTGTGGTCCCATCAACAAAACCTGCCAAGGTGGTCAGTTGACACAGAGCCAATCGTTTGTGTGCTTTGAGCGGAGTGTGTAAATCAATGTCCGCTCAACGTGAGATTGACTAGTGACTAAAAAAAGCGATGTTCAACCTGTGAAACATCACCTCAAGCAACACAAGTAAACCTCTTACTCAATGTGATTCAGAGGGAAAGGATGATTTGTATTCTTTGCAAAATCAATTACCACGATTTTAAATGCCACCACCGCGTCTAGAGATGAAAGATAAGCCTACACGACCGATGCTACGGGCATGTTGATCATCATCCCCCACGTCGATAGAATGCCCGGTACTGGCCTCGGTCGCGGTTGATGAGATCCATATCACGGCCTAAAACAAACGGCTCTCCTAAAAGAAACGTGTGTTAGTTCCATTGAATGGACGGTTACAAATGCCTCCTTTCAGTAGAACATCAGTATCGAAATGCTACACTTTTGATTTATTGACCGGTTTGTAGGTTCCATAGTCGAACTTGAATCATGTTTGCAATCTAACCTGAACCGAAGTGATGTAACTGTGATGGTTGCATTTTTATATTCCAACGGTTTGTCGTTCCCATGGCTTTAGCTCCAGTGGGTGTCACTTGCGATCAGTGGTGAAAAGTGAAACTCATTTATTTTAGACAGATTCCCTGACGTGATGTCATACCCACGATCTGTCAAAGATCACCTGAAATGTATTCAACATTTCAGAAAAAGAAGGTGCGTTTCTTGTACCACTACGCACGGTTGTGGATGCGTTTGCAGGGTTAGGTCAGGTTTTATTTTTGCTGATTCACGGTGATCCATCTTGTAGTATGTATATCAACAGATCCTTAGGCAAGGCATGTATAAAGAGTGCACATTTAAAGTTGTTCACGATGAGTTAGTTCTTGTTCAATTTTAAGTCATGCATTCTTTCTTCTTTTTATGGTTATGTAAGAAACACTTTTCTTACATTTGACACTTGACATTTGAGACATTGACACTTTGACAAGAGATTACTAAACACTGAACATACCATGAAACAAAATCATCATGTAAAATTAGGGGAGGAGTAGGACAACCAATGTTCTTTTTTTTCCTTTTTTATCGAAATTTTCAGCCCTGGGGTGGTTCATCTCCCGCCGTAGTTACTAAAATACCTTTAGGGTATTTTCGTAACTTGTCCGGGGGTGAGATTCGAACTCGTGACTTTGGCTTGAGAGGTATGGATGCTAACCACTACGCTGGGGTCGCAGCCGACCAATGTTCTTGTTTTCGAAGATTACATTGAAAAGTTCTCTGAATTTTCTAGCACCGTCCCCTGTCTTGTTCCTTGTTAAATATACTACGTTTGTCTTTCTTTTGAACTTTTTGAGCTACCTTCGGGGTGAAGAAGAAGACCAAATTTAGTCCGTTTTAGAAGACGTTGTAGAGCTGCTAGTCACTCACTTCATGAATGAAATTCGAAAAAAATGGACCTGGTGGCCAAGCATGTGAAGGTAACATCAATATCAGCTTAAACAACATTGATGCTCTACCTGCTGTACTGATAAAAAAAACACAAATTATTTCTATGTGTCAACACATATATTTTTTGCGATATCCTCAACGCCCAAGCTATGACGTTAAGATCATCATAGGAGACTAGGCCAGGAAGAGGAGGCGGAGTTCAGACCGACAATTGGAAAGTTCAGCGCTTACCAGCGCTTGACGAACGACAACGGCCTACGACTCATTGATTTCGCCGCCTCCAAGAACATGGTCATTCGTAGCACTTACTTTCAGCACAGCCTCCCTTATCGATACACATCAGCACAGCAGATGGAATTTCAAATCAACCGAGTTCTCATTGATCGACGGCAGTTCTTCGATATTTTTTTTTTTTTTTAGACGGGATGGAAAATCTGCAAACAGGCTCCTGAAGAACTCAGGGTGTGGGGATGAGGGCGCCAACTCCTCGACCCACTAAAAACCCACCCGTGCCTCCAGCCCCGGCCCTCCCCGGAACCACCTTTCGGTATTACTTCAGGGAGGGGGCTAGTGTGCTTTACGCACCCATTATGTCTAACTACTTAGGTCTTTAGTAGTTAGCTTCACCGACCTGACGCTGATTCGATCGAGATGCTCCTGGATCCAAGCAGGGTTCGGGACGTCCGCGCCAGATCGTCCGCGATCTCCCTGCCCGACCACTTACGGTACCTGCCGAACCGCGCGTCACATGGTCCTTCCTCCAATCGAGAAAGCCAGGGCCAGGACCGGGGTAGGAACGTCTGGGGGCGGCTACCCCAGGGTCGTCCCTGTTTCCCATGTCACGACCGCTTACGGCTGTAGCTCTTCCATTAGACTTTGGTTGAAAACAATAAGATCCCCGCCCATAGAAAAATATTTTATGTTATCTGAATGTCTCTTCCGATAAGATGATACCTTAACAGCTTGTTCCAGCACATTCCATTGCTTTCCCTAGTAACATTGTTGGTTTTATCAAGATTTTATGGCACTCTAGAAATTTAAATCACAGTCTTGAAAACCCTCATAAAACCAAAATTGTTACTTGGGTAGCCTTGAAGTTAGCAGCTGCGATGTCTTAGATTTGGGTAGCTCCAAATCTTGAACTAAATTTTAAGCCCCTCCTGGATCCGGATTATAGAATGTGGTTCTTCAGACCTCAAAGGTGAAAAATCTGGATCATCTGGAAACATTTGATCAGATTCACCTGGTTCTGGGTTCGACTTAGCAATATTTGAAGATATTGGAACTGGCTTTGCGTCGGAGTGCAATGTTTGCCATGATGGATATTCAATTTTGTGGTTCAACGCTTTGGAGAATCCATGAGCTTTCGTCATTCAAAAGTAACAATCCCTCATGTGATTGCTTGGATTAGTCCACACCATAGGTTTGGCAAATGGTAAGCCTTTGTGTGTACCTTTCTTCCATCCAAGCAACCCATGGAAACTCACGATAGAGAAACTTTTCACAGCTGATATGCTGTCTGCAACAACCATGTAAATCCCTTTTTATATTTCCTTATACCACGTCTCCACAAATACAGAAAAAAATGTCCGGATCGTTCAGACAGATTCGCGAAATTTTTACAAAAATCCAAGACCGTGTTCGTAACACTGTTCTAGCTATCTCTGGTAGAAAGGGAATTGATTGTGTAAGGCTGATTAATGAGCATTAATTTACGCCAAAGCAAGACAGCAATAATGATACGTGTTTTGTGTCACCAATACGGGTGAAAATGCCACGTCCTGCATCGTGCGGTCCTAAACGCGCTTGAGGATTCTTGTTTTAGTACTGTCTTACTTGTTCCTATTCTAACTCGGCACCGCTCAATAGTCATAGACGCACAGCTAGCTAGACAACTGGCTGTGAAACGTGATGGTATCCCATACATAAAGAGTGTATCGAAAAGTAGTTAGCAATGTTCAAACAGTAATTACTCTAAAATGGCTTAATTTTTTTTAGTGTTTTTTGCGGTGACATGTTTGTTTACATGTCACTAACAGTTGTGCAATTGATTACAGGGAAAGTGCGTATCGTACAACCAAATTGCAAAAAAGGATGAAAGTGAATGACACCAGTGTCAAAAATGTAATCGAAAAGTTCGGAGAGACTCTTTCCGTAAAATATTTGCTCTGATCCGGCAGGACTTGAAAGTGGTTGAGTACATAAGGAAAAATCCATCGACGTCGACGCGTGATTTTGCCAATACCAGCATCGGAGTGGTTCAACAGATCAAAGCTCGGAACTCCCTGAAAACGTACAAGAAGCAGAAGGTGCCGAAAAAGTCCCTGAAGCAGCAAGCTCGAGCCAAAACAAGAGCGTGAAAACTGTACAACCGGATTCTGGAGAACAAAGCCGGGTGCATCCTGATCGACGACAAACCTACGCCAAGGAAGATTCGTGAGGCACGGACCGAAGTTATGTACGAAATCGGTGGACCAGGGCCTGGACGACGCTGACACCACGGTAGCGTAAGGAAAGTTTGGGTAGAAGATGAAGGCCTGGCAAGTGATTTGTACCTGTGGTTTGAGGTGGTCGCTTTTTTCACAAAGGGTACAATTCACGCCAAGATTTACGAGGACGAATGTTTGAAGAAGTGATTGCTGCCTATGTACAGAAAGCATAAGGCTCCTCCTCTTTTATGGTGGGATTGGGTTTCCACCCACTACGCCAAGTCGGTTCTACAATGGTTGGCAAACAATAATGTACAATTCGTGAAAAAGGGCATCAATCCGCCGAACTGTCCGGATCTTCAGCCAATTGAACGGTGTCAAGCGGCACCTTTGAAAGGAGGGTACCGTGTCATAAAACATGCAGGAGTTCCAAAAAAACTGGACAGCAGCCACCAGGAAAGTCACAAAAGCAACTGTGCAGAATTTAATGATGAGTATCAAGTCCAAAGTGTGAGAGTTGAGATTTTTATTAATATAAACTGTGAAATGCAACAAAAGGTTATTTTTCTCCAATAAATCGAAAACTGAAGTCAAAATATGTTTTTTTTTCACTCTTTTATTTGAACATAAATGTTGCTTACTATTTTTGGATACACTCTCTAATATAAATAAAATACTACCACGTAGAAAAAGAGGTCCGTTTTGCAGCCAGCGCACAGTGGGCAAGAACTGATGAAAACTAAGGAAAACATCTGAAACTGGAAAAATGAATGAAACTGGTAGAGTTATAGAGCTTATTTTACCCCACCTCCTCTTAAATTCTTGAATAATTTATAGATAGCTTTGCACGGAGAGGCTCAAGATCAACAAAATATCAATATGACTAGTCTTATTTGGTTGATCTTGAGCCACTCCGTGCAAAGCTATCTATAAATTATTCAAGAATTTAAGAGGAGGTGGGGTAAAATAAGCTCTATAACTCCACAACCATATCCGTGCGGTGATTGAAACCAGTTCCATTCGATTTTCCAGACAATTTCCAAGCGGAAATGGCCTTGTTTACAAGCCGCGCTTAAAAGCGACAAAAGTTACAGATTTTTCTTTAGTTTTCATCAGTTCTTGCCCACTGTGCAGCGGTTCGTTGCAAGTGACTGTGCACACTACCTTTTGTGATCTACTATTGGTGCTGACCTGTTCACTCCCATACACGAAAATACGACACCGCTAAAAAATTACGCTTAAGCGAACGGCGCCAATAGGGAAGGGGTAAGCTTGGTTGTCCTTTCAAAATGCAACTAACCATCATAATTTTTCAAAAATGCAAATTCAGTTTTTTCGATCAAAACAGGAATACAGAAAAACAGTAGTTTTGTGAATAAAAACCGGTTTCACAAATCAATGATACGCGTTAGAAAAAATCTGTAAGCATCAATCGATTCAGGAAGGTCCATTCCATAAAATTCAAACGCAGCATTCAAAGGGCGGACCAAAAATCGATATTTTCAAAAGAAAAATCTTAACATTCATTAAAATTTGTGAAAAAAACCGTTTTTCTCATCAATAATTTTTACATGTTAGGAAAAATATCTGTTCACAGAAAAATTTGCCAATTTTATCAAAGTCTAACAGTGTTTTGTTCATCACCGGAACAATTTCCATTGATTGGGAATGAATTGGCAGAGGCCGTGAACAGACATCGTGATCAAACCGCATTCTGTTGCAAACGTGGCGTATGCTGACGTTTGTATTACTTCTGGGCGCTGTACCACCCGGCACACCATTCAACCAGATTTGAAGCCAAACTAACTGCGACGACGGAATTCCACCTGAGGAGGTTCAATAGAATGATGATATTGTCATCGAGCTGATCACTGAAGCTGTTTTTCGGGTACGTTCCGCTTTTAAACATCTATGATATTGTGAATCACTAAATACGCGTCAATCAAGCATTGCACATACGCTTGATTGAAAGTTTCAGTATGTCACTACTGGAGCGGGGCTTATTGTGTACGAAGATAGCTTCGGAATGCTTGCGTTCTTGAAATGAGCTTTAAGCTTTTTGCAACTGTAAACAGCAAATATGAAACAGTTGCAGGAAGATTCTATCCATAATACCGCTGCCAGACAGTGGGAATTAGATTGTAAACACACACACATTAGGAAAAATATCTGTTTACAAATGGATTCAGAGAAGTGCATTCCATAAAACCTAAACCCAATATTGAAAAGGCTGAGCCAATATTCTAGTTGTTAAACAGGTAAATCATATTTCGACGAAAATTCGTATTTTTGTGATTTTAAATCTCATTTTTCTCAAAAGCTGGACGTGTTACAGCAATTCTTAGCCCATATTCAACTTATTTACTCGATGGGAGCACTGTCGACTAGTGTAATCAAACAAAATTGAGCAATACCGATTCAAAAATGCTTGCAAATAATCAAACAAACGAAAGATGACAGACAAACTCACAGCATGATATGATGTGCACATTAATATGAAAATCTACGTGCGTGTAACGCAAATGTATGTGATTCAATTTCATTCTTATTTCCCATAATTGTTGTTTTAGTTTTGTTTTCATTAAGTAGGTTTTACTGAATGAACGCGTGCCCTCTAGTCGTAGAGATTTTTTTCGTGTTACATTCGTAAGAGAAATACGATTTATTATGAAAAAAAAAAATCATTACTGGTGAAATTTAACCTGCTGCTAAAAATGAACGTGCGCGAATCCAAATAATAGTTTCCCATACAACTCGATGGACTGAGTTACCCGTAACTGTCATGCCATAAATTTTCAAGCTTTACCACCTTTGTTAAAGCGAACAATTCAATCATCCTGATTGGTGCAATTCCTTGTCACTCCAAGGAGTCATGAAACACTTAGCAAGAAGGAGTGCAAAAATACAAAGCATATTTCGCGTTGTAAATGTCACCAGTCGGCTGTGGCGGTGACACCACAGTAGGTTTACTGCTACCCATCGTTCAGGTTCAGTGTGTTGCTTGCAACATCAATTGTAGAAATAAATATCTTTGGGAACTTCTGCGACAGTCAGGAGAGTATGTATGCAAATGAAGTGATTTACATAAACATTCGAGTGAACAATTGCCACTTCAAAAAATCGCGCCCGACCGACCGGCCGACCGTTCGTTAAGGTGTTTGTTGCCGAGCCAGTACAGGTCTCTGGGAAAAAAATGTAACATTTTAGTAGATTAGGCTACATGCACTATTCAGAAGCCGTCACCGTCATGATAGTTTTCTAGTTCGTTAGCAACCGTTTCACATTTAGTTGCGATTAGATATGGATGGTTTTGTATGCTCTAACTATAAAATGTGTAGATTTACTTCAGGTACTGATCAGAACTTCAAGGTTACTTCGATAGCTTATAGATTTTGTCATAAAATCAACACCTTACTAAGCTAGCAGAATGAAGAATAAAATCTCGATTGCTCTTTTAACATTTGCAAATTTGCATTTCACTATGCTTGTAAGTGCAACCTTACGCCCGTTCCATTTGTCTCAAGTTTTAGTCGTTTTCGGCCCACTTTTTTCAAAAATGGTGTCACTTGAACTAGAGTAAATGTTTTTGGGATTGACATGATGGATTGATGGAAAGTGAGTTGAAAACGACTCATAACTGAGTCAAATGCAGCGGATGTGTATCATTATGTAACAACTACAAACAAGTTTCACTGTATAACCTCCGCCTCCAGAGATCTATGAATCTAATTTTAATTAAATTACTGTGGCCAGCTATAAATTGAGCATCGAAAGGACAACAGTGCTTACCACGTTCAAACCTACCAGTTCCACTTGTGCCACTTGAGCATACAACGCAGCATGGAACTTGCCGTCGTGCCGTACATTCTGTGAAGATACAACGTTCCATATGCAGTTCGCAAGCAGGTTCATTAGAGGCATAATTAATGCAAGACTACTTCTAATTAATTCTCCCAGACAGCCAACAAATTCTGCGCAATCCACGCTTGCACATACCTAGCTTCTTGGCACCAAACACCCACATATTTGAGAGAGAGAAAAATAAATAAAATCATTTCAAGTTCCAGACCCCCGCTTTCGATTTCAAGCTGCGTCAATCTAATCCTACAAATCCGTGCAATTCATTTCGGCTTGGCCAATCCCGGCCCTGATGGATCTGACGCGATGACATGATGAACGATAAACCTTTAACCCATTTCACCCACCGGCACTCACTCTGGTTGCAGCACGATTTTCCGCATATAAATCAATTCCCGTCGCTCTGTTCCCGGTCCAGACGATTAAACGAATTGACATAATCCATGCGTTTAATTTCAGTCACACTTTCAGTGGCGGCGGCAATGATGGCTGTGCGATTGCTACTGAATCAAGGGAAAAATTCCATCTCCATCAACATCAGCCGCATCATTCACGTGGTGGTGGTGGTGGCTTCTCCGCCACCGAAAATAACTTTGGCTTGGTCAAGTAACAGCAGAGAATCCGGGACTTGAAACCCTGCGGGAACATGTATTTGAAGAAATGCCGACAAACGGTTCGTGAACGAATGGGTACAGAAAATGCGCGGGAGCGCTTCCCAAGTCGAAATTAATTAATGTGATGCCCCAACAAGACACGTAATTAATGCTGTTTAACACCAACTTGGGTTGCACCTACAAATCGTTAGGAGTCGCCGAAGGAGACTTGTTTTGTATATGCAAATGAGGCTTAGCGTTTCGGAAGGGTACACATGGGACAAATTACCTGATTGCTGAAAAATTGAACAACTGACTGAGGATTATCTAGTAATCGATTTGCCAGCTCTTTTAAGTTGGTGTTCTGAATAAATAAAGTACGTTGTAAACTTTTTCAGTTTTCTTAAATTTGAGCATATTTTAGATTGGAAGATCTTTTCGATCTGACTGGAAATCGAACCCACTCCATTTGCTAATCCGTAGACAATGAACAAGGGTGGCACATTTTGAGATTTATTGACCCGAAAACATTCATTGTGATCATGTTTTTATATGGCTGGTTTCAGACGTTTGAAAATATCCATAATTTCGAAAAGAGGTGTTATTTAACACCATATTGTTTTCATTCGCAAATGGAGTGAGTCGTATGTTGTTTGTGAAACGATGAAAATATGGTGAAAATGGAGCAACTTCTCGATAAAATGCAGCAGGAGGATGTAAGACTGCACGATATTTTGATAAAACCTCGTCAACAGTTATACGCCAATCCACCCAGTTCATGGCTGCTTCTCTCCATTCCTCGGTTGCGCCCCACGCTCACCAAGTCTTGGTTTAACTAATCCGCCCATCTAGCTCGCTGTGCTCCACGCCTTCTGGAACCAGCCGGATTCGACGCAAACACCATCTTTGCAGGATATTGCCTACAGGCATTAAATATTCAATATTTCGATGAAAATCTATTTCAAAATTTCGAATATTTACACACAATTTAACCGAAACCTCGGTTAACCTCACTTCTGTTTGTTTCGAATTTTAACCGATGTATCAGTTCGCTCATGTCGAGATTCCCAGTTAACTATCTGAGTTTTCAGTTTGACCCAAACCGAGATTATCGGTTAACATAAAAAAGCCGAGATCGAAACCGAGAGGTCGGCTCTGGGGATCTCGGTTTCAGAAAGCCGCATATAATTCTAAGTGTGTATGACAATTGGCCGGAACCTTAGCCATGGCCGATGAAAACATCCAATTAACATTGCAAAATCCATCCAGCTTTCTTAAGTTTTATTAAAGTTTTATGAAAGCCACTCGAAATCAATTTGGTTTTATTATGGCGACAAGTGCCAATAGGTTTCATATTTTAGTCGGATTTGTGAAAACCTGCACAGCTTGTTTAAAACGACCTTGTTTTGTTAAAACCTTGTTTTCTCAAATTTCTTTCACTCCAAAGGTTTTATTACGACTTTATGAACTCGTAAAATGCTGTTTTGATATACCGTTTTAGGACTCATTCATATTATCTTATTCTGGTTAGTTATAAACGTATTTTGAAACCATTTTGCCTCCAGTAAATGCATTAAACGGTAAATTGGTTGAATAGTAGTCATTGCAAAGATAAATTGACTTTTTGGCTGTGATTTTTAATCATTAAATAATTTAAATCTATGTAATAATTTAAAAATGAATGCACAGAATTTAAAATTTAATGCAAATGAACAGTAGATCGGATACCAATTTCGTCATTCTCTTAGATAATCTCAGTGAACTCCACAAATTTTCAGGAAATTCATGATTAATTTATTGAATATATTTGTTTTAATTGTGTCCTTGTTGTTGTAAACTTGCATAACTTCCAAGGCGCATTTGTTTTCGTGCTAATATTCACTATAAAATTGAATGCGCATATGGTTTGGGCATGATACGCTGTAAAAATAAAGTCAATTTGTTTTGGATATTTTGCTATCAAACTAAATATTTCTCACAACACTCGAACTTTTTTCTTAGATATTGTTTATTGCTAAATGAATCAGAAGAGCAGAGAATCGATCACTAGAATCTTTTTAAAATCTTCATGGTCTTATAAAGGTTTTATTAACTTGTTTTCACAACAGCCACTTTGTACAAATTTCGGCTTTAAGGAAGCATAAAGGAGGTTTTGGTAGACAAACAAGTTTTGAATGTAGTCTTATCAACAAAGCAGGAAGGAGTGCTATACGGCTGGAATAAAACTAAAATTGTTTCTTGGGATGGAAGTCGGCCTGATTTTTAGCTCTTTCGTGGCTTTGGCGATCATGCTCCTGCACGAAATTATTGGCGAAGATCCTCCGTTCGAGGTTCGCCCAAATTCGATCTCTCGAGTGATTTCTTCGTCCGACCAAAGGACCACATCCTCCTTCGAGTGATACGTAATTCTCTCAATCTTCCAGCAGGCACTTTGTACTGTATATCTCTCCGTTCACCGCAAGCCCCCAAGGAAAGGATAGCGGCTTGGACATTCTTTTCTCGTTGGTCTTCAGTCAGAGAAGAGCCTTCTTCTAGAACTTGATTTGGGAGATATATTTGACGTCACCGCTTACCACCTTGGTGGGGGACGACTCATTTGATTTATAGGAATTTTTTTCTTTAGTTAAAACTATTTTGACGCAGTAACATCAAATTTTTAAAATGTTTGCCCCAATCGATCGGAAATATTTCTACGCGTCGATTTGAATATCGAAAATAATTGATTTTCAACATTAACCTATTGATAATAACGCAAATATAAGGCGATCTCTTATAATTTCGTTTTACAGAGTAAAAGAACTAAATGCCAAGTATTTTCCTATCACTGACTTCAAAGTAAGTAAGGGAGATCTCATATGCCGCCGTGGAGAATTTATAAAGGGCACACCTTTGCATAATGCTTTAATCGCTCGGCATCCTTGGAGCTGTTCAGAGCGGCAATGAGCCAGTATTTAATATGCAGCTGGCGGTGACAAGTACTCTGGAGGGGTGACTATCGTCTCTGGCTAGGCAACCGTTACAAGGCAGCCATTGGTTAATAAGTCTGTTATCCAAGCAATGGTGAATTTGTAGCCATCCGTTTGGCGCAACCACGAGCGAAATAGGTGTGATCTAGTTGGCAGCCATCTTTCGGTAAGACGTTTGAGTGGTATTAACGGTACAAGGCAGCCACCATCATCATCACTAATGTGTGTAGAAAATTGCATTAATGTTGCTAACATGACCAGTTACTGGTAACTAGCAGATAATCGATTTCAATAAACTGGTAATGCCGGCGTCGGTGGTGTAGTGCTAAGCGTGACTGCTACTTGGCACCCCAGTGGGTCTGGGTTCAATCCCAGTCGACGTCGGTGGTTTTTCTGAGGCGAAAAAATCTGGTCACGTCTTTCTTCGGAAGGGAAGTAAAGCCAAGCCGTTAGTCCCGGCTCATATTAATGATTCGTTAAGTAGGGTCCAGGTGGTGGAGTCGTCTTCCTGGCGTCGGTGATTGTCACCATGTGAGGAAATAGGCCGACGGAAAATAAAGAAAAAAAAAAAAAATTATCTGCTAACAACTGTTGCAAATATGGCTCTAGTATTGCTGCCTAATGAATTGTCGCACAATATTAGTCAAGAAGTGAATGGGTCATAGGACAAGTCCAAAGAAGTTCGACTAAACATGGACCATTTAACCATGGATTTTAATCCGTCCTTTTTAGGACAACCAATTTGATTTTCCTAGCTAAAGAGTTTTTTTTCGAAATGGAATATATCTTAAATACCGTTCCAAATCATTGTAAATTTGGACGGAAGCCAACCGTCTCTTCGCCGCATACTTTAAGTCTTGTTACAATGTTTACGACTCGGAAATTTAAACGGTTTCTATATTAATCCGAAGCGCACATAAAAAGCAAGCTTATGCCAAATAGAAATTTTACAAATGGCGACCGTCACGAAATATTGAAATAAATGATTTTACCATCCATTACATATTGCTACGTCCTACGTCACCTAAGCGTACAACTTCATTGGCCTTGTAGTTTTATAACTTCATTTGTAAATATACTGAAGTTGAGCGCGTTTTTCGAAGCAACCAAATTGAAAATAAAATAAAACGAAAAAACGTTAAATTCATCTGTCGAAAAATTCCCAGTGTGACAAAAAAAAGAGAACTTTGGGTCAAATTTATGCATACTTTAACTATTCTATGAAGCAATTGTGGTGATAATCTGCGGTTGTTTTTTTTTTTAATCAATGAGAACTGCCTGAACCACAATGCAGTGGCGGGCGACCGGAACCAAGCTTTCAATAGAAGCTTTTACCTTTCTCCAGAAGGGAGAAAGGATATAGTAAATTCCGGATCGGCTATATCCGGCGAACACGAAGTGTCTTACGATGTCCAGCTTTATCACTTCTTCGTGGAGCTGGCAGTACAAAAAAATCATTATGCGTAGTTGCTTGGCTGTTTTCGCCATGGCTGCTGCAAATCAACTTATACCGCTGTAATATTTTTTTCAATACATAACAGGGTTACTAGGGTTGGCGATGCATAGGTGAAATCACAGGCAGGAAAACCGCATCGTGGATAATTTTATGTATAAGAGATCAACAATAAACTTAACGAGATTTGATCATGTGACTCCAATAACAGATTAAACATGTTTCTGGATGCAAAAAAAAAAAACTATTATTAGGATATTCAGATCACATATTCAGAAGCAGTAAAAACAAACATTGAATCAAACGGTCGTAAGGTTTCAGTGACTGATGTCAGTAACTTTGGAGCGTTTTTTTTTGTGTTAGCTGCAATAAACTGAATCATATGATTAATGTCATAGAAATGTTCCCATTTCAGAGGAATGAAGGGTTATCTCTTAAAGTTCAATGGTTTTTTTTATGTAGTTGCCTAGATACACATTTATCATATACTAGCTTGTTGGATTGCATGTATTCGAACGGCTTAGAACAAGTCAATGATATCAAAAATCATGCATATAACACGCTTGACCTCGTTCTTGTTAATGATTTGTTTGAGAGACAATTTGAGCTCGAAGAAACTGTCGACCCAGCCAACGGTTGTGTGCCTCTACACCGTCCTCCATTAAACCCACCATGGTCGAACTGTGAACTTAAAAATTGTAAAATGGAACAAAATACTGCTTATCGTATACACACTCAATTTAGCTCGGCAAAATGTCCAACAGCCGATCAACTCGGCAGTTACTTTTGCTGATATCCCTGTTTAAAGTTTGTTAGTTAGCTTAACGGGTGTTCAAGAAAAAATGAGAATGATTTCTATACCATTCTGTAATTAAAGTAAAGAGCGTAAATTGTTTTCTCTCCAAGAGAATTGCTCTCTGGACTCCCTAGAAATGGGTGGCATGTTTCTTTTTGCTCGGGTGCAGTCAGTTCAATCGAAGATGGCGTCGAAACATCAAGCACTCCGCGAGCGTGTTGTAGGGTTTCACGAAGCACATCGTCATCGTGGAAAAAATTTAACGGTAGACCACTTTCGAGACGAAAACGTGCCCGTGAGTACAGTTTACTGAATCCTGGCATCCCTGAGCGTGTAGCGGAAGGCCGGTAGCGGCCGTCCGGCGAAGATAATGACGAATAAGAAGAAGGAAGCGTTGAAAAAGTTGTTCGACAAGAAGGACGGAACAAGTTTGCGTGACGCCGGCCGAAAATATCACTGCTCCCATACCTTGATTCACCGAACCTTTAAGATGGAGGACATCATCTGTCGGAAGAAGACTCGGTCCTCCGAGTACAATACGTCTTCTGGCCGGACAAGGCGTCTTCCCATTACGTCAAGAAGACGCTGGAGTATCTTGAGCAGAAAAAAGATACCGTACGTGCCGAAAGAAAGGACCAATTTGCCCCCAGTGCCGTCCCATTGAGGATTTTTTCGGCTCCCTCAGTGCCCTAGTGTACAATAATAATTGGCGGGCCAGGGATACGAAGCAGTTGACCACGAGGATCCGGAATTGTATCCGGAAGATGGACGTCAGTGCCGTCCAGCGCTCTTGTGAGAGCATCGCGACTAAGTTGCGTCGTACGGCTGACCAGGCTCCCTTCTCCAATATTCATTGACGTTTGTTTTGAAGAATAAACATTGTTTTTAATAAAATATACTGAATTCGTTGAAAAAAATTTTTTTTTCACTATTTGACTTAGGAAATTCTCATTTTTCATTGAACACCCGTTAGTTTCGGTAAAATTTTAATTTATTAGCCGAATTTCGGTAGTTTATTCACAGAATCTCATTAAATTGAAATGCCGAGATCGGCTGTTGGATTCTCGGCGAAAAAAACTAAGTGTGTTTACCATTATTACCGATCATCACTAAATTAGTTCTCCTATAAATGTTGTATCTAACGGTATAAACGACTACACAACTGGCTATATCGACGTTACGCAAAGAAAACTGAACGTGATCTAAAGCGGAAACTTAAGCGATTTTGGAACTTCGTGAACTCCAAGCGTAGGGATACTAGATTGTCTTCTGTTATGCACTTGGACCATCGCTCAGCGAGTGCACAGGAAGAAAAATCGTCCTTGCTGGCTGAATTTTTCCAATCAGTCTTCGATAATCCGCAAGATGCCTGCATTACTTAAGATACTCTGAGGTATGTACCGCGTGATGTCATTGATGCTGATACCTTCACTGTTTCTGCAGACAATTTGATCAAGGCACTGTCCAGACTGAGAACGTCGTACCAACCTGAGCCGAATGGAGTTCCTAGAGTCCTGAAAAAATGCTCTACGAATCGCATTGTTCTACAACATACCTTAAACTTGTCAACGCAGCTACTCTCTGAAAGGCTTCATTCATATTGCCGGTACACAAAAAAGATGCGACGAATATTGTAAGGCACTACCGAGGGATTACGTCTTTATGCGTGTATTATAAATCACTGGAAATAATAGTCTCTAACTACCTGTTTTCTCGTGTGACTCAAACAACAGCCCTAAGCAGCATGAATACTTTCCTGAACGAGGGGTAACAACTAATCTCGTGGAATTTTCGTCGTTGTGTGTTCCGAACGTAGGACAGGAGAGGAAGATTTATGGCGTTTACACCGATTTAAAAGCAGCATATGATCGGGTTAGTCACGCAATTATATTAGCGGTCTTATCTGCGTGATAGAAAACTGGCAGTTAAAATTGACTCTTCAATCTCTGACTGGTACACTAACGACTCGGGCGTCCCTCAACAAACTTGGGTCCGTTGCTATACACGCTTTTCTTCAATGATGTATTTTTTTTATCTTGTCGAAAGCATATCCAAATTTTATGAAAACTTTTCTAAAGATTAAATTGTAGTATGTTGATCAGCGTTACCCCATATCGGTGTAGTAAAATTTTATGTTTTGAAAGGGCCATTTTATTATACACTAGCTGAACCCGGTGCGTGCGCTGCTACGCTTGCAACTAAATAAAGGAAAATTTAATATAACTGGCACGTTTATGGTTTTTTTTTTCGAAATGAGTTTATGTTTCTTGAATTAGCAGGGGTTCAAACTTCTATCAAAACATGCTTCGTACCCGAGAAATACACGTTTTGTGTTTAAGTAACCTGGATAATTCTCATTTTTGGTAGAAATTTGTGTTGCATATGTATGGGAGCCCTCCCTTCCAGAGGGGGGTGGTTTCTCAAACCACCATACAATCATTGCCTTCAAAACCCACCACATGCCAAATTTGGTTCCATTTGCTTGATTTGTTCTCGAACCATCACATTGGGCTCATCGATTATAATAAAAATTTGAGTTTCATTTGTTTGAAGCCCCTCCCCCTTCTTCAGAGAGGGGAGGGGTCTTGAACTACTATAGAAACATTCTTGCCTTCAAAACCCCCCACATGCCAAATTTGATTCATTTTGCTTGTTTAGTTCTCGGGTTATGATGAAATTTGTGTCTCATTTGTATGAGAGCGCCCCTTCCAGAGAGAGAAGGGGTGTCAAACAATCATAAAAACCTTTCCCAGCCCCAAACACCCCTTGATATAAATTTTCACGTTGGTCGGTTCAGAACTTTCCGAGTCTATAACGGTCTGACAGACAGACAGACAGAAATTCATTTTTATGTAAATAGAAATCTAGCCTCCAAAAAAACCCCCATATGCTAAAAGTGGTTTCATTTACTTGATTAGTTCTCGAGTTATGCAGAAATTTTCTTTTTATTTGTATGGGAGCCCCCCCCCTCCCTTCAAGATGGCGAGGGGTATTGAACTGCCATCGAAACATTTCTTGCCTCCAAAAACCACAAAATGCCAAATGCCAAATTTGGTTTCATTTGCTTCTTTTTTTTATCTTTATTTTACGTCGGCATATTTCCTCACATGGTGACAATCACCGACGCCAGGAAGACGACTCCACCACCTGGACCCTACCTAACGACTCATGAATATGAACCGGGACCAACGGCTTTACTTCCCTTCCGAAGGAAGACTTGACCAGATTTTTTCGCCTCATTTGCTTCATTGGCTCTCGAGTTATGCTAAAAATTATGTTTGTTTATTTTTATGGGAGTCTCTCCTTCCAGAAGACGTAGGGGTCTCAAACCGCATTAAAAACATTTATTTCTCTCAAAAACCTCCACATGCCAAATTTTGTTCCATTTGCTTTAATTTTTATCGAGTTATGCAGAAATTCTTGTTTCATTTGTATGAGAGACCCCTCTTTCAGTGAGCGGAGGAGTCTCAAACCACAATAGAATCATTTTTTGCCTTCGAAAACCCCCACCTGCCAAATATGGTTCCATTTACTTGATTAGTTCTAGAGTTATGCAGAAATTTGTGTTGGATTTGTTTGTAAACTCCCCTCCCTCCCCCTTCCAGATGGCGGAGCATTCTCAAACTATCATAGAAACATTTCTCTCCTCCAAAAACCTCCACATGCCAAATTTGGTTCCATATGCTTGATTAGTTCTCGAGTTATGCACAAATTTGTGTTTCATTAGTATGAGAGCCCCCCTCTTACAGCGGGTGGAGGGGTCTTGAGTTACCTTAGAAACATTTCTTGCCTTCAAAAACCTCTACCTGCCAAATTTGGTTCCATTTACTTGATTAGTTCTCGAGTTATGCAGAAACTTGTGTTTCATTTGTATGGGAGCCTCCCTTTATAGAGAGGGGAGGAGTCTCAAACTAACATAAAAACATTTCTTGCCTCCAAAAACTTCCGCATGCTAAATTTGGGTTTCTTTGCTTGATCAGTTCTCGAGTTATACAGAAATATGTAATTCATTTGTATGGGAGCCTCCCTTTCTAGAGAGGGGAGGGGTCTCAAACTACCATAAAAACATTTCTTGCCTCCAAAAACTTCCGCATGCTAAATTTGGGTTTCTTTGCTTGATCAGTTCTCGAGTTATACAGAAATATGTATTTCATTTGTATGGGAGCCTCCCTTTCTAGGGAGGGGAGGGGTCTCAAACTACCATAAAAACATTTCTTGCCTCCAAAAACTTCCGCATGCTAAATTTGGGTTTCTTTGCTCGATCAGTTCTCGAGTTATACAAAAATATGTATTTCATTTGTATGGGAGCCTCCCTTTATAGAGAGGGGAGGGATCTCAAACTACCTTAAACACATTTTTTGCCTTCAAAAACTTCCGCATGCTAAATTTGGGTTTCTTTGCTTGATCAGTTCTCGAGTTATACAGAAATATGTGTTTCATTTGTATGGGAGCCTCCTTTTCTAGAGAGGGGAGGGGTCTCAAGCTACCATAAAAACCTTTTTTGCTTTCAAAAACTCACACATGCTAAATTTGGTTTCTTTTGCTTGATTAGTTCTCGAGTTGTGTAGAAATATGTGTTTCATTTGTATGGGAGTCCCCCCTTTCAGAAGAGGGAGGGGTTTCTTACTATCTTAAGAACCTTCCCCGGCCCCAAAAACCCCTGCATGCAAATTTTCACGCTGATCGGTTCAGTAGTCTCCGCGCCTATTAGGCACAGACAGACAGACAGACAGAAATCCATTTTTATATTTATAGATAGATAACATTCAACAAGGCAAACAATCATGTAGATTAACAGGGACTTAAGAACTATTTGTTTATATTGAATATAAAACATGCAAAGCTGTTCTTTATAGACGAAATCTTAAAAAAAAAAACATTGAAAAAAGTGATGAATGTTATTCTGGTTAGCGGTTCTCAGACACTTCTTGTTCCTTTGACTCCACATCTACAAGGATGTCCGCAAAACAACTTGAAGATCACCTTCTCAACAAACATTAAACCAAATAGACTACATTCTAAATTACGGTAAATTCTTATTTTATGTTGTTAATATTCGCACCTACAGGGGTGCGAGGGAGTCTTGCCTAGAGTATGTCTGCTCTTAACACATTCGACGCTGTAAAACTCACATCCAAGCCGGACGCCACTACCCATAGAATTGCTGCGAGACATCGGAGTTGCCGAGGATGACATGCAGCTGCTGAAAAATGAGCTGCGTGCAATTACTTTAAAAATTATTTGAAAAACTTTTGTACTGCCATGTCTCTGCTTCAAACCGAAAAAAAATGACAGATAGTGCAAACAGCTTAGGTAAAATAAGAATGCACCAGGGATCGAAATATCGATGCAATGAAGAAACTCTATCAACGATACTTGAAAATTCTACGAGAAGTTATACAACTCAAAACAAAGGCTAAATGTCACAAACCGATATGAGCTGAAACCTATAAAACAACTTTCAACCTGTGGTAAACAAGTTATCATCACGATGTTCTTAGAAACGAGTGAGACACCTGTTTTCGGGTTCAAGATGTCACCACGTTTACTAAAATACACATTAGTATTGTCCAAACTATCAGTGGGCCTTAATAGATTCCAGATCAAGTCCTGATGCTTCTATCAATAACTGTGTGGGTGCAAAGTAATCAATTAATTAACACATTTCCAAATACTTATGCCCTTATTGAACGTGAAATTGGCTCCAAAGCTGTTCAATTTTTACTCATCATTATTTCGTTTCCCTACTGTCTATTGAAACCACGCGGTGTTCTGTTGGTCGTTTCCAACCCGGAATCGAAGGAATTTTTATAGCAGTGATTATTTTAAGCATTCCATTATTTTATCATTATGCCTTTGTCGCATTCCGAGGACTGCTGCCAAAGAACTGATCTAGGTGTAATGTTTTTTTATTTACATTTCATATCACACCATGCGTCGTCGTGTGACTACGGGAACTTATACGTGAGATTTGCTACTGCCATTATTCGCTACTTTGTGACAGTGGTTAGGCAAAGATCGAGTGAGTTAAGCATAATTTCACATTAAAATACGCACATAAATTACCATTCGGAATTTATTGCCTTGATTGCGCAAAGACGACTTGAGCTGAAAGGGGATTCCACACTCACTTGAATTATTGCGGTAGACAAGTAAGACACCCGCTCTCAAGTCAAGTTCATCCTTCGTCCACCGGTTCCACCAAGTGCGTCGTCAAGTTCAGGTTGATTGCTTCGTTATGTGATTGGGATGTCGCGGCTGGTACCGAAGACAGATTGCGTATTTTTGTGCTGTCATTTAACCGCGCGGTCGTGGGGAATTTAAGATATGCTCTTGAGAAAATACCTGCTGATTTGTGGGAAGCGGTGGATGAATCGGAACATTTTGAGAGGACGTTTCGTTTTCGGAGAAACTTTGTAAACCAATGTTCAACTTAGAACCAAGAAAATTATGTTGACGAAGGAAATGGTTAACGAATGAGTTACATGCAAGTTAACCACGGCCTCTCTAGACGCGATGATAGCTATTGATTTTACTGATCTGCTTTCGGCGGGCGGCTTAATAACTCTATTCCATTGCCCGAAGGCTCGCATGCAGATTTTCATTCCCTTCACTATGACCCATCGTCATCGTATCGTGTGGCGTCGAACTGGCTTTATGATTTCTTCGTGTGCTCCGGAACGGAACCCGTCCCGTTGCGATGTTGGCCGCGATCGATCGCTCGAGACTTTAAGGACAGAGGAGATAAGTGGCAGACCGTCCTGCTCCAAGTCCACAGGTCATCGGCGCATCGCGTTCCATTCGATCACCTGAGACGATGGCCAAGTTCAAGCGAACGAGGGTCCGTTTGTTGCATGATGCTTGCTCCCTCCGGTGGAATGTTTGGTGGTCACCGAGGCTGCACACGCGGGGGAAATAGGATGGAACCGGTCATAAATAGCGGTTTATTTTACGTGCGGCTTTTTTTTTGCTTGCTGATTGCTGGATGCTTTTCGAGGATAATAACAATGATTGTTATGCAAATTGGCGGTGAAATTCGTAGCGTAATTTGTAGAGAAAATAAATTGAAATTCGATTGCCAAATAATTGGTACACTTTGAACTGTTGAGCAGGAGATAACCTTTGGGCCTCGTGATCGTAATTTATTGACGATTATGATGATGTACTCATGATTTATTTTTTATTTATTTTCAGGTAAGATGAGCTGGAGTCTTGTGTTGAATTTAACAAGTGAGTACACACTTAACAACTGAACCACAGAGATTTAAAATAGCTCTATATTTTTATATGTATTGGCATAGATTTGAACCGCAATGACAAGAAGAGTGGAGTATTTCTTCGGAAGCGAACCAATTTTCGAAAAATTTAAATCGAAACGACTTCAATTTTTGTACATGATTAGCTGAAGTGCGACTCTATACATGTACTTATTTGTGAAAAGTGATCTTCATAAGCCAAATAAACTGTTTTCAGCAGTAGAGTTTCTATCAACCACTTGACTCTGAACAGTTTTTTCTTGTAAATTACGGATCCTTTTTTTATTTGCAGATTGGTTGAGCTTACTTCTGAATGACTCGTTTAAGCTAAAATTCAGTTGCTGCAACTATGTGTTGCTTGAGATGATTGTTCTTGAAAGTAACAAAAAATCTGATTTAAAAGTGGTTTGTCATCTATTAGACCAGTCAATTTTGTAACTAAATTTGTACCTGCAAATCTGCGTCAACGTCTGCGTCAGCGTCAACTTTGAAGTGATTCAAAATTGACGGAATGACCCAGTCTCTCTGTGAAGTCGCCAAGAAGAGATGTTGGCGGAAAGACTATTTGAAATGCGCTACATTTTTCATTTGACGGATGAACCCAATTGTCTACGCTGACGCTGATGCAGCCTTGTGGGTTCAGCTTCAGCATCACATGCACTTGCACTTTGAGCGCTCACGGATTGTTAACTCGTTGAATTTGGCTTTCTGAAGGAATATTTGCTAGGTTTTGTGTTTTCTTAAGCAATTAATAAGCTGCAATTTATTAGCTTCCAATTTTGTTATAGAAAAACAATTTCAACACTTTTTGGTATTAGCTAAGAAACTGCACATTATTCTGTCCCATTTTTCAACGATGTTTTCCGACTTTTTCAGCATCAATAACATATTGTTTGCTACTTGTAAAAGCAGTCCTCGTATTTTCTCATGAAAATACACGATGTTCTAAGTAAGTCTTTATGTTTGCGTAATTTAATCACGACCTTTGTGTGGGTCCCATCTCATTGTTCGGTTACGGGCAATGAGAGAGCGGACTCACTTGCATAGGTGGGCGATATGGAAGCAATATGTACGATCGACAAATCGCCTTCAATGATTTTCCGCTATTTTTCATCAACAGTCTCGTTAGCTCAACAGTCAACAACTCGTTAGGGAGATGGATGAGACTTGATTCGTGTGATGTCTCCTCTCTTGTCCAATCATTATTCTTTAAGCGGTCATTTATGCCGTGTTGGGCTGAGCAATCTTTGTGAATGTGGGTAAGGATGCAGCTCACATAATTTGGTCTTGTGCTGAGTATTGTGGACTCAGATCTGAGCTTTATGATTCCCTTCGGGCTCTTTAATAATGAAAACTAGGCTCTGTAAAGTTGATTCAATTAAGCCAGTGCAAATGTATAAATGAACTTGCTAAAAAAAAATCATATTGTTTCCATTGTTATTACGAATAGACTCTGTGAACAAAATTAGAATGAATAGCTCTATGGATAATTTTCATCTTTCAATAGTCACAGTTTCATCCATAAATTGCAAGGCTTTTGTTTGGTTTGCAGATTTATTACGATGAATATAATAAGTGGCTTAAATGCTCGAATGAAATCAAAGAATTAAAAGTTGACTGCATAATAATAAGTTTAACTTGCAAATTTAAACTTATTTTTGGGTTACGGAATGACAATTTTTCAGCACAATTTGGTTGGTTGTTATGAAAAACAGATTTCGTTTTCACAAATAATTCCTATTCCTATTTTTTTTAGTAATCCGATGTATTCAAATATTTTTCAAATAGACTGTTCCGAAAAATGTAAACACATTTTTTCCTTAAATAAAAAATGCAATACTGAACCGTTTGCGTGATAATGTTTGCACCATCGTACAAGTAAAGTTCCCGTTTCACCTGTGCATACAATGCCTATTTCTTGGCATGCATATATGCTATAATTCATGTCATAGTAGGCTACGAGTAAAATAAGCCAATTCCCCTAGTTTGACAGTTCCACCATGACAAAGTAGCAGCGTATTTGTAATTTGTCCCACGCGCAAATGTCGTAAAAAGACATTTCATTCACCGTAGGAGTGGACCGTGAAAAGGGTCTTAGACCGAGAAAATAAAAGACAACGGGATGGGAAAGCCATGTACTAGGTGGGGTGAAAAGTAACTTCCTTGACCGCCAAAATGCGATGCTACAGCCAAAAAAGTTATAGTGCCTATAGTCCGTTCATATTTAGGCATTCACGCCAAAATCAGTGCGATACTGCCCTTAGTTTTGTTTTGACAGCTGATTGTTGTTGACATGTTCGGCATCTTGTTGAATATGGATAAAAACGATTTTCGTTCTCTCATAGAACATTATCTTATGAGAGGCAGAACGGCGAAGGAAACAAAAGAAAAGTTGAATCAGTATTATGCGGTTACAGCCCGATGCGGTTACAGAGGACAATGTCAAAAAAGTTCATGAAATGGTGTTGGCTGACCGGAGAGTGAAGGTGCGTGAGCTAGCAGATGCCACAAAGATTCGTATTGAGCGCACACGCCATATTTTGGGTGAGATTCTGCATTTGAAAAAGTTATCCTGCCGCTGGGTGCCACGCATGCTCACTCCTGACCAAAAACACGAACGCGAGAGCTCTTCGAAACAGTGTTTAGACTAGCAGATGCGGAATCGGAAAAACTTTTGGCGTCGATTGGTAACTGTTGATGGAACCTGGATCCACTTTTACACACCAGCGAGCAGAATGAGTGCCCGGCAATGGACTGAAGTCGGCACGAGTGCTCCGATGCGGCCTAGGGAGGCTCAATGGGTCGGAAAAATTTTGGCGGCGGTTTTCTGGGATTGTCATGGCATACTCTTCGTGGACTACCTCGAAAAGAATAAAACCATCATTGAAGACCAAATTCACTGCAAAATGGCCTCACATGAAGAGAAAAACAATGTTGTTTTTGCAAGACAATGCGCCGGCACACAAGAGCATCACAACCACGGCTAAAATCAAAGACTTACGGCTCCAATTGCTTCCATGTCCACCGTATTCACTCGATTTGACTCTTTCGGACTATTATCTGTTCCCAAACCTCAAAACATGGCTCATCAATAAAAAAAATCAGCTTACGCGAGGAAATCGTCGACGACACGGAGAAATATTTTGCAGATCTTCCGGAAAATTACTTTTCGGACGGTATCAAGAAGTTGGAAAATCGCTGGAATAAGTGTATCGAGTGTATAAGATAAAAAACCATTTAAATTTTTTTTTTTATTCCCAAGGAGGTTACTTTTCACCTCGCCTAGTAAGTGTGTGCAAGCGACAGGTTGCACACCGTTTAGTCGGAAACATATTTATTTGTGTATTTTGTGTGTGAATGCTTTATCGCTTAGTGCCTCAACAATCGTAGCAACTGTAGGGGCTTCATTAAAGCATCTTTAACTTGATAAAATGGTTGAGTGGTTATCACAGGCTGCGGTTCGAATCTCGATGGTGACTCTTGCTTTGGTTTTTTTAAATTCTTATACGAGCCATAATTGGACTCCATTCTTACAATCATCAAGTAATACACTACACAACCTCAGGCACACATTAAATTGTTCAAAGCGTATTGTTGTGTTGTATTTTTTGCTACAACCAATGTTGATCCATAGCGAGAAATGAAACAAAATCATGTGAAATTGCATTGCAATCTTGCTTTTCTATATTGGGTGCCATAAGCCATATGGGACTAGGACAAAAGTTAATGCTTTAGTCCCAACCGTTTGAAAAGAAATGAAGCGTCACTAAACCTTCTTAGACTAGATACCCCCAACGACCATTTTTGAATAATTTTTTGTTCTGTACACCGAAAAGAGCACTCTGTTTAACTATTCTTTTCGACTAATCATTTACTTTTTCGTTTGATATCTACTGAAAGCTGTGTGGGTTCCCTGCGTCTTCTTAAAGTAGAAACCAAATCCTCACAATCCCTAACGGTTCCATGGACGTGGCCAGGTGAGCAATCAAAAAGCGTCTTCGTGGAGATTATTGCGTGAAGAAACGTATCAGTAACTGGTTCCTTTTCATGGTGAAATGCAATGCCTTCAATGAATTATTCCTCATCGTAGCTCCATCCACGAGGTGTGAAAACGCCAATGCTTCTTTTATTGTTGTTTTCGTCATTTGTACGCCAGGTTAGACTGCCCGGGAAATTAGTCTTTTCACTCACGTGTCCCGATCGACAGCAACATTTTTGAGTGTTTTTGTGTGTAAACAACACGACGGGTAGCATCAACTATTTCTTGAGTTGCGGTTGAGGCAACATCTAGTTGTGGAGAATCTAAATCCATCATACCGTTTGGGTTTTCTGGTTTGGTTACCACATCAATTTTTGGTTCTGATTAATTAAAGCCGCCCTGAAGTTGGGTGTTTTTCCGGTAAAATAGGTCCTCCTCGGAGGTGGCGCTGGAGCAGGGGAACGTTTCAGGAGACGGAAAACCAATAACTGTCTTTCTCGCGCTACACAACTTCAAAGATTCAACATGCCCAACTTCAATAGGATTCTTGCTGCTCTGCCGCATACAAGTCTGACTGTGTAGTTGAAATCTTGTGAGGAATCTTTGTAGTTTCTAAGATCTGTGCCTTCAAAAAATGACGTGGTGAACACTCAAATTAGTCACATACTAACTTGGTCAAAAAGTTCCCGGAATTCTTTCAGGAATCTAAATATACAAAATTATGCATCAAAATACATATTGTCCCCTTCAAAGTACTTCCCATCGACTACAACGCACGCATGTCAGCGTTTGATCCAATCCTCGAAACATTTTTTATTTTCGGTTTCCGGTATGGTGTGGCCATCAGTGCCATCTTCGAGTTTTCCATGATCTCATCTCGGGTGCTAAAGCGTATTCCGTGGAGCGGTTTCTTAAGTCGACCAAATAGGAAAAAGTCACAGGGAGCAAACTCAGGTAAATTCGGTGGTTGCTGAATGGTATTCGTTTCGGGTTTAGCCAAATATTCACTGATAACAATGACATTGTTTGACCGTTTGACGAATTGCTTCACTCAAACGTCTGATAACGCCCACATAATACTTATCGTTAGCGGTCTGGCCTTGTGGAAGGAATAAATTAAAAAAAAAAGGTTAAAAAGATACAAAGTGTGGAGGATAAGTGGTGACTGTTTGGTTTACAGTTATTAACATATAAACTTAATGCTAGTTAATATCTAATGTTTCTAATAATCTAATCGGTAATCTAATTACCGGGACCTGGTGGGGACAGGTCCACAAGACCTTCTAACGTTGTACTGGACAACAATTTTTATCGAAGGTAATCGAAAACTTTGAGAAGCTTCTCGAGTTGAATCCTCAAACTCGCTTCATGACTTTGTACCATTTGTACATAACACAGGATGTCAGCCCTTCGCCGAATATTCCCAATCGTGTTTGCTTCTCCGACCTCGATAATTCGATACATTTTGATTCATCCATGAAGCAGGAGCTCCCAGAGCATCATCGTCCTATGATTGCGCCTGTGATATTTTATGCAAAGTTTGGCCAAGTTAATTCCACCAAATCGTTCTTCACTGACGGATATTTGATAGAGGAGTCAGCAGGCTTTGGTATATTTAATGAAATTTATAGCGCCAATCGTAAACTTCAAGCTCTTTGTTCCGTATATGTGGCTGAATTAGCGGCAATACACTTTACGCTAGAAATTGTTGCCTCACTAACACCGGATCAGTATTTCATTTTCACGGATAGTCTCAGTTCTATAGAGGCTATTCGCTCCTTGAGGCCGGTAAAGCACTCCTCGTATTTTCTCATGAAAATACAGGAGCTTCTAAGTGCTTTATCTTCGCGTTATTTTATCATCATTTTTGTATGGGTCCCATCTCATTGTTCAATTTTGGGCAATGAGAGAGCGGACTCGCTTGCAAAGGTGGGCGCTGTAGAAGGCGATATTTATGATCGACAAATCGCCTTCAATGATTTTTTGTTCCTATTTTTCGTCAACAGTCACTCGTCAGCTGGCAGAATAAATGGAGTACAGGAGATTTGGGATTCTATCATCCCAAATGTGTCGAAGAAGTCTTGGTTTGGAGGGATGGATGTGGGCCGAGACTTCATGTGGTGATGTCTCGCCTCATGTCCAATCATTATTCTTTGAACGCTCATTTATACCGAGTGGGGCTGAGCGACAGCAAGCTCTGTGAATGTGGACAAGGTTACCAGGAAGCAGATCACATTATCTGGTCATATGCTGAGCATCGTGGTGTCAGATCTGAGTTTTATGATTCCCTTTGGGCTCGAGGTAGACAACCCAATGTACCGGTTCGAGATATTTTGGCTGTACGTGATCTGTAGTTTATGAAACTCATTTATGTGTTTTTGACTAACATTAGCCTTAGATTGTAGTTAGTTTAACCTGTATGTTTACTATAAGTTTGTGTGTGCTTTTTTATTCTTTCTCAAAAAGGTTAAAGTGAAAAGAAAACCAAAAGTTGTATAGTTATAAGTTTTTAGCCAATTCTGAATTTAAAATAAACGTGCTTTGTAAACCATACTTCAAATTCCCGCCCATTTTCCCATCCGTACAATTGTTATTCCTATTAACCTCGGGACGGCGGCGAGTAATCGGTTCTATCCCCTTAACGTTAGTTTTAAGATAATCTATGTATATAAATATGAAAACTTAGCTCTGTAAAGTTGATTCGATTGAGCCTGACAAATAAATGATTGAGAAAAAAAATCTAATGCTAAGGGGATCTAAGATTAACGTGTTACAGCTTAACCAAAATCTTAGCCTAAAGAACCCAGAATCATGCTATTGAACCTGTTTTAAAAGTGCTTAATTTATAAACGTACAGTGAGGGGACTAAACGTATATTATAAAATGTTGCGAATGCAATAAACGGATGGATGGATTCTTCCGTCATAATAATATCTCTATGAAACCCTCAAGACATGGTTCGGATATTATTATTACGGAAGAAACCTCCCGTCCTTTTGTTGCCATTGGCAACAGGAACTCTTCCTGTCCTCCAAAGAGGACGTCTTCTGATACCTTTTTAAACCTTATATTTCTATGTTTACTTGTTAATATTTACATCAAATATAAAATTGTCTAAACTTAATAAGTTTTCATTTGTTTCGATATGATAGCTGAAGAATAGTCCTAATGATTTTATAATGGAGTTCTTTGAGGTTCGATTATTGTTTTTAAACTCAGGATATACAAAATCTTGTGGTTCTAACCTGGCTAGTCTTGACTCGAGCTGTAGTATTTGTCTTCGTTGAAACCTCCATATTTCTCTGCTGCTTTGACAACGGAACAGCTTGTGTATCGTAGTCTCTATTTCTCCCGGACATGTCTCGCAATTGGGATCATCTGCCACGCCTCGTTGAAACAATAAATCTCGATGCCTTATCTTCTGGTGCATTACCACAAACCAGTTGGATCGCTGCGTTGATGATAAAATTTTGTTATTAAGGTGTTTGAAGACGGCCTTCCAGTCACGTTGATTGACCGTTACAAGTCCCGGATCAGGTTTTAGCGTCAGAAATTGGAGATATATTGCTTGAGACGATGCTGTACTGATCAATTGATGAGGTAACTGGGACATTTCGGTTTGCAGTAGTCTAATATGGTTAAATATCGCTGGTACTGGAACGTTTGGATTCTCTAGGAAGCTACTCATAAATGGAAGTTGTCTTGCCGGGCTTATCGCACGGTTCAAAAAGAGTGCCTTCGATTTTGTCTCTGGACAATGCAGGTTCAGACCACCTCTAAATTTTGGGAAAATCAAATTGGCAAAGGCTTTGCTTTGTAGAGCTTGGCCATACCAAATGAATTTTCCGATTTTTGCCTTAATTTTTGCGACAAATCCTTTTGTGAGTGGAATATTTGAGGCCATATACCAAAGTTTTGAGGTGATAAGTACGACTTTTTGAATTATATTCAACTTCCTCGGGTGATGAAACCAAAGTCGGGTTTTGATTCCGCTAAGATCGGACTGCCAGTTTAATTTTTGAACTTGTTTGATATTGTTTCCAAAGCGTACTCCCAAGATGTTTACTACATTTTCGATATTTAGCCACTCCGTGTCTGTCGTGAGGTTAACGTTGCCGATCTTTACTGTTACAGTTTTCTGCTTATTCAAAATTGCACCGGAAACTGAACCATATTCATTGAATATAGTAGCAACTTGTATTACTGCTCGTTCGCTGTCTAGAAACATGGATATGTCATCCGCGTAGGCGTTGATCACGGCGTTAGGAAATTTGTTCAAGATGGCATCTAGCAGTGGTTGCAGGTACAAAAAAAAATGTATCGATAGCGGATCACCTTGTCGTACTGATCGTTTAATTTTGAATTCCTGTTTCCGGTGACCATTGACCAAGATTTTAGAATACGATTGGCTCCAAATCGTGTCTAGTAAGTTAACAAAATTCTGGTTGAAATTCATTCCTTCCAGAGTTTGTTTCAGGAAATGGTGATTGACTCTGTCGAACGCATGGTCTAGATTTGATGAGACACCAGAAGTGCACTTTTATGGTGTTGTTTGAGTTGACAGATTCTATCGTATATATGGCTTGTTGCTTCGAATATAGTTTTCTTTCCATTTGAGCATTTTTGGTTATCTGCCAACACCAACGGAAGCAGAGAATGTATTCTTCGTTTGAGGATCTTTGCCAAGACTTTGTAATCAAAGTTCAAAAGTGAAATTGGACGATATCCTTGCGCACTTCTGTCACCTCCTTTCTTTTTTAACCAGAACTAAGATCCCACCGTAGAATTTTTTCATTGCTAATCCTTGAAATGCATCATTGATGACATTAGTGAAGTCATTGGAAATAACCCGCCAAGCCTTCAGATACCTTTGGATGGTCTTGTATATAAAGCTACGCTTAACACCAAAATATTTTAGCCTCTTGAAGATCGTGCCAGGGGGTCACCATCGTTTCACTACAATTTCCACAGGAGCAAACAGCTTGCCACACCAAAACCTTTTTCCCAAATTATTCAGTTCGGATACGTCGCACATCATCAGGCACATCTGTCCTCTACTCAGCGTTGAAAAATTTCAGCCCCGGAAGTGTACTGGTATCCAATTTGACGTACGTCTCGTCGTCCATCAAAATGCACCGGTTCGGCTTTTTGAGGAGAACGTCATACAAAGTCGTGACCGTATTTTCGAAGAACTTTTCTGTGAATTCGTTCTTTTGGGTGCTTTCTGCTTTTTGTAGGCTCTGATATTGTTACGCTTTTTGATATGCTGCACAGCTCCGATGCTTCCGATATCCACTTTTTTATGCGCTTTCAAAAGGCGTACCGAAGTCAGCTTCTTTTTCTGGTCTAATGCTCCTTTTTTACGTCCAGATTTCGGTAACAGAACACGTTTTTTCAAACTTCTGAACAATCTTGAATACTGCCGATTTAGTGCATTTCACGCTTTTTGCCAATTCTCGAAACCACAACTTTTCGGAAAACCATTTGTACAGAATCAATCTGCGAGTTTGCTAGAAATTTCTCATTTTTTAACGATTTTTCAGGTGTGTTGCCAATGTTTTTACACACTGAACGAAAATTCACAATATTTCATTTTTTTAACCCTAAATCATTGATAAACAAGTATCCACTTTCTTTAATGAACAGTCCTTAGACCAGCTATATAAAGACAAGAAACCATGTACATGATGATGATGATGATGATGATGATGATGATGATGATGATGATGATGATGATGATGATGATGATGATGATGATGATGATGATGATGATGATGATGATGATGATGATGATGATAATTAAAGTGTACCCACCATCATCGCGAGGATTACCTACTTCTGTAGAATCATACCGGAAGGGAATGTTCTACCATATGGTTTGTTGTAGCAGGGAGAGTTGAAATCCCTGAAAACCTTCGGAAAACAACACAATTGCTGTTCTCTCGTGAACAAAGTCTGGCTACCCCACGTACTTTTGTCCAGTCACCAGTTCCTTCAGCTCCCTTAGGCTACCCTCCCTCCCATTATTTAGTAAGTTAAACAGACATTATTTATTTAATCACTTACCATTCTGTATCCAATGCATCCTCAGTCGTCTGTACTTTTAGTCATCATTTTTCTCATTGTATTGCATAATTGCATTGTACTACGTCTGTGTTTTATATTTTATTTCTACGGTTGCCTTCTGTCTTTATTCATAACAAGCTGTGTTCCATCTGCTGTTATTATTTCTCTACTCACTTTATTCTCCGTTTGAAATTTCACTGTTACTATCTTGATAAATTTCTTCTGCTTTCTTTTTTAGTTTTTCGCTATCCTTCGCAAGTTCTTTCCAATCCTGGCGTGTCATTCCTCGGTACCTTGGAAAATCGTGCTATAGCAAGTCTTTACACTAGGTCTTCCTTCTTTTTAAAAACCAAATTGAAATTTAAATGCGTCTTAAGTGGATGCCAACTTGGTCTTCTCATAATAAGTATGCCCATAATAATTTATTCTCGTAACCCGTAAATTTTTCTGTTTAGTGTTTTTCCGCTCATCTCTTTTGTCACATTAAACTTTCTATTTTCTTCACAGCAGTTATTCCATATATCTTTTAAAATGAATTTTTCGTGTTTTGCCAATTGCAGCCGACTGCGTTTTGTAAGAGTAGATACCTTTGTGCCATATTGCATGGCTGGAGCAATAACAGTTTTGTAGATCAATCTACCAATATCCCATGAAAGCATAAATGATTTGCAAAATTGCGCTATGTTTTTTGCTGATTTTATCGCATTTATCAATCTTTGTCTGGTAGTTGTTGAACTATTTAAATTTCATGCTAAAATGAATCCTAGATACTTGAGCAATTTACAGGTCTTAAATTGTAAGTCTTATAACCAGATTGAATAGGAAAGGCGATTGTGGACACCTTTCTTTGATACCTTTTCCTCGTTTAACTGTTTTTGAGTATTGCCCTTGCCATTTTATCTTGGCTCTATCCTCTTTGACACAAAGAATAACTCTATCAATTAAATGAATTGGTACCCCCAGATCCAATAAGATGTCGTTAAATTTGGAAAAATTTAAATTATCGAAAGCTTTACAAATATCGACTGATGCTACAAATAAAATCTTCGCCGTATTCCAATATCTGTCCATTACACGTTTTGCAATGAACACGTGGTCATCTGTTGAACGACCTTCTGTATACGCAGCCTGGTGTAATCCCGGATTTCCAGTGAACTCTTTTAGTCTATTTCTTATCCATTTTGCAAAAGGGTTGTTCACAACATTGCATAAACTTATTATGCTGAAATCCTCCGCTGATTTTGGATTACTTACTTTGGGAATAGGTCTTGTATTGAATTTGTCATTTCCTTATGCATTTTGTTCTACATTCAAATTCTCCTCCAAATTTGTATCAGACTTTCAAATGTCTCTTCATCTGCATATGTTATATGTTTCATTCTCATCCCATCTGCACCTGGTGACTTAAAATTGCAAGACCATTGAACTATGCGTTTCATCTCGTCTTCTGTTGGAGGTTCCGTGATTGGACAAAAATCTTGCTCTGCAATCTATTGAATTTCCGGTCCTACACAACTTTTCAACATTTCATTTCAGATTCTTGATGTCACTTGCACTTTCCTGTGTGACTTTTTAAGAAAAGCATATGATTTTCGTGTTCTAATTCTGACATCAAAATCATTCATGTTTTATAAATCGATCTGATAAACTTTTCTTCGTGTTGTTTCACTGCTCTCCGATAATCCTCTTTCTTATTCGAAACTTTCCATTTCTACGTCCTCATGTGTGGTCTTTTCCTGTATAATGATAATGCCGCGTTTAGTCTGTTTAATGCGTTCTTCATTTTGGGTGTTAATGGTTCCTTTGAAGTTTTCAATGATTTTGCCGCTGCTACTTGCATTTGTTTTGCCAACCTATCATAGCATTAGGCCAAATCCATTTCCTCATTATTGTATTTTCGATTGGTTGTTTTCTTCAGTATTGTATTCTTCATCCTCACATCCGTCAATATGATTTAGTGAGTACTTATTGTAATCCATAATTATTTGATGAATCTGATTCTTACATCGCTGCAAAATGCTTTAACCACGTAGTCAATTTGACTTTTAAGACAAGAAACCATGTACATCGTCATTAATGTTTTCGATTTAAAAAATAATAACCATCATTTCTAGGTATACTTGCAACTTATCGAAAATCAGCGTAATTGACTGCAAGACAGCCAAGAAATTAGGGTCGGTGGATGGTACCACATCCAACATCCAACCGAACCAACAAATATTTCCAAGTATTCAGTCATATAGTCTTGTCTCCTGTGCAGGTACCATTTATAGCCAATGAGCAGTCCGTAGGTGATATATTGCAATGGTCATTAGTTTCGTTTAAGCAAAAGCAACAGTAGCCTTCCCCAGCAAGCTCCCGGGCATTGCGAGAAGAAGGTGTTTGGCTCAATTTACAAAGCAGACACTCGTTGCAGATATCTCGTTCCATGATGCAAAGCGCACTAATCGCCTGTCAAGGCACATACCTTGATTACAGTAAGCAGCAGTGAAGGCAAGTTGCTACTGGCCATCCACCATTGGCCAACCAGACTTAAGATGTTTTACACATACCTAATAGAAAATATTAGAAAATAATATTCTGCAGAAGGGTTATTTACGAGTGCATTCAAGGAAACTTGAGCTAATGCTTTCATTCCATCGCGTTCATGAGATTATATCGGCATTGCGTGAATCGGTATCACCGAGGATGTTGGGACATTAGTCGGGTAGATGATTTGAACATGCATAGGCATCCTTTTGCTGAACTTATGATAGGTACGCGCCGTTTCCTCGGGGATAGCTGCAGCAAAAGAGGAATCTGGTTTCATGTATCGTGTGAGAGGTTGTATTTTAAGTCCGTATGTCTTGTTGTGGCCCATCTCGATGAGATAGCGTAGTTTCCGAACATTCCATCGGATATCCATGCAAGGGAAGATGGCGGAGGTCTAATGACGGCAATCGAGGTGGCGGGCGTGAAAAGTGTTGTTGCTTATCTCACCTTTTATGAGCGATTCAAGCAACCATAATCTTCCTGAGTCGGCAACGTCAGCCACACTGTGGGGATAAGCCATGTTTACTTGCAACGTAGTCTGGGTTCCAATTGCATGATAGGAAGAAATAAATCGACAAATTGCTGTTAGGCATCCCAGGTTAACTGCATAATAATTGCCGTTCTCATGAGTTCATGAATTGATCGACTGATTGTTTATATAAACCAATAATTAAAAACAAGAAAAGCACAAACGGCAGCATAATTATTCTATCATCGTTGGATTGTTCTGCATTATTGAGATGCATGGTTAATTGATGACTTTTTATAAAGTTAACAACAAGTGCTTTGCTCTTCTATTATGATACACTGTTAACCCACTCATCCATCAATTGAATCTCAAATTTTCTCCCCTGCTTATAGTCGGAACATTTTCAAATTTCTATCCCAGTGGCTTCTTGAATGAAAACACCTTTTTGTTGTCAACCACGCAATCACTGCACACAACGCAGCCTTCGTTTTCTACAATCCTCGGCACAAAAACGCTTCATTCATAAATTCAGCTTGCCTGACCGGAAAGACCTTAAGCTGTACAACCTTAGCAACATACATGTGATCATATTTTTTTTTCTTTTGCAGCCCCACACACTCTCTGGCTGGCTGATGCTGGTCGGTGCCACTAGACTCTACTTTTGAATGGGTCTGCAAATCCCCAAACCGTACAACCATCCAAACACAATGCGTGGGCAGCATCAGCGAGCTCGGGTTTCACATAATCGCTTGTATTTTCCACTCACTCTCCCTCTCGATCTCGTACAGATCCTCGCACACTGCTGCCTCCTACCTACCTGGCCACTTGAGTATTGTACCTTTCACACCTGCGCTCGATCGATCGATCGACGATGACGACGACGATGGGCAGCAGAAAACTCCTTTTTCGTGGACAAAGTTTCTGTTGCATATAGGTAGTGTTTCGATATTGGCGCAAATCCGAAGGCCAATCCACTACGCGGGGTACGCGCAAACTGTTATTGCTCAACCCGGTTTTGACGAGCGCACGAGCCGTGGGATAGACTGGCTCTGGTGCTGTTGCTGCTGATTGAATTTCATTCATAAAATTCTGCAATAGCCGATTGCCGGTTTCACCATGTTCTGGTTGTAAAAGGTCTCCTCCTCCGTCATCGATGCGTTGGAAGTAGCTGACAGTGCCACCGTCGCTGTGGTGCTGTTTTGTACACTACTTCTGGGATCTAGTTTTCAATTTAACCAGGCAATCAACAAGGTGCACTTTAATGGGAATTAATGGTCGAGTTTCAGTTCTGATGATTTTTTATTGATAATAAACTGGAAACTTCAAAACCAATTTGATAGATCGTAAATTTGATTGACATTGATGAAATCAAACGTTTCAGATAAAATATCGTTTTTTATGGTCAAAAAGTAATTTGTTTAGCAGTTTCCGGGTGGGGTGGGGTTTTGTAATTAATGAAAGAAATATTTAATTGTTGGTTTTGGTTGGGCGTTGGGGGATTTTTGTTTTTTTTTTTTTTTTTTTATTTTGGTTTGGTTTTTTGTTTTTTTTAGGCCGTTCCCAACGCTGTTCTACTTTGTATGGGCTGTTATAGTTTACAACTAGAACTGAAACAAGCCATTCCCAATGCTGTGTTGCAGTTCTACTTTTCGAGCAAATTTTTGCAACAGATTTGCAACTGCTCGACAGTTCTGTTCTATTTTCACAGCGATTTGAAACACGGATGCAACATTGTTTTAAATTGGTTTTCTTTGTAGTTGTGCCAGCTGTTATGACTGATGACTTTCAAATTAGCATTTTTTAATTAATTAGAGATGAATTAGCGACCAATGTTTTTAAAACATCGCATTGCGATTAACGTGTTCTAGTTTTATTTTTGACCGTTTCAAATTTTAAAACTGGCAAGCAGTTTGTAACAAATATGAAATTCAGCGTTGGGAACGGCCTAAGTATCTTTAGATTTGTACCCATGTATGGAATACAAACATTGACATAAATAATTCTGCACGTAACAAAGTATGTATATAAAAAAAGGGTGGACGTGAGAATGTGACACTCTGAAAGATTTTTCTTTTTTTTATGGTTGGGATAATTGAAAATTAGGTGGTTGTGGTTGTTGTTGTATTTGTGGTGGGGGGGAAGAGGAAAGGGAGGGAGGAAAAAGGGGGGGGAGAGAGATGAAAGGAGCGGGGAGGGGGGGGGAACGGTTGACCACCGATCGGAAGCCCAGAAGTGAAGGAAAAAGTATTCCGTACAACACCATAAATCACAACCGCGTAGTTGGGGCCTTCAACCGAAATCCGAACGCCTCCGTTCGAGATGTGGCTATGAAGCTGCACCTAAGCCGAAGTTTTGTCCAGAAGGCCAAAACTAAGGCTGGGCTTCGAACGTTCAAGGTACAAAAGGCCCCTAATCGCGACGAGAAGCAGAACAAGTCCGCCAAAACCCGTGCCAGGAAGTTGTACCTCAACATGCTGACGAAAGTTGAATGCTGCATCATGGACGACGAAACATATGTGAAGGCCGACTTCAAACAGATCCCCGGCAACCTGTTTTTCACGGCCAAGGATAAGTTCAGCGTTCCGGAGCATGTCCGCACTCAGAAGATGTCCAAATTTGCGAAGAAATTCCTGGTTTGGCAAGCCATCTGCACGTGCGGGATGCGGAGTGCTCCTTTCGTGACCCAGGACACGATGAACGGACAGGTGTACATAAAAGAGTGCCTCCGGGAGCGGCTGCTTCCTCTCCTGAAGGCCCCCAACGTCCCAACATTTTTGTGGCCGGGTTTGGCCTCACGCCACTACTCCAAGGACGTGGTGGGGTGGTGTGGGGATAGTGTGGTCGGTTCTGGCCAGATTTTTTCATCCCTCCCCCCCCGCCGGGCGGGCCGGCGGGGAGGAAGTGGTGGGGTGTTTTGTAGCACCTCCTTATTTAACGAAGGTTGGGGGGGAAGGCGGGGGGGGGGAGGAAGTAAGTATTTGTGTTCAAAAAAAGAATGGTTGGTTCGCTGGGTGTGCTGAATGTTATGGCCGGGGTTAGGGCGGGGGTGCGTGCATTTGGGGTTTGAAAATAAAATAAAAATAAAGTAAAAAGGTAAATATGAATATTTATTTTTTTTTCATTAAAATTTTGTGTTGTGACCTCCGAAAAATAGCGTTCTTCCCAAATTTCGACGCCTAACACAATTCTAGGGGACAAAATTGCGCTATCCCTTTACCTGCCGAGCGGGTTGCCTTCCTTGTTTTCAAAGGGGTTTGAAAGCTTCTTTCGTCGAACAGTTCATAAATTGCACACGATCCGTCGCTTTATTACACGATTTTACGTACGGTAAACTTAGGCACTTTATTACTCGATACACATTTTTACACTAGACAAACATTTTATTGGATGATTAACACTACATTTATTACACTAACTACTTCTATTTACTATTCCTTTGGTGACCGGCCGCGCGCCAAGATGTCTGGCTATTCGAACTGATATTCAAAGGGTAAAAAGGTTTTCTAACATGGGCGACCGCGCCTTTTTATAATGCAAGAATCTACGATGATTTCCGAGTGAACGGTTATTTCGTATGTGCTCGACACAATCGGAACTTTCCGTAAAAGCTTTCGTAGAATGTTGCGTGCAATATTACTACGCCTACCCTACTGCGCCTACCATAGCCCTTTTCGTACCGTGAATCAACATAGCCGGCCACCTAAATTTGACAGCTCAGATTTACAAAATCAAAACAAAGATGATGTGTACGCGGGACGAGCCAAGCAACATAGGAATGCAATTTTTTACCTTATTTACTAATTAATTTGTTACCATTTTAGCTGCTTGCGTTCCTGGAGGGTCGGTTGGTTCGGTGGTTGGCTGCTGGTCGTAAGGAAGTGGGAATATCCTCGAGGTAGGTCGTTTGTAGGCTCCGCTGGCTGTTCTTAAAGTGGCAACTCGTACCACTCCGTCTGCTCCGGGATGAACTTCTTCGATGCGTGCGAGGGGCCAAGAGGTCGATGGTTTTCCGTCCTCCTGTACCAAAACGATTTGTCCTACGTGGATGTCCGTCGGGAAGGAAGATTTCTCGCGTTGGTGGTTCAACTCCGTGAGGTACTCTTTCCTCCACCGTTCCCAATGCTGTTGGATCAGCTTCTGCAGTTGCTGGTAGTGATCGAGCCGGTTGGTTGGAATGTTGGTGTAGTCCGGCTCCGGAAGGCTGATGAGTGGTGTACCGATGAGGAAATGCCCGGGAGTGAGGACATCTAGCTCCTTTGGATCGGTCGACAGTGACGTCAGAGGCCGGCTGTTCATGTTAGCCTCGATCTGGGAGAGCACCGTCGCGTAATCCTCGAAGGAAAGTTGGGTTCTGCCGAGCGTTTTCACCAGCGATGTTTTTGCCGTTTTCACAGCCGCTTCCCATAGGCCGCCGAAGGATGGTGCTCGTGGAGGAATGAAGTGCCACTGGATGCGATGCAAGCTGCATTCGTTGACGATTGCTTCCCGGGTGCGTTTGTTTTCGAAGAGGCAGTACAGTTCGGTGAGTGTGTTGTTTGCTCCTTGGAAATTCGTCCCGTTGTCCGAGTGAATCTCTGCTGGCATACCGTGGTGGGCGACGAAACGACGTAGAGCTGCGATGAAGGCATCCGTAGACAGATCGCAGACCAGCTCGAGATGTACGGCTTTGGATGCAAAGCAAACAAACACGGCAATGTATGCCTTTCGTGATGCTGCTCTCCGGTGTGCTGGTTTCGTGTAGACAGGTCCGCAGTAGTCTACCCCGACGACGGTGAATGCTCTGCTAGGTGCAGTGCGAGGTTTTGGAAGTTGGCCCACGGGTTGCGTGACAGGGACAGGGTTGAGGCGAAAGCATTGCGGACACTTGCGACACTCAAGGTTGGCAACGCTTTTTCCGTTCACTGGCCAGAATTCTTGCCTCATCGTGGCTAAAGTCATGCGGGGCCCAGAGTGCATGCAGAGTTCGTGGTAGTGTTTTGTGATGAGGCGTGTGAGTGGATGCATTTTTGGTAGTATCATAGGGTGCTTGGTTTGATAGTTCTCTGCGGAGTGTTCGAGTCTGCCGCCGAGTCGAATGATGCCTTTTTCGTCAAGGAAGGGACCAAGTAACCTCAACGACGATTTGTTAGGGACGGATCGAGTTTGAGTCAGCTCCTTCAACTCTTCGGCGAACATCTCCTGTTGTGCAATCTTCGCGAGAGTTACCTTGGCGTGTTCTAACTCCCCTACCGTGGCGAATAGGTGAGGATAGGGGTTAGATTTGTGACGACAGCGGTTTCCAAAGCGAAGAACTAAAGCGGTGATCCGGACCAAGCGCCAAAAAGAGGAATACCGGTGAAAAAGGAAGCAATATTCCGGTGGTTGCTGTATCACAAGTACAGTTTTTCGCCGCTCCAATAGGTCTTCCGGTGGGGTTCCTGTTGGGTGTTTAGGCCAGTCTTCTTCGTTTTTCGATAGCCAGGATGGACCACAGCGCCAGTTGGGATTTGCGATGAACTCTTGGGGTAGCATCCCACGTGAAATGTAGTCCGCCGGATTGTCCGTTCCCTTCACGTGGTTCCAGCTGTGTCCATGTGTAAGTTGTTGGATTTCAGACGTCCGGTTTCCAACAAATGTCTGCCAAGTATTGGGGGGTGCCTGGATCCAGTGAAGTGCAACCGTTGAGTCCGACCAGAACCAGCAAGGAATACCCTCCATCCGCAGCGCTGCCGAAACCTTGGCGTAAAGTTTCGCCCCCAGAAGTGCAGCACAGAGCTCAAGCCGCGGCAGACTAAGCCGTTTGAGTGGGGCAACCCGTGATTTTGCAGCGACGAGCTCGATTTTGACTTGTCCCTCCCTGCCGGTCGAACGAGCGTAGATGCAGGCACCATACCCAACTTCGGATGCATCGGCGAAGACGTGGAACTGTGTGAAGATCGCATCAACCAGAAAGACGAACCGAGGAACCTTGTAGCCTTGTAGAAGTGGTAACTGTGCCGAAAATTCCTTCCATTTGCCAGCGATGTCCTCCGATACTGGATCATCCCAATCGAAAGCGCCAAGCCAAAGATGCTGCATTTTGATTTTTGACCATGCTACGACCGGTGAAACCAAACCGAGTGGGTCGTAGAGCTTCGCAATCGCCGAGAAGATCTTCCGTTTCGTCCAACTGCCTTCGTTTGTAGCCGGTTGTACCTCGATGCAAAGCTGGTCTGGTCCTGTTTCCCACCCCACCCCTAGCGTTTTGATTTTCTGATCCGCCTCGAAGTGCAGCGTGGTTTCACCTCCAAGTGCTTCGGTGGGCAAGTTCTTCAGGAGTTCTGGGCTATTTGAACACCATTTCCGTAGGTCGAGACCTCCTTCTGCCAGTAGCGCTTGTACTTCCTTTTGCAGCTGTATGGCTTCTTCGACTGTGTCCGCTCCCGAGAGAAAATCATCCATGTAGAAGTCATCTTGCACGGCTTTAGCTGCAAGTTTGTACTTCTGACTCAAATCCAGTGCTAATTGCTTCAACACCCGGGTGGCGAGAAATGACGATGGGGCCAAACCGTAGGTGACAGTCAGCAGCTCGTACACCTCGATTGGATCCGACGGATCGAAGCGCCAGAGAATCCGTTGAAGCGAAGTGTCGTCTACGTGAACCAGAATCTGCCGATACATTTTCGCAACATCCGCGACCAAGGCGATGGCATGTTTCCGAAAGCGGAGCATCAAATCCAAAAGTTCGTCCTGGATTGTGGGCCCAGTAAGTAGAGCTTCATTGAGCGAATAGTTCGTGGACGTTTTCGCCGAGCCATCAAAGACCACCCGTACTTTGGTTGTAGTACTTGATTCCTTAAACACCGGATGGTGTGGAAGGTAGCAGACCATTTTGCCTTCATCCAAACGAGAATCGTCAGCGTCGCCGATGCATTTCATGTGGCCTAGCTCGATGTACTCCTTCATGAAGTCCTCGTATTGCGATCGAAGATTGGAATCCCGCTCTAGCCGTCTCTCTGTCTGCATAAATCGTCGCACAGCCGTCTGCTTCGATTCACCAACCATGCTGGCGAAATTCATGTGCCTTGGGTATCGTACAATATACCTTCCAGTATCGTCGCGTGTGAAAGTGTTCACGAAGTGCGTCTCGCAATCTTTCTCCTCCTGTGAGCGTGGGGTTTTCGTAGGTAGTTCTTCCACCATCCAGAATCTTTCGATTGCTCTTTCGAGTGGTTCCAGCTTTGCAACGTGACAGCTGACCCGTGGTGATTCCTCCATGCATTTGGTTTCGCCGGCAACCACCCATCCGAACACCGTGTTGACAAATACTGGAAGCGTATTGTCGAGATTGCGAACCTGTAGCCGGCCACCATCGCGTACATGGAAGTCGTAGAAAAGCTGTGCACCCAAGACCAAATCGATCGGACCAGAGACGTTGAAGTCCGGATCGGCTAGAACCATGTCGGACGGAAGTTTCCAATGCGCTATCGGTTGCGAGACAGATGGCTGGTCGTCGGTGACCTGCCCCAGAACCAAAAATCCATTGACGTCGAGAAGTTCTGCACCCGAGAAGATATTGTGGTGGAAACTTCGTAAGCTGTGCGGCTTCGAGATCGTCCAATACCAGATATTTCCACCTTCCTGTCCCGCCGTGATAGTCCAAGTAGCTTGCAGAGATTTTCCGACATCAAATTGACTTGCGATCCAGAGTCCAAGAGAGCCCTTGCTTGGTGTGTCCTTCCCCATGCGTCCTTCACCTTCAGAAGTACCGTTAGCAAAAACGTGTGCGACCTAGTCTGCCCCACTGCCACATTGGAAGAAATTGATGCCACCGAACTAGAAACCGATTCACCAGAGTTCGAAGCACCGCCGGTCGTTGATGGAGCAGAAGTATTCACGCTATCATTCGCTGCTAGAGTGGGGGTAGGAGTGGAGATAGAACCAGAACCAGGGAAACCAGGGTGCAGCAATGAATGATGCTTCTTCGAGCACGTTTTGCATCGAAATTTTGAAGGACAGTCTCGCGCTAAGTGATTCGGCCCAGGCAGTTGCTGCAGAGACGCTTGGAGTTGGTAAGCTGCAGCCGTTTATCCACCGGAAGACTAGCGAAAGTTGGACACCGAGTAATCCAATGTTTTTCACTGCATGCGAAGCAGTTCGATGGTGTGTTTTCAGTCGCCGAGTTGACCGAAACCTTGGTTGGACGAAATTTGTTACCACTTGACGAAGTTGCTGTCGAGAACATGTGCTGATCGACCGATACGGCATCCAACACCCGAGTTTGCCTTTTGAGGAATTCGACCAGCGATACAAACAACGGCTCCTTCTCTGGTGCGACATTTTCCTCCCACCGCTTCTGCATGACCTCGTCCAGCTTCGATACCATCAAATGCACCAGCATCGCTCCCCAGCCGCTCGTCTTCTCTCCTAATTGGTCCAGGATCTTCGTGTTGCGCTCGAAGCAGTCGATGAGATCGTGTAGGCTGGCCGCTGATTCCTTCTTCATCCTGGGGTACTCGAACAAGGCGTTCAAATGGCGTTTCTTGAGGAGATATTTATTGGAGAACCTTTCGACCAAACCATCCCAAGCAACCCTATAATTTGCCTCACTCATCGCAAACGAATCGATCAACTTTAGAGCATCGCCCTTCAGAGAAGCACGCAAGTAGTGGAACTTTTGAATGTTGGTTAGTTCTGCCGAGGAGTCGATCAAAGCCACGTAAGTATCGTGAAACGGAAGCCAATTTTGATAATTGCCGTCAAACTCTGGCAGGCTAATTTGAGGAAGTCGTACGGAAGCTTGTACGTTTGGAACGTGATTTGTGTGTGCAGTTGTGGTGTTAGGTGTCGCATGCCGTTGGGGTAACTTTTTCGCCAACCCTGCCCTTACCTCGAAATATTTCTCCTCGAAGTCAATCCTCAGCTGCTCGTACTCCGCCACGTTCTCTTCGTTGTCATCGAGGCCTTCGATGTCACTCTGGAGTTCCTCGAATTCCTGGTATTTTAGCTCGAGTTTCTCCAGCCGAATTTTGACCGCTTGCTCATCGAACTCTTTGGTGTTTTTCAGGAAGTGTTCGACCCGATCCACGAAATTGATAACGTTGTTCCTGTTGCGCACCAGGCCCTTGTATTTGCGTGCCGTCGACATGTTCGTTGCACAAGACGAGATTCACGAAGAGCAGCCAAGAACTGTGGAAGAGCAACCAGCAAAGCACCTTCGAGGGAAAAGATAGCGTTTGATGGACAGGAACTCACCTGGTGAGCCTGTCAAACAGGCCTTGTATGAATAATCACTGTAGCGCAGCACCAGTCCACACCGTCGGTAAGAACGCGACGCGATGTTCCTTGATCGTAGAATCGTCCACCGTCGTAAACGGTACGATACAATGACCAGTTGTAGTGACGTCACAACGCACGAACCCAGAAGTGGATGTAAGGGTCTGTGAAACGACGACAAGAGAAGCACCTTCCAACAGATAATAGGACGTTTGGACAGGGACTCACCTGGTGAGCCTGTCAATCAGGCCTTGAATCAAAATATCGTTGTCTCAGCTTCCCTCTCCTGTGCGAAGATTTGATCTGCGCACACCCCAGTGGTTCAGAACTCTCCACGTATGGTCGATAGCGTCTTGCGTCCCCTAAGTTGGCCCTCAGAACGTCCTTCCGAGTCCACCCGTAGTCCGAATCGCGCGAAAAAGATGAAAGTATATCCGGCCACCAAGAACTCCGTCGAAGTAGGTAAACATGTAGGAACCAAGAAATGACCAGGTAGAGATGAAACCAGAAAAGTAAGTAGTTGGACAGGTCCTCACCTTGAAGGCCTGTTCAATAAGCCTTGTATAATTTTTCAATCTCTCCTCGATCCCAATTCCAAAAATCCGTTATGGCTGCATCCTAGCCCATGCGTACGAAATCGTGATGGCAGCGCCCAGTGAATTCACGTGTTCGACGGTCGTGATGGCGCCTCGTGCCTTTGTACCGAGCGAGAATGGCGCCAGTACAATTGTCCAATGACCCAATGGCGTCTCGGCGTCGGTTACGTACCAAAGAAACACTATCCTGGTCACGGCACCAATGTTGTGACCTCCGAAAAATAGCGTTCTTCCCAAATTTCGACGCCTAACACAATTCTAGGGGACAAAATTGCGCTATCCCTTTACCTGCCGAGCGGGTTGCCTTCCTTGTTTTCAAAGGGGTTTGAAAGCTTCTTTCGTCGAACAGTTCATAAATTGCACACGATCCGTCGCTTTATTACACGATTTTACGTACGGTAAACTTAGGCACTTTATTACTCGATACACATTTTTACACTAGACAAACATTTTATTGGATGATTAACACTACATTTATTACACTAACTACTTCTATTTACTATTCCTTTGGTGACCGGCCGCGCGCCAAGATGTCTGGCTATTCGAACTGATATTCAAAAGGTAAAAAGGTTTTCTAACATGGGCGACCGCGCCTTTTTATAATGCAAGAATCTACGATGATTTCCGAGTGAACGGTCATTTCGTATGTGCTCGACACAATCGGAACTTTCCGTAAAAGCTTTCGTAGAATGTTGCGTGCAATATTACTACGCCTACCCTACTGCGCCTACCATAGCCCTTTTCGTACCGTGAATCAACAGAGAAAATAATGATTGTTAAATGAATTTTATTAGATGTGTAGTAAAAAAAATATTGATTGTATGTAGTGGGTTGGAATGTAATTAAATATTTGAAACAAAGGATGTGGTGTGTAAACGGTTATAGAAAAGACAAGTGATGAAAGAAGGTTTATGGTAATTTAATTTTAAAAATAAATTAAAGTAGGGCAGAGTTGCCACATTATTTTTCGTTCCCATCTTTAAATTTTGCCAAATAAATCTTGTTTATCTGTGTTTTACTGCAACAAATCTTGGCAAAAATCTTAGCTTTAAACTTTGTGCTGTACAAGTAGAATAGAAACTTTTCAAGTACCTGCTTATGCAGTTCTCTTTTATAATTGCTATTGAGTTGAATGCAAAATAAAACAGATATCTACTCATCAGAACACGTTTATTGTGATTGGCCGATAGAAAACGGTCTTTTCAATATGGCTTAAGTGTATTTATCGGTTTCCCTACATCACACCACAGCAAAACGGATATTCTTTCTAAAGGAAACTAGTAGTACAGGAATTAGTAGAGAGTTCGCAATGAACTTTCTTAGCAAGTGAGAAGCATTCTTCCCATCTGCTCGTTTGAAACACAGCAGTTTTCTCCAACAAGCTTTCGAGTCATCCGATTCTTCCACCTCAATTTCCTTGCCGATGATTGCCGTCCTCAGCTCACAAAACTCATTTTCTATGGCCTGTTCATCACCGCTTTCAAAGAAGATCTGATCCAGTAGAACTCCTTCAAAGTGTGCAGCATCTTGGGATCAACGCTTGATGCAGTAATCAGAACTGGATTCGTTCAGATCAAAGCGCTTAGTGATATGTTTAACCAACTCGGTATAGGCAGCACAGCAGATCGAGAAAGCCTCTTTTCTGGTATCATCGAGAGATCCGGAACCAAGCATTTCTCCTGTTGCTACCCTGATATATATTTTCGATTTCTTACGAAGATGTTTCTCTAAATAAAAATCAGTAGTGTCTTAGGTAATCATCCTCACACATATTTACCAGGAGCACCATTGGTGAGACTTCAGCTGATTGCACATGTTCGGGAATTCCGGAACTTCAGACTGGAAGTTACGGTTCACTTTATTGATAATGGGCATCCTGTCATTAGATTGACAGAAAATGCGCTGTGTGGTTTGATTGTTGTCGCAGTTGGCTTGGAACGAGAAAAACAATACGAGCTCCGAAAACCGTTCCAAATTCCTTTTGACAATTGACTCCAACGATAGCCATCTGGGTGTGAATTGATGCAGAACTTTTAAAGGTTTCAATTTCAAGATACTTTGTATCATCTGTAATTCCTTGGGTTGTATCGGAACGGATCTACTGTTCCAGGTACAATGGCAGCTTTTCGTATGCGTAGATTGCACAAGGAGCCAGTACACTTGATAATTATAAAATGGGGACAGTCACGTTTCAGCAGCTTCTGGACGGATCGGTCAGAACCCATCATTACCGATGCTCCATCTGATCCAAAGCTCATTAAAGATAACAAAAAATCACGTTCGAAACAACTTTGCTTTGAATAGCAAAAATAACCATCGAGAACATTATTCTAACTTTCCAAAATTCTTCTGAGTGAATGCATGAAAATGCTTCTCAATTGGAAGAACAGTATTTTTTGTAGAAATCTCTGTAGGAAATTCTCTTAAGGGACATTGAGAAAAATACTTCTCCAGCGGAATACTTGAAGAAATTATTGAAGTATTTTTTGGAGAACTATATGTTAGAATGCTTACAGACATCTTAGACAAAATTTAAAAAATAATTCTTCAAAACCCCTTGCGGATTTTTTGAAATTCAGAATTAAATAAATGAGATTATGGAATTCATGCAAAACATTCTTCTGAGATTTCTCCAAACAAATCAAGATTTTCTCCAAGAATTATGTTGTAGTTTTTGTGTAGTTCTTTCAGGTATCCTCCAGAGATTCCTTTAGAATCACAAAACGGTATAAGTTCAGGGATTCCTCCAAAAAAATCACCACAAGAATGTTTTGAAATACTGCCGATGAGATTCCAGAAGAAACTCCTGAAAAAATGTCAAGAGGAATGCCTACTAACTCCTGAAGAATACCTATAGAAACGCCAGAAGGAATATCTCAAGGAATGTTTGAGAACTTTTCAAAGAATCTTTGAGAAATTCTATAAAAAAAATTATAAGATTATCTCAAAAAATTTATGAAGAAATTATTTTGAGGCACACGCACAAAATGACTTTCAGACTGTCAGCTGTCACTTTAGTGTGCCCCTTAGAATTTAGCTCACATCGAAGAACCTTTCATATATTCTGTTAAATTAACAACGCGAATCAAAGCAAAAACAATGCCAATTTTAAATCGGTAGTTTCCTATTGGTTGTTGGTGTCGGTGTCAATTGTTTTCTTTTCTTCATGGGCCTTAAACAACACAATGAAAGTAGAATTGGTCAAAAGTTGGATCTTGAAATATACACATATTCAAGCAACAAGCAATTCTCAAAAATCTCAAAAATCTTGGTTTATCTAAAAAATCTGTAATCTTTACATACAGATATCTGTATGAAAAAATTGAAAAAAACCTGTGTCAATCTAGATAAATCTGTGCATGTGGCAACCCTGCACGCAGCACCACGTTTTCGGCTTCATGATTGTTGTTCGTGGATGACAGCCGCTTTAGTACTGTGAAAACAAGGTAATTTTTGAGGTAGGGTACATCTTACGGCTAGGGTAGGTTGTTAAATCAAATTTTTTTAAAATAGCGACCATCACGAATAATTGAAACAATATGAACGCGAGAAACACAATTATTTCTCGGTAGATTTTCAAGATGTTTACATTTATCAGTTAATTACTTTCACGAGTATCAATTCAATCATCAAAAATTATCTTTTAACTATAATAAACTATTGGAAAAAACGCAAACAAAATGTGATGTCTAAGAATTTCATTTTACAGACTAAATTTACTAAATTCAAATGTGAGTAAGAGAGGTATCATATGCAGCATTGAACGATATTCAACGCTTACATTAAAAAAGGCATCAATGAATCGATATCAAAACAAACCTAATTTTCATTGCTTCCTGTATCAATTGATGATTTTATAAAAGCGTTCAGTATCATATTTCGTGAGGCAGGAGATCGCGGAATGTAGAAAAATTCACTAGGTTATCAAATTAAACATCATCGTCAAAACGAAATTATTTTGTTGCTAAGGAATCCCATTTGGCATATTGTAAAACGGTGTTAATTTGATAATTTAATACAAAACACTCAGGGTCCTCCCTTAGCTCAGTCGGTAAAGGCGCAGCTACAAAGCAACACCATGCTGGAGGTGGCTGGGTTCGATTCCCGGTCTGGTCTAGGAATGTTTCGTTAAGGAAAATTTTCCGACTCCCTGGGCATAGGGTATGATGGTACTTGCACACAATCATACTTAATGCAAAATGGTATCTGGCATCGAAAGCTCTCAATTAATAACTGTGAAAGTGCATTTAGAATACTAAGTTGAGGGCAAGTAATAAGCGAATTGTGAAAGCAATAAGCTTGAAATGCTAAGAAAGAGAAGGTGAAATATACAATTATTTACAGAGCGCCATACGATATCAATATTACCCGCATTATCAAAGATACGAGCCATAGAAGACTGTACCTTGCATTAGAAGTATGCACTTTATTTGCTATATTCTGGTTTAACGATGATTAACACTGTCGGAATGCTGCAAATAGTTCAGATTGTGCAATGGTAATTCAGGTTCGATCTAGAAAATGTCAGTAAAACCAATTATTTAGTTGGAGTATTGAATTGGTTGTTCTAAAAATATAGGAACCGTTACAATTTCCGAACCGTGTTTGGAATTATACACATTGTTCAAGGTATGCGGTCAATTGTTTCTTAATCACCGCTGGCTGCCAACTGACAAGAATATGCAACGGTAAGTTAGAGAAATTCTAACAAACTCTTTAGCCCAGAAAATCACATTGGTCATCCTGAAATAGGCGGATCTAAGATGGTGAACATGGTCCGTGATTGCATTTAAGCCTTCTTCTCGGTCTTTGGTAGAAACAGTTTATTTAACTCTTTGTCGATGCACTTTCCCAACATTCTAACAACTGGTTGTTTTGGAACGGCTGGCTCACCCCAGACTACAGTTTATTTCGCTCCTCACCGTTACGCTACCAGCTGGTCACAAATCCAATGGTCAACTCGCCAACGTCTGCCCGCCAGTACACAGTACCAAACCAACGCTGGCAATCTCACCACAATAATCAGCTCCAAACCTGCCGACCGAACGAAAGAATCTTGAAGATTTTGTTTTGTTTTGAAGATAACATGACCTGAAGATAACATGATCAATAGTTTATGCGTTTTATAAATATTTAAAAATTTAAGTGTTAAGCCTTATTTGCACGTCAGCCTTGATATTATCCTTATCTTATGCGAAATTCCTTTACGTTTTGTTTCATTTTTCTCACAATAGAGAACATTTGATTTTAAATTTAAAAAAAATGATAACCTTCCGAACTTATTTTCACGAACTTAAAACTAACATACAAGATCACGGATGATCTGGTGAGGAAATCTGGCTCAGGACTCTCTGAACCTAGCCAGGGTCTGGTTTCTTCACAATACCTGTGGACCAGCCAGGCGATGGGTCTCGGAGTTTTTAGACCTGGGAGGACTGTTCAGAATCATTCTCAGGAAATTATTCTGAATGATTTGTAGTCTCGCATGGTGGGACCTGGCGCATGTCTCCCAAACTGGCAAAGTGTATTCTATTACAGGACGATGATTTGCTTGAGGATTGCAATCCTATTTCGAAGGGAAAAGGAGGACCTCTTGTTGATGAGAGGGTTTAGAACCTCTTGAAGATGGTACACTTTGTGGTTATTTTGTGTACGTGAGATCTAAATAGCAATTTGCTATCAAGGGTCATACCGAGATATACGACTTCACTCAACCATTCGATGGGAATCGGTAGCACGAGTTGGACTTTCAAATTTCCCGTCGGAACAAACCGAGGAGATTTTGAGTGTGAGAACATAATGGTTTGTGTTTTTGCCGCATTGTTACAAATTTTTCAGCTGTTTAAGTAGTCAGGCAGAAAATCCAGGACTTTCTGGAGAGCTTGAATCACTCGACCTCTGTAGATGATGGCAGTGTCATCTGCGAAAATAGAAAAAATACTATCACCCGGTAGGGTAGGAAAATCTGACGTGAAGATGATAAACAGGATGGTATCTAGAAAGCTTCCCTGTGGAACTCCCGCGTCCCTGTTGAATGTTTAAGAATAGGAACCACTTATGAAGACCTCAAATCGTTTATCCGCTAAGAAGTTTTTGATGATTTTCACGAGGAAGATCGGGAAGTTGAATCGGTGCAGCTTACACACAAGACGAACGAACGAAACATACTTGTCCCGCCTTAAGATGTTAGTAATAATTGACATCTGGTGGACAGTGGAATACCCTCTGCTAAAACTGGTCTGCTCCGGGAGAAAGCTGAAGGGGCGATAGTTTATGGCAATGGATATTTTTGCCAGGCTTGGGGATTGGGATGACTTTAGCTAACTTCAAACGAGATGGGAAGCTGCCAAGATTCCAAGCACTTGTTGAAGACCGTGGACAGGTGGCCAAAAAAGGCAACGCTTAAGTTTCTCAGTACTCTATCGACACCTGTGGCCTTCATGTTTTTGGTTGATTTGACAACTGCTATCAGCTCGCCAGCAGTGACCGTGACTCACCAGGATCAACTATGGAGCCTCAGCGACATGGCCTAGGTTATGAGAATGCACAAACTGCTGCCCTAGTGCACAGGTGTTATTAGTAGCGATGGGTCCGCATTTTGATTGAGAGAGGCAAAAGGAGGGATGTGACGCGGCTTATTTTTATGAAATTTAGTCATCTTTCAGAATGACTTTGCACAATTTGGGAGTGAGCAAAGATGGTTAGCTGATTTTTTTGATCCATCAACCTGATTTGGATGATTTTTTTTAAGACGAGGAATGTTCGTCTTCGAAAAAGAAGGCCAGAACGTTGATATCGACGACGAATGCTATTACGAAGTCGGATGATATATTTGGTAGATCTGTCTAGGTTCGGAGAGTTACTCACCAAACTGAGCTTAAGATATCGTCTCGTCGATTTGCTACAGGCACTGACGTATGAATCGTAGTCAACAGACGAGCCGACGCACTGCTGAAGTCGCGCTCAATCAGCACGATGGTAATTGCGCCGGAGAGAAGGGAGGGGGGGGGGGGGGGGCCCCTCGGCCGCCAGGGGTGGGAGGAGGTTGGTGATGAACAAGAGATAAGTTGTTGTGGGGGGGGGAAAAAAATAATAATAGGGCAATGATGGGGTACCCTAGCAACGGAAAATAACAAGCTGATATCATATGAGTAACAAGTTCTGTTATCCCAGTTATCGTTTTGATTTCCGCTGTTATCGCATAACAAATTTAGTTATCACCATTGGCAAATTTTGTTATCATATGTTATTACTTTGAACACACTATTTTTTATGACCGTTATAAGCTGAATTATAAAACTATAAATATTTCCAGCATATTTTAACAAGAAATTTTGCTTTGAATCAAAACATTTTTTTCAGTTATTAGCATGAGAAGTTGATTTCAAATTGATAACATAATTTGAAACTCTTTCAATAAATTTGCTTACAATACAGGATTTGTTATCAAGTTGTTCGCAGTGATAACAAAATAAGTTATTATTATGATATTCAACGAGTATTTTTTTGTTATTCATTCTGTTATTTTGGCTGTTTATTCAGCCTCAATGATAACATATTCAGTGATCAAAAAATGATAACCTGGTATAACAACATGTTATCAATTTGGTATAATCCTTTGCTCGAGTAGCAAGCGGCAGCTGATGTTGTGCCACAACGCTATAGCCACTACTCATTCACCCAAGTGGGTATGATCCAGCCTTGCTATCGGAAGGCGGGGGATGGAGGGTTCCCCCGGGGTTGGGGGGGTTCTGGGGTTGGGGGGCGCGTTTTTTTTTTTGTTAAGGGGTAAAAAAGCTCTAAAGGTTTTTTTTTTTTTAAAAAAAATTTCCGGTGGGGGTGGTGGTGTGTTGGGGGTCATTTGGGCTGGGGTGGCAGCACCCTGGTGCTGGCTTCGATTTGTCGTCCATTGGAACGGCAGTTGCTTAGCCCTTCGTACATTGCTTATACGAACTCCATCATTTTGTTCGGGGAGAAGAGCGAGTCATCATCAGATTGATGAGCTGAAGTAGAGCTTGTGTCTAGGTTTTTTCAGATTAAAGGGGGCTCGTCTTGAATTGGTGGCGCTGCAGCGGCTGCTGTGAGTCGTTGATGAACGGAAGATTCGGCACTCTGTATCGGAGCGGAAAGAGTTCTCCTCCGTATTCGGAGGAGGTAGACGGCGGTTGCGCCCATTCTTGTTTTGGGTAGACACCTTCTTCCGGATTGCAATAAATTCCGCTCGCTTGAGGCAGGCACAGTTTGCCCACATGGGCTCGGTAGACTCCTCCATTAAATTGCAACTCGCGGTTTCATGCGACAATTTTTAAAGCGATTTCAATTAACAATGATGTTGAAGAGAGCATACACTTTGCGGAGGTCATTCATTTTCACCGAGCCCTTCTCCAGATGGTCCAGAAGATCCTGATGGTTTCCTGTTTCAGCGCGCTTCACAGGGAACATATTGATCAGCTTGAGTTTGACGATATCCTCCAGCGGGTAATCCGGCAGTCCATGAATAACCACCTACAGTGGCTTGTTTCTGGGGGTATCGTGCGTGTAGTTCTCGAGCAACTTCGATTCAAGGAACCGTTTTTTTTTTCCTTTAAGTCTGCTTCCGTTGTTCAGATGAGCATAGTGCCAATGCTGCAGAGCTTAAACAGCGGATGGATTCGTGCCAGCGCAAGCTCGTTCCTGAGTGCAGCGATTTCCTACGTGATGGTAAAGAGTGGCGATATTTTTACCTTTTTTGGCACCAACTGCTCGGTGACCGTATGTACCGTTAGGGCAGCAAAACTGTCTGTCAATGTGATCCAATGAGCCAGGTCGACGAACGAACGAGCGAGAAACAAAAGAAACACTACACTACCGAATTCCGCGAGAAACGAAAAACTACACAACGATATCGTAGTTGGATTTCCACTAGGGGTCCAAACGAAGATCAAAACGCAGCAGAGAAATGATCTAAAAGAGATACTGATGACCTGACTGAATATAAGACCTGTGTTGCTAACATTTGAAATCTGTGATAGGAAAATACTGTGCATTTAATGAATTTAGGATGAAAAACCTTATTAAAAGAAATCACCTTTTATATTTATTTTTCAATAGATGACAATTATTGAATAATAATATTTGATCATTAAATTGAATTGAAGTCGCAAAAATTTTATTGAATAATGCAAACGTCTTGAAAATCTATCCTGAAATTATTGAGTGTTTAAATTTTTCGTGACTGTCGCTACTTTTCAAATTTTCATTTAACACCATAACTTTGTAGTAGGACGTAATCCGTAGATTTTATTTTTAATAAAAACCACCCATGCAATTATTTCATACAATTAAGCAGTATTCAATCACATCCAACTTGTCTGAAGATCTCAACCTTCTAGAACGTACAACAACGAAGTAAACAATTATTTTCTCCTGAATCCTCGATTCGGACCACATTGTATTGACCATAAGACGTTTCTGAATATAACAACTATCATCTGATGCTCCACTCCAAGAGTTATGACCGAGTGTCATTCTGATGTTTTGCACTGTTTATCAATTATGTTGAGAGACTGAATATCAATCAACCTCAAAAACACTTAGGCAAAGACAACATTTTCTGCACATGGCGTTTAGCAGCTCATAGTTATCAACATCTACATTGCCTTGCATCCTAGGAACCTCTCCGTTCTGACCAAACATTAATTTTACAAAGTCGGTACATGTATGAAGTCGGTTATACTCAACCGATGCACACTGCTCCTGACAAGAAACGAAGGGATGAAAAATTAAGAGCATAGGCCTAGCAACATTTCAATAGCTTCAAGATTCCGTTAACGAGTCAACGATGTTCCGCCACCGCCGCTTGAATGCGCATTACTAACGACAACGTTAGAGGCAAAACAGGCGACTCTGTATTTATTAAATTAGTTTTTTCGTACCTTGATCTGAACGGCATGCTGCTGTCTGACCTGACGTCTGAATCTAGTGAATAAATATTGCGCAGGTGTTGTTGCAAAATTTCAGTCCATAAATTTGAGGATTTATGTTCGAACAAGTATCGACGCTCTCCAGACAAGCTGCCCCATCGATTGAATCCGCCTGGTGAATGCATTTTCTTAAGTAGGGCGGGGCGGGAAAGCACTTGAGTAAGTTGGATAGCACGGCTGGCTCACGATCTGGGTGATTGAGCTGAGTATCGACCATGTTTCGAAATTAATTGAATTCGGCTTGACCTGGGTCCGGATTAGTTTGTATCGAACGAAGTGCTCTCGCTTATCAAAGCCATGATTCCGCCACCATGCTTGAGTCGGTTGTAATCTCCGTGAAAGCAAATTATCAAATAATTTGAAATATAATTCCCATCACAAATAATTAATTTGTCCATTCTCTTAATTATTTTGCCTGTTTCGGTTGTGTGTATCTCACATCTCAGCCATAGGGATGTTAAGGCTTTGGTTGCAAAGATATAGTCATCGGTGCTGGAACAGCACAATCCATTGAGGGAGGAACCGCAGCAAATGACCCAACTGCCTGTTGCGAACTCTCGTCACCAATCGTGAACATAACGCTTCGGGAAGGATAACATGAATTCTTGTTTCATCTTAATCGAATCCGGCTACCAAGAGAGTCGGGGGATTGTATTTTCCTACCTTCAATCCGCTTAAACCTCTTATCCATTACTGACCGTGGCCCAGCTGTGCAGTCTTTTGGAGACTCGCATCAGACGGGCTTGGGGAGGCACGTGCATGCACAATGTGCCAGAGACACGATAACGTTTTATTTACTTTCGTAAAGGCATTAATTATTGAATCCAGGAAGGGGCTCTTCTCTTCTTCTCTGCTCGAACTTGATTTCATTTTGTTTATGTTCCGGTGGGAAATAATTTTTTCGATCTTCTTTCTTGCCGGCTTTGTGGTTGATTTTTGTTTTGCCTCGCTGAGGATTGGGTATTAAGATGTCTGCGATGGTTAACCGTGAACTTTTGTTTTTGTAACAGTATAAGTTTTTGTGCAAAAATCTTGCATAAGCTTCAAGTGTTAACAACAAAAAACAGTACAATTCCTGCTTATCAGAGATCATGAACAACACTTCTTATTTGAACAAAAACTATAAAAGTTATTTTTTAAATGTTTCAGATTTTTCATGAACTGATTCCCTGTGTCTGTTACTCGATTGTGGTTTGATTACATCGAATAAAAAATATACACAATTATCTGCGACCATGTATATTTAGCTATGGATTTAAACGTGAGAGTTTGAATATACAGACACAAGTAATTTCAACTCCATACATCCATTTGTATAAGGATTGTATCGAAAATAAGCTGGCAACGCTTATGATTCGTTAACTCATACATGCATAACATTATCGGTCTGAGTAAACCTACATTCGTTCATCTCTCAATATCTTGATCAGCTCCTGAACTTTCTGTAAGCAGTGATTGTTTTCGAGGAAAAGAAATTTTCTGGAAATTTTGAAAAATACTCCTCCGCGGCGTCGATGATTTCCTCGCGTGAGCTGAATTTTTTTTATTGCTGAGCCGTCTTGACCATATTGACGATTCCAAATGTCACGTGGGGCGGAGGAGGAGGGCAGATCAACAGAATAGATGAATTGTCCTGGCCGTAAATCGGTAAAGGTTTAACGCAACTAACACATTTTTAACAGTTTTTGGAATCTAACTTCCTGGCAATTATCTCGAATCTTCCCAACTGCTCTGGGAATCCCATATAGCGCAACGATTGGGCAACCATCGATTCAAGGTTGCTTAGTTTCAGAAGAAAATGCCAAATTAGAAAAAAAATCATATTTTTCTTGTACATTAAGAGCGAAGACGTTCCACGCCGCTATCTTAGAAAGTGTCTGTGGAATTATTTGAATTTTAAGAAAGAGAGAGTAATTTTAAGTAAGTTTACTCCGCCATATGAACCAATATACAGGGTGCGGCAGAAAATAATGCGAAAATTTGTTCTATTTCTTTCAAATCCCATTTTCAACTAATTCAAGCAATAATATCAACATTTTCGAGTGCAGTTATCTTTATAAAGTTCTTTTAAACAAATTTATTTAATGTGTCCTCCATTTTTATTAATAACATCCTCGAGCCGACGCCGGAAGCCAGAGCATGCCTTTTGGATGTAGTCCTCCGACATTGACTGCCATGTGCGTGTTATGGTTGACTTCAGGGTTTTCACACTAGGGTGTGATGTTTTGCAGGCCCGTGCTTTAACATATGCCCAAATCGAATAATCCAACGGATTAAGATCTGGACTGCTAGGGGGCCACAAATCCTTCGGCCAAAACTTCATGTTATCGTTCAACCATTGTTGGGTTCGATTGGACGTGTGACACGGCGCTCCATCCTGCTGTAGGACAACGTTTTGGTCCTAGGAGAAGTTGGCCTTCACCCAGGGAAGCACTTGGTCCTTTAAAATACCGATATACACTTCGGTATTGATTTTAACTCCAGCATCAATGAAAACAGGTGGCATTTTCAAACCGTTGGACGCCACCAAGCCAAACATCATGACACCAGCCGGATGTTTGGTTTGAAATTTGAATTTCACTTTTTCCGGAACGTTCTCCATTTTCTGCGGTGAAATGAACCGGTCCGTCCGGCTGTTGGCCACTGCATCGATGCTGAAAAGCTTTTCGTTGGAGAACAGGATTATAATTTTTTCCTTCTTCAACAAGTAAAGCAATCTCTTGGAACGAGTCACTCGTAGTTCCTTGACCCGGTCCAAAATATTGGCTTCCTTTGCAAGTTTCCTTATGGAACGCACCGTGTTGCGAGCAATTTTTGCACGGACCGATTTAATCATTTTCGGCAAAGCGTGCAGAGCGCGGACGTCCGCTTCCCGGCTTCCGCTGCTTAGGACCATCCTGCAGGGTTTATTTTTATGCGGTAAATTGTTGCCAAATAGCACCCTACTACCTTGGCAATCTCTTTCGGCTTCTTCTGGGCGAGCAACAAACTGGTGATCACTTCTTTCGCGAACATTTTGACGAATTTGCAATAAAACAAATAGAATGTTTGGATGCAGCACTTGAAAGTAAACATAAACAAATACACTTTCGACAGACATTAGACACTAGCTACACGAATTAGCCCAATACTCAAGTTTGAAAATTTTCACATTATTTTCTGCCGCACCCTGTAACTAAACAGTTAATCTACACCAGCTGATCAACCGTTTTTTAATTTGCCCTGGTACCTGGATGGCCCGTGGCGTCCTCGTCGAACGCGGCGGACCGGATTTCGCACGGTCATTGGTCGAGAACGTCTCCTGGTATCGTCTGATGGTCACGTACACAATGTTCCGCTTGACCCCATGAGATTTCAGCAGCCAGAATATATCGCTGGGTCAATCACCGTTCAAAAAACGCTTAATTGCGATGTTTCGACATTCTTTCGTCGCACTTAACAAACGAACAACACCTGACAGATTGTCAACACTACGCACATACATTACCGTATATATGAAGCTAAAGCTGACACCAATACCAATACAGAATATGAACATGGTGCACATTTTGATGGACATTTTCAGTTAAAATAAATTAATCTCATAACTATTTTTTGTATGTTTTGAATAATCTGCATTTGATTTACCTTACCAACTTAATATGTGTATGCCTTACCAACTTAATATGATGTTGCAAATGATTCGGAAGAAGCTTCGTTTGAGTTTTTTGAGTCTTTTCGTCTGTTTCTTCAATTATCTGTTTGTTATTTTGTTAGTTAGTGCAATGTTTATAAGTTTAATAAGGCGTTTCGTAATTTCTTTATTCTTTTGTAGTTTGGTCCATTGGTGTGTCATTTAATATGCTCTGAGAGTCTTCCGGAGCAGTTTTCTCAAACCAAAAATAAAAAGTTATTGTATTGTACCTTGTGCGTTAGAATGATATTACTTAACTCCTTTCCAAGCATTACACCAGCCGTGCAATGATCATGTCGTCCATAGAGACGCTGTTGACACTGCCTTAAAAGGTGTTACATTTTCAAGTTTCCCTTTCTCTCAGGTCATGTTCATGTCGCTTCTTGCCATGCTGTGATATAAACTCCACTCCTCTCAATGTCTTTCCATGAATATGCGGGTCGTACTTTATATTCTAGGGCTATTTTTAGTATACTTCCGTGATCACTTCTATACGATAATGTATCAAAAATAGTTCAGTCTGGCAGTTCTAATTTTCTTGTTAATGCCAATTTGATGCAATATGAGGATTTTCTCTTTTTTCTACGGCGTTATTATTTGCGCCGTCGTGATTTGAGAAGTTTTTTTTACTTTCATCTTCTGTTTGCCCTGTTGAGTTAATACATCGCTCATTACCGGTGCACACTTTAAAAGCTGCGTTTTCTTCAAAACTGGGTTCCTAGAATTATATAAGCAAAATTGCCTTACGCTAAAAGACCTCGATAAAAGTATAGATCTAGGGTTATCATTCCCACTTTCATCTCATTTCTGATTTCGTACTTTTCATTCATTGTTAATTTTAATTATTTTTATTTGTTGTTGAAATAAATCATGAGATGAATAATGGAACAGTTCCCCTGTGTGGTAATGCTTTTCAAAAGTGTGCTGACATTGTGATAATAAACTAGTTCAGCTTTTTCAAATGATTTTATATGATCAAATGCAGGATTTCTAAAATTTGCAATTTCTGTACTTGATCATTGATCACCATCTCAGAACTATAATGTTCATCTATAAGAAGTACTAGAGGATTTTTAGAAGCATTTTTGGGCTGCATTTTCACTGATCTGGCAACTTTTGTGCTTCTTTCCAAAATGGTAAAGAACCAGACCAGCCCTGGAACCTGGTAGTTGATGTTAAACTACCTCAAGGTTTTGCCAGTGCCCAGGGGTTCTTGTAGCCACACTATAATTATATTTATATGCGCAACTTCCCGTAGCACAGGAGCAGGAAGTGGGACAGGGGGGGGAGATGGGGGAAGATTATTACCACTTGCTATAATATTATTACTCCTCATATGTTTTGGTTATATCTCGTGTGGGGTTTAGGAGGTGGTTTGTTTTTTTTTTGTTTTATTTTTTTTTTTTTCTTTTTTTTTTTCGTTTTTTTTCGTTTTTTTTTATGGTTGTATTTATAAGTAAAATGGGGGGCGCACGGATAAAGGGTGTGCGGAATCAAATTGCAACACACACAAATATTCGGCCAAATTCGCCCGTTCAACCAATCATCTTCAAACTTTCAGGGAGTAAAATAAAACATGTTATGAATATTTTCCCATGTTTGTTTTATTCAATTTCAATTCCATATCCAAATGCACGAAACTTCTTCTTTTCACTACTCATAAGGTCCTGTACAACATTTGGACCAACTTTTTTTTGCGTGGCAATCCATTTTTTCTTCATATCTTCCTCCGATTTCACTTCCTTAGGATGCTTCCGAAGTGCCTGCTTCATGATGGTCCAGTACTTTTCAATTGGCCGCAGTCCCGGTGCGTTCGGGGGGTTGAGATGCTTCGGCACGAAATTGACCTCCTTAGCCTTGTACCACTAGAAAACCTCTTTCGAGTAATGGCACGAAGCTAAATCCGGCCAGAAAATCGTAAGACCATCGTGTGACCTCAGAAGAGGAAGTAGACGCTTTTGGAGGCATTCCTTTAGGTACACCTGCCCATTGACCGTTCCAGTCTTCACGAATGGGGTGCTCCGCTTTCCACGCGAGCAAATTGCTTGCCAAAACATATATTTTTTGACAAACTTTGACATCTTCTGCTTTCTAACGTCCTCAGGGACATCGAATTTATAATGAGCAGTGAAAAACTGGAGCCCCGTAAGCTGCCGGGAGTCTGCTTTTACATACACACTACCAAAATGTCAAGTAAATTTCTGTCCTCTGAAAACGACACATACAAGCGTCCTTTTGCACATAAGAATGAGTTGAAAGAGATGAGAAAATAAATTCAATCAAACACATCGTTTGTGGAATTGCGTATGTGTCAGTTTCAGGAGACATAATTTTACACGAAATCTTTGTTTACGTTCCCTGACTTTTTACAAACATGAATTACGGCTCGTGTAAAATTCATAATTTCTAAGTGTGTACGTCTCATCATCCATAACGAGGCAATGTGGTTTCGTCAACATCTGGGTGTAGAGCTTCCGTGCACGTGTTTTACCTACCGTATTCTGCCGTTCATCGCGATTTGGCGCCTTTGGACTTTGTACGTGTGTAATCCTTCACGTTTTTTTCGCATCTTGCACGAAAGTTTTGGTTAGATTCAGTTTCTTCGCCACATCTCGAACTGAACTGTTAGGAAGCTTGAACTACCCGCTTGTGATCCTTAACACTATACGGAGATCCATTTTTGCCACTTTTTTCTTTCCGATCGATGGTCAAACGTTCGTGGTACCGATTTAAAACACGAGACACCGTAGAATGTACCATTCCTAGCCCCCTGCTGATGGCACGATGAGAAAGATTCGGATTTTCGAGATACGTGCGCACAATTTCTTTGCGCCGCTTCTGTTCTTCCGACTCCATCTTTGCAACGATTGCACATCTGCTAGTGAAACTTACACAGCGTAAACAAATACACATTGAACTGATTCCACTCAAAATTTCAATAGAAAATACCCAACGGGTAAAAAGTTACAGCCATTTAAAAGTGGTGCAATTTGATTCCGTACAACCTTCACTAAAGTGTGAACAAAGCAAAAGTCAACGCCTACTTTGCTGCGGCAAAAGCAACGCATATTGGATTAAGAGTTGATTGTATACGGTTAACTATTCAAATTCATTTTTTATTTGGTCCTTCAAGCTCAATAAACTTTAAAAATAATCAACCATTATTGCTCAAAATCCACAAGATTACAATGTACGCTTGATACATTTGATGTAAACTTGAAGCAATACTTATCTAATATTTAATGTTTTTGTGTGCTTAAAATAGGTAGTTATATAGAAAATTTATTCATTTCCGAGAGATTTCTGCACTTCTGTCTTAAAAAAGGGCGTAACTTAAAAATTCGCCCGATGATTATTTTGACCAGCGATGTAGGAAGGCATAACAAATCGAATGGCATACTCAGATTTCATGGAATATATTTTTTTTACCCTTCTTACACCAAAAGAAGGGTATTAAGATCGCTCGAAAACTCGACTTTTTATCCGAGGCCCAGAGGACCGAGTGTCATATACCATTCGACTCAGCTCGACGAACTGAGCACATGTCTCTGTGTATGTGTGTGTGTATGTGTATGTGTGTGTATGTTTGTGTGCGTTACAAACAATGTCACATCGGTTTCTCAGCCGTTTGTGAACCGATTTCAGTTCTGTATACGGCAAATGTAAGCTAAAACATTCCCATGGAACGCTATTGAATCGTTTTTCATTCGGACATTTCGTTACGAAAATATGAACGAAACAGTACTTGACGGCCTATTATAATAGTAATCAAACAGTAGAGTCTCCGATTACATACTGAGCTACTTGTCTACCGATTTTAGTGTGTGGGGCAACGAAGAAAAAAAGCTTTAAGGGAAACATTTCATAATGGGGACCATGGGGAATAACCAAAAAAACCGAGAGCACATAATTATGGGATTTGAAAAGGGAAAAAGAAAAGACCCCACCCCAATGGCCCTTTTTTGGGGGGGGGGTAAAAGATGCGAGCGAAGTAGGGAGGAGGGGGGGGGAGAGGGGGGGGGGGGCGCTGAAAGTAACCACAGAGAACAGACATCCAGACTCGAACTTTTTTTTTCCAATTTACTGTGTACATTTTTAAAAGCAAACTGTTGGAAAAACAATGCCGCCTAGTCTAGGTTTCACCAAACTAAATTTGACAGACTTCCAAATTTCAAGGGCGGAGGGGGGGGCCACCAAAAACCGATTACCCAAACTAACCAAAACGAGCGGTAATTTTAAAATGGCAGTTACAGAAATTTACACACGGGGGGCACTCCAGCTCGGGGTTGTTTTTTCTCTGCTCTAACACCACAGTTTTCCCCAACAAGTTCCTTTTTTTAATTTTCATATTCAATTCGTATTGATAAATTAAAGTGTTGGTTTTTTTTATTTTTTTTTTTTCTGTATTTTTTGTATAAATTTTATTTTTTTTTTGTTATTTCCTTTATCATAAAGGTGTTAAAAAAGACTATTAATGTCAATATTGTTAACAAATCGAAGAACAATACGTTCAGAATTCACAAATAGTGCATTATATAAACTGTATGTAAGACATATCGTATATTCCTCTATCATGCATGTATGTTTGATGAATATATGTAGTGAATTATTTACTAGATTTATGTGAGTTGTTTTTGTGGTGTGTGTGGAGGGTGCGGTCTCGCTCTCGGTCGGTTGATTAATGCGGGTTTTTCGATCCTAATGGTTTGGTGAGCGGCGTTCTATGATTATCTATTACTTTTTTCTTTTTTTTTATTTTAAAAATTTTAAATTAAAAAATAAAAAAAAGAATATAAAATTCATTTTATTTCAATTTCCTTTAATGCCTATTTTTTCTGACTGGTTTTTTACTTTTTAATCGCGGCGGATTTCTACAACGTGTTATACTATTTTTCTACTCACCGGTGGAGTATTATACAACAATACAGAAAAGGTCAGTAGTCGGCACACTTTGAAGTAAAAAGGCAAATCTGATAAGTTTTGTTATAATCTAATTTGTATTCTTATTCTTATTATTTCTTATTTTTTCCTATTTATAGTATTCTCACCTCAATTCTTTCCATATCAGTATGTATTTTTAAAGGGTGATACGGTCAAAATTTGGTCAAGGGAAAACGAGTGTAAATCGGTGAAATCGTTTATTTAAAAATCAAATTAAATTTCTTTTTCAAGTTCAATCAGTATGAAATTCAGGAAAAATATTCAGTTAGGCTTCCGCTTTTCCAAATCCGAATTGCCGGGCCTTACGCTTGACCCCTGCCATCAGATTTTGTACAGCCACCTTATCCACCTTCTTCGCCGCAGAAAGCCAGTTTGCCTTGAACTGCTGCTCGTCCTTAGCAGTTTTTTTGGTCTTCTTTAGGTTCCGCTTGACAATAGCCCAGTATTTCTCAATTGGGCGGAGCTCTGGCGTGTTGGGAGGGTTCTTGTCCTTGGGAACCACCTGCACGTTGTTGGCGGCGTACCACTCCATGGCCTTTTTACCGTAATGGCAAGATGCCAAATCCGGCCAAAACAGTACGGAACAACCGTGTTTCTTCAGAAAAGGCAGCAGACGTTTATTCAAACACTCTTTCACGTAAATTTCTTGGTTGACAGTCCCGGAAGCTATGAAAATGCTGCTTTTCAAGCCACAGGTACAGATGGCTTGCCAAACCAGATATTTCTTTGCGAACTTTGACAGTTTCGTGTGCTTGAAAATATCTGTTACCTTTCCCCTTCCTTTTGCCGTATAAAACTCCTGTCCCGGAAGCTGCTTGTAGTCGGCTTTGACGTAGGTTTCGTCGTCCATTACCACGCAGTCAAACTTCGTCAGCATCGTCGTGTACAGCCTCCGGGATCGCGCTTTGGCCGTCGTATTTTGTTTATCATCGCGATTTGGAGTCACTACCTTCTTGTAAGTCGATAGTCCGGCTCGTTTTTTGGCTCGATGCACGGTTGTAGACGATACACCCAGCTTATTTGCGGCATCTCGGAGAGATAGGTTAGGGTTTCGCTTGAAACTACCGGCAACTCTCTTTGTCGTCTCAGCGGCTTCCGGTTTTCGATTTCCCCCCGATCCAGACTTCCTGGCTGTCGACAAACGTTCCCCAAACACTTTAATTACATTTGTAACGGTTGATTTGGCAACTTTTAGCGATTTTGCCAACTTTGCGTGCGAGTAGCTCGGATTTTCGCGATGCGCGAGCAAAATTTTGATACGCTGCTCTTCTTGCTTGGACGGCATTTTGACAACTGAAGAGTGAATTCCAAAATCAAAATAGGAGCAACATTCTACACACACACACCTTCAAAATGAGGGGTGTTCAGGTTTTTTAAATGCAAAATTGAAAGAAATACGTCAAGTTGATATTGACCAAATTTTGACCGTATCGCCCTTTATTGAAGAATCAATAACTAACAAATTGGGTGGACGTTTTCTTGCAGTTTATTAGGAAGGGAACATTCGTTCGTAAATAACGGTGGTGTGCAGTTGTGTTCTTAGTAATGTGTACTTTGTCCAGGTTAAAATAGACTTTGGTTACGCGTTAAAAGTCAAACAAATTGACATTTAATTTTATTTCGCAAGATAAACAAACTCTAATCTTCTTCTCATTAATCTTCCGAAATTTTCATAAACAAAAACGTCAATGCAATAGGGATCCAACTTTTAATAAAAACGAATGCACAAACGGTGTTGTCTTTGAAAGCTTGCGACTCCAGACTAGAGCAATGCTGAACGCCTCACATCTCCTATCCCCGCACGGCAGCGTGACTCATTCGCGAGCGCAAATTCAGTTTACTCAATGAACACCTCTCTCCGCGTGTTTTGATGTCGGTGAACCACCCTCGAATGAAAAATAGCTGTAGGTTGGTACACGGCAGGCTCAACAACCGGCATCTACGCGAGATAAGAGCAGCACATGATTTTAGCCCGGTGCGGCGGTGGTCGCTGCTGTTGCGTCGCGACGGTGCGGCTGCCATTCGCGAGAGCGGGCGCGCATTTCGCTCAAGATTTCTCTTACATACCACTCGGTCATCAGGAGGCAACAAGCACCAAGGTGAGCACGGGTCGAAAGCTTTGCGAATGAACCACCAATCCGTCAGTAGCTCGGTGGACTTCGTCGCGAGTGAACGCGTTTCCCGTTCCGGCCTTAGGTGGGTCTCATTGCGTGTCGCGGTCAAAGATTAGGTTTTTTTTTATTGGATTCTTATTTTTTTTTTTGAATCGATGTAACATGACCCTTACTCTTAACTAAAGATCTTCTTTCTTAATAGAAAGGGCTTGTGCTTTTATTACCGTGGTTGTTCCCGATGCGTGGATAATGGCTTTTGGGTTGGTTAGATCAGTGGACAATCGAGAATATGAATAGTTATACTTTCAGACAACTAGTTCAAGTGCTTGAAGCTAGGTTTTAAGACGGATTTTTGATGGCATTTGGTTTTTACGGCACTCTTCCTGCTTAGGCTCAAATTAATCTAATAATTTGCGGTCAAATCTTTTCGCTTTATTGGCGTGCGCGTAAGCATTAAGTAGTGGTGAAAAAAGAAGCATAAAAAGTATGATTCGTTGATTGATGTTTATTTTCGGAGGAGGCTCGACCCGATACTGGTTTTATTAGTGTGGCGCTGGTTAAGAAGCTGGCATTGAACGGCTGCCAAAACGAGAAGTTACTGTGGGTGCGTGGAAGAATAAGAAGCTCAAAGAGGCAACGCATGTGAAAAAGTAGATGTAATCTTTGAATTAGTCATAACAGTAAAATCGTGTTTGGTAGAAAAATTATATTCCAATGAAATATGAAGAGTAAAACAGCATGACTATCAAGAGGAAAAGTAAACATGAAAGCAAAACGTTCCCAAAATGCTAAAGAAGAATAATTTTCACGATGTCGTAACTGCCGGTGGTCTTCCACAGGCAGACCCTTTTACCCTTTTCATCCATCAGAGAATTTGTTTCCACTGTCGTTCACGTCACTGGAAGGCAACACGGCGGCACGTCGAAGAAGTTTATTGGTGAACAAGAAGTGGCATGAGAAAATTATTGCATAGGAAGGAAAAAAACTAAAAAAAAAAACAGTGAAGCATACTAAAAACAAAACTCAAAAGAGCCTTAAATTGGAACAAAAAAGTATGTATAGGGAAGACACGCTACCGAATGTTCGGAAACAGAAGCTACAAAAGAGAATCTCTCGGCTCGAGCTGGTGGCCGCGCAGTGATGGGCAGTGATTGGGAGTTGGGTTCGAGTTATGCTTCTTGAATAGTGGCAGTGGGGCCTACCGCAACGTCGTCGTCATCGGCGTGTCGTGTCATCGTTGCAGTATGACCAGCGGCCAAATTATCGTCATCAAAATAGAACGATGCTTTTGAACATGGAGCTCTTCTAATTGAATTAGAGGGTTGTTTTGGACATGGGAACAAATCTGGAGCATTATGTTGTGGATTTTGATGTCAAATATATTTTTAAATATTCTCTTTCAATAGCTTTTATAAAGAAAAGATTATTTGCTCAACCAGGGTTTGTTCAAAAAATCAGAATAGTGGGGTGGAAGAAAAAAATTTTTTTGTGGTGGTAAAAAAAAAAGGGGGGGAAAAAATAAAAAAAAAAAATTCCCCGAAAAAACAACAAAAAATTTTTGTTAGTTGTAAACTCCTTTGTTTTTGGTGGTGTGGCCCCACTTGGTTTTGTGTTTTTGTTTTTTTAGGGGGGGGGTTAAAGTTATGGGGGGGTTGGTGTGTTTATAAGGGGGGGGGGGGGGGTGGGTTGGGTATTAAAACATCAATAAAAATGGAAAAAATAGCAATAAAAACATGTGAAATCGTCACTAAATTATTAAACACTGTGCCAACGAAAAAATAACAATTCGCACTAGAAAAACTTAAAATAGCAATAAAAAATTGATAATTCACTTTCAATAATTCAAAAGGACCGGCGTAACTTTCAAAAAAAAGCAATGGAAATTAGTACAAACGCAATAATAAGCTGATAGTTTTCCGTCATAATAATAAGTTCCAGCGGTATACATGTGACAAAAGTCTTTGAATCTTTCAAATCTTTCCAACAAATCGCAATAAAAAAAAAAAAAATAAAAAAAAATTAAAATATTTTGTTTGGTTTCAATTGGCAAGATTTGAAAAAATTGAAGACTTTTGTCACATGTATACCGCTAGAACTTATTATTATGACGGAAAACTATCAGCTTATTATTGCGTTTGTACTAATTTCCATTGCTTTTTTTTGAAAGTTACACCGGTCACTTTTGAATCATTGAAAGTGAATTATAAATTTTTTATTGCTATTTTAAGTTTTTCTAGTGCGAATTGTTATTTTTTTGTTGGCACAGTGTTTAATAATTAAGTGGCAATTTTGTGAATTTTCAATGCTAAATGTTCATTAATTAGTGCCAGTATATATTTTAGTCGATTATCATGAGGAGAGAGATTTTGGGTATCCATATTAGGAAAATAAAAAAATGAATTTAATAAGGAGAAAAAAAAGGGAAAAAAAGGGAAGAGGATTTAAAAAAGAGAAAAGAAAAAAAATGTTTTGAAAAGAAGAAAAAAAAAGCGCACCTCTTATCGTTTTTTCATTTTTTATTTTTACTTGGTAAAAATAAAAATAAAATTTTTATTTTTTTTTTTTTTATTTTTTAAATTTTTTTTAATTGTTGAAAAAAAAAAAAAGTAATATAAAAAAAAAATGAATTTGAGAAAAAAAAAAAAAAAATTAGAAAAAAAATTAAGAAAATTACTCCTTTGGCCTTCAGGACCTCCTGCAGGCGCTTCGATATGCTTTCGACCAGGTTCTTTAGGTGCTGTAGATCTAGCTCTTCCCAGGCGCGCTCCAGGGCTTCAAAATAGTTATTTTTATTGGTAACACCAGTTTTGTCAACCCTGGCATCGAGAATCCCCCACAAATTCTCGATGGGATTGAGGTCTTTGTGGAGGCCATTCCAGCGGTTTGATCCGACAAGACCGGAAGAAAGACTTGGTCTTCTTGGCAGTATGCTTCGGGTCGTTATCCTGCTGGAATACGAACTTCTCTTCAAGGCCCGTCTGGATCAGCGAAAGCTCCAGATTTTCTCGCAGGATGTTGATGTAAGAATCTACCGTCATTATCCCGTCGATTTTCACAATGCTTCCCACTCCACCCCACGAAAAACACTCCCAGACCATCACATTTCCTCCTCCATGCTTCATCGTGCCTTGGATGTGGCGCTTCTGAAGCTCCTCTCCTGATCTGCACCAAACACGAACCCACCGCTTTCGGTTAAACAGCTCGAATTTTGATTCGTCCGTCCAGAGAACCGTTTTCCAGAACTCTAGGGGCTTAGCAGCATGCTCCTTAGCAAACTTAAGCCATTTGGCTTTGTTTGCCTTGCTGATAAATGGGCGCTTCCGGGCAAGTTTGCTATTCAACCCCTGTGCTACGAGACGGCGACGAACAGTTCGACCGGAAACTGATAACTGAAGGGTTTCCTGGATCTCGCGGACAGTTACCTTCGGGTTCTTCTTGACTTCGCGCATGATCTTGGTGTCCGTTCTCGCATCCGTTTTCCGCTTCCTGCCTCTGCCAGGGCGATCCACCACTGATCCAAACGTTTTAAGCTTCAGAAGAATTTTACCAACCACTTCCTTACTGATACTTTGGCACCCCAGTGGGTCTGGGTTCAATCCCAGTCGACGTCGGTGGTTTTTCTGAGGCGAAAAAATCTGGTCACGTCTTCCTTCGGAAGGGAAGTAAAGCCGTTGGTCCCGGTTCATATTCATGAGTCGTTAGGTAGGGTCCAGGTGGTGGAGTCGTCTTCCTGGCGTCGGTGATTGTCACCATGTGAGGAAATAGGCCGACGTAAAATAAAGATTAAAAAAAAAAAAAAAAACTTCCTTACTGATACTGTACTTCTTAGCGACAGCCCGGTGCGATTCACCGTTTTGCACATCACGAACGACCAATTTTCGGATACACAAGGGAATTGCTTTCGATAGCACTGCGTTCTCCATTTTTTTCAATTGAATCAAATGCGATCACGTATACAAATGCACCAGGTTGAGCCGTTTGCTTCAAAACATGTCAAAATATCAAAACATAAACAATCGAGGGGTCTTTCAATGGAAACTTATCGAAAACATATCGATTTTTGAAGTGGGCACTTTATTTTGTCACTGTTTTTTTATTCAACACAAATTGATTTTTTTTTCTTCAAGTAAAAGTCCTTTTTTTCAGTATTCCAGTGAAACTTAAAAAGAATATAAAAAATAAGATAATAAAAAAAAATACAGTGTGTTTACTTTAATTTGAACCAAGTAAATGAGAGAAATTGAAAAAAACGATGAGGTGGGCACTTTATTTTGCCTATCAGTGTACGTCCACACGAGATTTCATGTCATTGTATGGTATTCAGTTAAGAAATATGTTTTGTAGTAGCTATTCTCTGATATAAATATCTAAATTTGGCAATATCTATGCGATTTTTTTTTTCAACTATCTATGCGATTTTTTTTTTCAAATGTAGGGGAAATATCAAGTGTTGACCTACAAACAAATGTTGGATCTTAATAGGTTATCGTTTTACAAGAGCCACACAAATTGCTATCCTATATTTCTGGTGAAACATTCTCAAACCAATAGAACTAGTAAAGATACAAACAATACATTTTAAGAGTGTTATTCTGTTTTTACGGCATTAAGACTCAATGAATATCATATAATAACATATATAACTACTTGCATTTTTATATTTTCACGTATTTAATATACAATTCATTGTATTCAACAATTTTGAAAATGTTTAATCACGTCTTCAAGAACTTTCGAATTTAGTTTACGCTATGTGTATAGAATAAATTTTGTGTTCATTTTATTTTAAAATAACTGATATTGCGGAAGTGAAGGAAAGCACAAATAGAACTTTGCTTTTTCAAATATAGAGTAGAGCACAACTTCAGCACATCGAAAAGAAGCATCATACATTTGACACATTAGTTATAGGTTTTTTTTTCATTAGGGCGAATCTACAATTGAGAGATTCTCTCCGGGCTCGCTCTCTTTCATTCATAAACCAATCACCTTTACGTTTTTCATTCTAATATTTGTAGAGTATGCTAGCCAGCACTGTTGTGTTTCGATCTGTACTAAAGAATCCCTCGAAAGTTTTATAACGGCGCTGTAATGAATGAAAGAGAGCGAGCCCAGAGAGAATCTCTCAATTGTAGATTCGCCCTAATGAAAAAAAAACCCTAGAGTTGTGGTATTGCTTTCCAATCACCGTGTCGTACAAAAAAATTTCAACAAACTAGAATGTGACTAGTACATGCTTAGAAACTGAATAAATATACCACTTTACTTATCTTAATGCGCTGAAAATGAGACAAATTAATACTTCAAAGACGAAGGTTAAAAACTTAAAGGGACAGCCCTATTTGGTTGGACGAACTGTTAACGTAGTACTACTAATTGTATACTGTCTCCCGCAAACTTGGGCGTACACGTGTGATTGAATGAGTCTTCTTCGGGTTTCTGGATGAACAAATTGAGTAATCGCAAGCAACTTTTTGGCAGTTTAGTTTATTTTATGAAACTATTTTTTGTAACAATTCTAAAATCAATTGGAATTTGAAATGCAAAAACAAACCCACCAATTTATGTCTGGCAGAATTGAGCATACAGTTCTTATTTTTCATGGAAAAATAGTACACATGAACAAACATTTGTATCACTAAATATTTCGTATGGCCACCTTTCGCATCCAGCACCGCCTGCAAGCGTCGAGGCATCGATTCCACCAGATTTCTGGGCACCGTTGACGGAATACTGTTCCAGATCTCCTGAATCGCCATTTGGAGCTCCTTCTTGTTCTTGGTTCTTTTTTGGTGTTATTCAGTTGGTGCATTACTTTCCACCACAAATGCTCAATGGGGTTCAAGTCGGGTGACTGGGGAGGTGTTTTCAGCTGTTTTGGAACGTTATAAAGCAACAATTCTCAAACGACGTACGATGTGTACTTAAGATCATTGTCCTGTTGGAGGAGATAGTTGCGTGGTAGGTTCAATTTTTGCTCGGAAGGTTGAAGGTTGCTTTTGAGAATGTTCAACTAACTCCATCGTACCGGTTCCACTAGCTGTCATCGAACCCCACAGCATTACGCTGTTTCCTCCATATTTGACCGTAGGGCACAAATGTTTAGCCTCCAGCGTCGAGTTTGGTTTTGTCCACTCCTTCCATCAGAACCGAACAGATTAATTTTCGTCTCATCGCTGAAAACAACGTTGTTCCACAAATTTTTCGGCTTTGAAACATACTCTCAGTTTCGGGCTTTTTGCACCTTGTAAACATGCCCCAGCATGTTTCATGGTCTTCGCACAAAACCGACTAACACCGTGGTCTTTTTAGCAATGTCTCGAATTAACATGTTTGGACGGTTGTTGAACTGTTGCACCACTTTCCTGACCATTTTACTGGCCATTGGCTTTGAAACATACTCTCTGACAAACTCCAGTCGCTTTTTCACATTTTCTTTGGAAAAGAGTGGCTTCTTCCGGGCAACTTGTCCTCTCAGATTGTGCCAGTGTGCCACACGCTGGACAGTATCTGACAGAAAGTTTTGAATTTAGAAAGGATATAGTTTTGATTTCATTTACAAAAAAAAAAAAAACAAAATGTCGCCCACAATGTCACTTTTAGCTGGATGGTAGTTCTCCATCTGCGTGCATTGTAGCTGCTCACACGTTTGCTGGAATCAAAAATCGTTTTCATTAGTCGATTTTGCATTAAATTTGACAGAGTCTGACGTAGCCGAAATTTGAATAGCTTTAAAATTGAAAATTTTGTGCTAAGTTGAAGTTTGGGTATCGTTTTTTCGTGTTATTTTCAATGTTTAAGACTGTATAAAAAATATTTATTTTCAAAAAATTACATTTATAAGATCGACAAGCTCCAATAAAAAGTGTTTACTTTTCCAGGGTCAAAAGTAGAAGTTAATTGGTCCTGCCGGTTTTATGTAATCGTGCACGCAGTTTTGAAAAACATTGTTTAGAGAAAAACGCGTTTAAAGTTGAGAGCGTCACGCGGCGGCCGTGACACTGCTTCGAACAATGCGCTGTAGAATCATTTGTACTTCCCGGATCGAAAAACATGTTGGTTCCAACATTTTAGACATACAGGGGATAGACAAAATGATCGGGACAGGCAAATTTTTGATCAACTTTGCAGTGCTCTAACTTCATGAAATATTATCCGATTTCAATTGTCCAAGAAGCATTCGACGGGGAATTTATTTTATGTCTCGGTGGTATAAAATACCTGTAGACGTGATCCAAAACCTCTACAGCTCCATCTCAAGGCGGATTGAAGCCGTTCTTGATGCGGACGGAGGACCCACTCGCTACTAATAAAACCCACTCTTCCCTATACTTCATCAAATTATTTCTTGCATATCCGAACCAAAGCTAAATAAATTGATCCTTGAAGCTACCAGGAAGCTGGTTCAGGCTAGCTAGTGAATCTTATAGTTCACATTGTGGAGTAAAACCGTTATTGGCCCCTGCTACAGGTTCTCCCGAGGGCCGTTCCAGCGATCCAGGGAATGGCTAATGTAGCCAATGGCCTTCCCAAGTCCATCGAAACCATGTTTACGAAAAATCATGAAGATAGAGCTGCTGTACGGCATGCTCTGGAGTAAAATCTTAATTGGCCCCTACTACAGGTTCCCCCGGGGTCTTTCCGGTGGTCCAGGGAGTGGCTAATGTAGCCAATGTCCTTCTCAAGTGTATAAAAATCATATTTATGAAAAATCATGAAGATAGAGCTGCTGCACGGCATGCTTTCGAGTAAAATCGTAATTGGCCCCTACTACAGGTCCCCCGGGGTCGTTCCGGTGGTCCAGGGAGTGGCCAATGTAGCCAATAGCCTTCTCAAGTGTATAAAAATCATACTTATAAAAAATCATGAAGATATAGCTGCTGCACGGCATGCTTTCGAGTAAAATCGTAATTGGCCCCTACTACAGGTTCCCCCGGGGTCGTTCCGGTGGTTCCGGGAGGGGCCAATGTAGCCAATGTCCTTCTCAAGTGTATAAAAATCATATTTATGAAAAATCATGAAGATAGAGCTGCTGCCCGGCATGCTTTCGAGTAAAATCGTAATTGGCCCCTACTACAGGTTCCCCCGGGGTCGTTCCGGCGGTCCAGGGAGTGGCCAATGTAGCCAATAGCCTTCTCAAGTGTATAAAAATCATACTTATGAAAAATCATGAAGATATAGCTGCTGCACGGCATGCTTTGGAGTAAAATCGTTATTGGCCCCTACTACAGGTTCCCCCGGGGTCGTTCCGGTGGTCCAGGGAGTGCCAATGTAGCCAATAGCCTTCTCAAGTGTATAAAAATCATACTTATGAAAAATCATGAATATAGAGCTGCTGCACGGCATGCTTTCGAGTAAAATCGTAATTGGCCCCTACTACAGGTTCCCCCGGGGTCGTTCCGGTGGTTCCGGGAGGGGCCAATGTAGCCAATGTCCTTATCAAGTGTATAAAAATCATATTTATGAAAAATCATGAAGATAGAGCTGCTGCCCGGCATGCTTTCGAGTAAAATCGTAATTTGCCCCTTACTACAGGTTCCCCCGGGGTCGTTCCGGCGGTCCAGGGAGTGACCAATGTAGCCAATAGCCTTCTCAAGTGTATAAAAATCATACTTATGAAAAATTATAAAGATATACTTAGCTGCTGCACGGCATGCTTTCGAGTAAAATCGTAATTGGCCCCTACTACAGGTTCCCCCGGGGTCGTTCCGGTGGTCCAGGGAGTGCCAATGTAGCCAATAGCCTTCTCAAGTGTATAAAAATCATACTTATGAAAAATCATGAAGATAGAGCTGCTGCACGGCATGCTTTCGAGTAAAATCGTAATTGGCCCCTACTACAGGTTCCCCCGGGGTCGTTCCGGTGGTTCCGGGAGGGGCCAATGTAGCCAATGTCCTTCTCAAGTGTATAAAAATCATATTTATGAAAAATCATGAAGATAGAGCTGCTGCACGGCATGCTTTCGAGTAAAATCGTAATTGGCCCCTACTACAGGTTCCCCCGGGGTCGTTCCGGTGGTTCCGGGAGGGGCCAATATTGCCAAAGATCCACTTTTCGTTTATAATAAGCTTTGTGGTAAAAAACAAGAAAAAAACAAGAAAAAAAGCTGTGACATAGCATGTTTTGAGTCATCAGAACCTGTTTCACGGAAATGGCCATATCTCGGTCAATTTAAGGCCGATTCCTGTGATCGACCTTTCATTTGCTTGGGAAATGTTTCGTTTTTTCATGTGTTTACTGAAAAAAAAATGTTTGACAACGTAACTTTTTCTTGTACGAAAATTCATCGCAAAGTCAACATGTAAAATAGCCCCTCCGGAAACCCGGAACAACTCCGGTATCCGGTGACCATGGCCAATTTTGTTACCGAGACATAAAATAACATTGACTTCCCCGTCGAATGCTTCTTGGACAATTGAAATCGGATAATATTTCATGAAGTTAGAGCACTGCAAAGTTGATCAAAAATTTGCCTGTCCCGATCATTTTGTCTATCCCCTGTATATACCTATAAAAAAAAACAATGAAAAAAATCGGGTTTTCCCTCTTTTTTGAAAAAAAACCTGGTTTTTTTTTTTGCAACCCCGGCTGGTTTTTTTTTTTTTGGGGGTGTTTGGGAATTTTATTCTCTTAATTGCCCAATTTTTTTCAATTTGATGAAGTTCCGGTGAATTTGGTGGGTTTATTTCATTTCAACTTCTTTGCAAATTTCGATAATTTCTGCTTTCAAACATCCTCCGGAACATCAAACATAAACTTGACAACGAAATATTCTTGCCCAGGAAGTTGACGGAAGTCGGCCTTGGCGTAGGTTTTGCCATCCATCGCGATGCAACACGATTTGGTGAGCAACTTCGTGTAAAGTTTCCGGGCGTGGGTTTTCGTAGGGAAGTTTTGCTTTTCATTCCAGTTTCGGGCTTTTTGCACCTTGTAAACATGTCCCAGCATGTTTCATGGTCTTCGCACAAAACCGAGTAATACCATGTTCTTTTTAGCGATGTCTCGAATCGACATATTTGGACGGTTCTTGAACTGTTGCACCACTTTCCTGGCCATTTTACTGTCCATTGGACCCCTTTTACGACCACTCCCTTCCTTCCTTCGGGCACTCAGACGCTCCTTGAAGGTTCTTATCACACGAGACGCATTTGTATTTGCAATTCCAAGCTTTTTAGCGATCCATCGGTGGGACGTCTCTGGATTTTGATTGTAAGTGCTGCACACATTTTTTTCGTGGACAATTTCTGTTTGAATCTGTATGAATAACTATGAAACCTGACAGAGGTAAACAATACGCAATGAACGAGATTTGCTCAGGTTGTCAGGTTTTTTACTCATACGGCTCAAAAGTTACACAAGATTTTCGGTGTGCCATTTTTATCGAATACACCCTTTATGACCCAATACAAACATATTTGATCCATTGAACATGCTTTCAATCGATCAAAGTTCGGACATTTTCGCCCATGAAAATTTTTCCAAGGGGGAAAAAACAGAAAAAAAACGATAATCGATGTATGTTTTATCATGCCAAATTACTAAAAAACGCATAAAATCTGATTTTTAAAAAAAAAATTCTTGAAAAAAAAAATATTTTTTTTTGAATTTTTTTGGGATTTAACTGATAGTTTCTGATGACGAATCTTTTTTCATTGAATTAAAGGGTGTTCCGATCAAAATTTGGACAAACAGTAATGTGTGTGAGTCGATCAAAGTTTTTATTAATAAGTCAAATTCTTTTTCTTTTTCAAGTTCAGTTAATGCAGAATACAGGAAAATATTCAGCGAAGCTTCCTTTTTACCAAATCCGAATTGCCAGGTCTTTCGTTTAACACCTGCCACAAGATTTTGTACAGTCTCCTTATCCACTTTATTCGCCGCAGAACGCCAGTTTGCTTTGAACTGTTTCTCGCTCACTACAGCTTTTTGAGTCTTCTTAAGGTTCCGCTTGACGATGGCCCAATATTGTTCGATTAGGTGGAGCTCTGGCGTGTTGGGAGGGCTCTTGTCCTTGGGCACCACTTGAACGTTGTTGGCAGCATACCACTCCATGGCTTCTTTTCCGTAATGGCAAGATCAAATCCGGCCAAAATAGAACGGAACAATTGTGTCGCTTCAGGAAAGGCAGTAGACGTTTTTGTAGGCACTCGCTAAGATAAATTTCCTAGTTGACGGTTCCGTTCGCAATGTAAACGTTGCTCTTCAAGCCACAGGTACAGATGGTCTGCCATCAGATACTTTTTCACGAACTTTGACAGTTTAATGTGCTTGAAAATATCTGCCACCTTTCCCCGTTCGGTTGCCGTATAAAATTCCTGTCCAGGAAGCTGTTGAAAGTATGCCTTGACGTAAGTTTCATCGTCCTGTACCACGCAATCAAACTTCGTCAGCATCGTCGTGTACAACTTTCGCAATCGTGCTTTGGCCGACGTGTTTTGTTTATCGTTGCGCTTGTGAGTCACCACTTTCTTGTAAGTCGACAGTACAGCTATCCACGGTTGAAGGCGCCACTCCCAGCTTCTTTGCGAAATCTCAGACGGAGAGGTTGGGGTTCCGCTCGAAACAGCGGGCAACAGCTTTCGATTTCCCCCCGATGCAGCTTTACTGACTGGTGACAAACGTTCACCGAACACTTTTTATACGTTGGTAACAGTTGATTTAGCCACATTCAACAATTTCGCCAACTTGGCGTGAGAGTATTTAAAATCCAATCCATGCACGTGCAAAATTTTGATGCGTTGCTTCTCTTCCTTCGACGATATTTTGATAACTGAAGTGCTAATCTCAAAATCAAAACAGAGGCATGATGCTACACGCACACATCTTCAAAATGAGGGGCGTGCTAATTTTTTTAATGCACGATGAAAATAAATACGTCAAGTTTAAGTAGACCAATTTTTTATCGAAACAATCTTTACAAAAACAGAAATAGGGGAAGGTGCTCTCATGTGGGTCTATGCATCTAGGAATAGGCCTATGCTTTAAATTTGAAGTAAATATTAATTCACTATTTTTACCCAGAAAATCAAAAATATACAGTAGTATTGTCTCACTGAAATATCAATATGAAAGAAATAAAGACAGGCAGTTTTTAACGATAGGCCGAATTCTAGATCCATAGACCCACATTAGAGCACTTTCCCCTATGTAATATTTGTAAAAAAAATTTCCGGGACTTTGAAAACTTTCAAGTTCAGATCAATTAACGAAGAAATCGATGAAATTCTAAGGGAATGTTCATAGTAGTGTTATTATTCCTGATATATTACCCTAAACAGCATCTTATAGTTGGTTATCACACTTCATTCGTTGGGGTGGTACTTCCTTTAGGGTGCTTTGAACGAAAATAATTTTATGAATAATAATAAGTATTTATTTTTAAATTTTTGGCTGACAGAATCACACAAGTGAAAATTGATACACCAATTTGCTGTTTACGGTAATATCTCATCAGTTGCTCCGTTAATCTTAACTCGAAAGTTTTCAAAGTCCCAAATATATCAGAACTTTGATCGATTAGATGCACCCCTAAACCATGTCCAATTGATCCCAAATACGGCATTGGGGCATATTTTGAGCTAATGACACGTTTGCGCAATTCTTGTTTTTGAAATTCGATTTAAAAGGTCCCAAATATGTTCAAACAGAAAAAGTCGATTTTCTCAAAGATTGTTTTTATCAAAATAACATCAGATCCTGAAGTTTCATGCATTGTTACGTCATTTTGCATCGAAAAACAAACTTAGATTTTCAGAGGTAAAAATGTCAAAATTAAACCATTCTAGATTGAGCCCTGACTTTGTATAGGGTCGTATTTTGGGGTAAGAAAAGTCTTGTAAGAGATGTCGTTTTTGAAATTCTAAGCTCAGTTGACTCTAAGACCTTAAGACACACAACTGGTGTACGTCTAGTTCTCGTCAACTGAAGATCGCTCATGGATTCAAAAAGCATCGATGAGAAGGGAAACATTTCTTGTTTCCAATGATGTTGTTAGTTAAAATAGAGTTGTTTCGAAAAGCCGACAAAAGTTAAGTTACAAATGATTTTACACTTTTTAACATGTTGCTTTGCAATTTTATTACGCGTTTCCAACACAAATAGTCAAACTGTTATCAAACAACTGACAGAGGCCCAAGCCAATTTGATCTCAGGGATGTCGATAGCTTTGTTCTATACCACGTACCAGAAATGGCAATGGTGTCTATTGAGCGGTCGTTTGAGCTGAATCCGAAATAGGTTATATGCTTCGATTTCTTCTTTTGAAAGTAGATAATCAAATCATTTTTTTAATATTATGGATATCAAGCTGAACAATGCATTAGGTCCTAAGTAACATCGGGAGACTCTTTTCGTCGACTTTCTCTATGCATTCCTACGGCTATGTAAAAACATGTTCAAGTATTTTCAACACATAGTACGCTAATATAAAGTGTAATTAAGGATTCAATACGTCTAAAACATCAGCAAATCGTTTAAAAGACAAATTATTAACGAACGAGAAAGTCGACGAAGAGAATCTCTCAATGTTACTAAGAACTTAAGGCATTGTTCAGCTTGATATCACTGCGAGCCTCGGATTGCCACTTGTGATCAGCAAAAGGGGCAAAAATAGAATGATTTGTGATATTAGCGCCATTACTATCTCGAAGTTGGGGATTGGGATGTACAATATTCCTTCAGTTAATTTAAATAGGCTATGTCCTGCCTCATATCCATTTGTCAATAATGGATTTTATTGATGTCTCGATGGAGCTGCTCCTTGAGACTCATTAAATAGAGACGCAACCCAAATACGTAGATTCGTTGTGAAAAACAGTAAATGATTTGTTTTCCAAGTGCTAGTAAAATAACAAATGATTTATGACTGTTCTCAATCGTTATTTAAGTTACCATTTACGGAGAGCAATTATAAGATCCAGCCATAATTGTTAGTTCCAAACATTTTCAATAAACTTCTCCTAGGTTCAATATCAAAACTTCAAACCTTCATCGGTATCAATCATCTCCGTATCACTCCAAACCTGTGTTCGAGCTGCGAAAGATTCGTTCCAGACAAGCGAAAAGGCAAAACTTGTTCAATTTACAGCTCACTCGTTTCCCCGGACACAAGAATCACTTCTTCAACACACAAGAAATCTATCGAAGGAGAAAAAAAACCTGCGTAGCTACTACTGCTACTCCTCCCGAGCAGGGATGGTCTCATACGCAAATTTCGCTCTCCAGGTTGAACACACTTGAAAAATCAAAAGTCACAAAAACTAATCATCATTTCTTTAGGTTTTCCTTCTCACCTTTACTGTAGTTCTGCTCTTTCTGATGACTCTCGAGCGCTTACTCTATTCCCAATAGGTACTTGACCTTGCTAATACCGAATCAATTACTGGTCAAGAAGAAGCAGCACTTGCCCACAGCAACGTGGCTTGGTGTACCATTATTTTCGGTAGCCATCAGCGATCCATACGAATCAACTCAAGTGTAGTGGGTTGTTTTGGCTCCCCTTTGCATTGCCTCGCGCTGCTCACCGAGTTGAATAGTCTCAGTCTGATGTCACTTTGTAAATACGGACTTTTGGGGAAGAAGGTGTTTCGCATTTTTTTTTATAGTTTCAATGCATGTCTAGCATCTAAGCATGTGTCCTTTTCTGATGAGCTCCAGTTTCTTACCGTATATGGACAGCGGGCGGGTGGATCGTTAATTTCTTCGAATCTCAGACAAGACGGGTTTGACCTTCGTTTTGGAGACCACGAGCTAGGCCAGTTGGAGGTCGTGACTTCCAAATAAAGCGGATCGTGCACCACTTTGAGCTGGCTTTTCGCCTTATGAAGATATTAAGATGAGCAACAACGAGTCGAAACATCAATCATGCGTGAGAATCTTCCCATAGGTTTCAGTGCAGAACTGCATTTTAGTCAATTATTGAAGCAAACAAATTTAACTTATGGCTAGTTAAAGAACATGTGCCACTGGAAGACTCTCAGTAGGGGCTCTCCTTTTGAATTGATATAAATATATTATGGCAAAGCATTGTTCTCATGACAACCTGGTTTGGTTAAAAATGATTCATAACGGCAAACATGTTCGAATTTCAACCTATCGTACACTGATCGCATCAGTGGGCCAGCAAAATTCAACAGGTAATGAACTTGACCGGAAGTCAGAGCTTATCTTGTTAACCATTGCCGGTGATATGACAAAACAAACATAAATTATCGAATTTGAAGATCCGAAGCTAATCCTCAATAGCCACTGAACAACTTCAGACCAGCAGCTGTACCTCCGACGGAAGTACCGGTATTCTGGATGTCAACTTCATGCCATCAGTCTGTTTATGTTTTTGTTGTCTTGTAGCGCATCTCGCATTGATGGCTGTTGGTTGATTCCCGGGTCACGAGATCCCGCATCTGGTTTGAGTTGTGTTGTGATGTGTTGAGCCCTAGTTCAACGTGCAGCCATATCACCTCGGCATTTAATAGACAGTCAGACGGAAAGAAGAATCGTTTTGATTGTGCCAGTTGGGTGGGTCTCTTGACAAATGAAGCTGCAAACTAAACAAGCTCGTGGGTCTTTTTTTTTCTCGACATGAGGGAGGAAACGGCGCCACATGATTACGATGATGATTGTTATGACAGCAAACTTTTGATGAACACCTGGCTGGTTCTCACGGACAGGGATCGGTGAGTTCCGAATGATGCGTGGGTGCGAAAGAGATTGTTTATGATTGTTCCAGCGTGAGTTTTGGTGTGAGTTTTTTTCTGTCGCGTTAGGAACAAATAGTCATTATTGGTATGTTTAGCAAATTCAATCTAATGGATTTCAAGTATATCAATGTAAACAAATTTATTATATTGTTCATGACGGATTTAAATTTGTGTTTTAAACAGTAAATTAAACCAACACATTTTTTTTACTGTTATACTGTTAACATAAACAATCAAATTATATTTTGCTTCATTGAATATGCATGGAGTGCTTTGTTCTAACAACTAAGTTGGCTTACATTGCATGACATTTTAGCTATGGTGTCTCGTAAGAAGTAACATGATTATTGAATTTGAAGTTATTACTCACAACAGCGCTTTAGTTTTTATTTTGGGATAATTCAATGATTCCCGCCCACCCGAGCAGCAACACCAACATGTATGGGTTCGATAAAAGAGAAGCAGCGATTGGCTTGTTTTCACGAAATTCAGCTCGTGCATTGTTCAAAATGGTGTAATGATAGTATTTCACCAAAATGACAAGCAATATGAAGGTTTCATAAAATTTACGAGATATTTGTTCTACACACTACCAAAATGTCTTGTAAATTTCTGTCCCCTGAGACCGACACATGCAAACGTCCTTTAGTACACAAGAATGAGTTGAAATAGATGAGAAAATACATTCAACATTCGTTGAATTGCGTATGTGTCAGTTTCAGGTGACATAGTTTTTCACGAAATTTTTCTTTACGTTCCCCGACTTTTTTCTAACACGAATTACGTCTCGTGTATAATTCATAACTTCTAAGTGTTTATGTACAAAATCTATGTTTACGAAGCGAGTAAAAGCTAATTTACGAAAATAAAATAGCCTCAATTGGAGTTTAAGGATGGAAGGGATCACTACAAAAGAAGTAGAATTCTTTGTAATCATGTTTTCCAATTTGATAGGCATTCTGGTTTGATAGTAACGGATCCACGTTTCATCCATCGTCACAAAACGTAGAATAAAGTATCCTTGATTACGCTGCAAAAACGCCGTATCAACAATGCGCAGCTGTTTTGTGGCCGTTGGTTATAGCGCCGGTAGCTTTTCATCTCCAAAACCTTCAGGATGCTCAGCTAACTTGTGTGTTTGGTTGAACCAAAGATAAAAGAATAATATCAGACAATCTATTGTTAAACCAGTTTTCTACATTAATTTTCAAAAAAATAGCAGCGCGGTATCAGCGTTAACGATACTATCGACAAACCACTTGCATGTTTAGTGGTGCCATCTCCCATCAAACAGACGCAGTGTTTGAGGTATTGCTATTTCGTTTTGTAAACATTTTGCTTCAAACCTGTTGCCGCGTCCATTTGTAGGTTGAAATTCGTGTCCGGATGCGTTGCGCTTCCCAGAAAATCGATCGGATGATTGCAAAAAGTCTTCGAATCGATCCAGCCATGACTTAAAACAAAACAAAAGACGATCATGGACCAGATTGGGTACATCAAAATACTCAATGAGCTGATGTTTGATGTGATGTGATGATTACTCCAAAAATGGGTGTTCCAACTGGGCAATCATCTTAAGCATACTAGCAAGCGTGCAAGAGCATGGTTTCAGGAGAAGCAAATTGAAGTTATGGAGTGGCCAGGGGAGTATCAGGTCCTCAATCCTATTGAGAACCTGTGGGGTGTCGTCAAATATGCTGTTTCAGAAGCAAAGCCAAAAAATTTGAGCAATTCTGGTCTGTGGTACACGATTTGTGGGCTGTAATACCTTATTCGCGATGCCAAGCCCTTGTGGACTCGATGCAAAAACGATGTGTAGAGCAGAATTTGCTACAATGCAGATTAAATATGCAGAGATAATGCTACAAAGTATTACAGTGTGTTCATCCAGTCACGTCAGCATTTTGTGAAATTTTATTATTTGACCATATTGTTCCTTGTTAACTTAGTTCAAAGTGCTGCTATTTTTTGAATATCGATTTTTGTTAATTTTACGTGAATTGGAAAATGAATACATGAATTACCAGAATTGGTTCATATTCACATGTTCTCTTTGACTTCTTACAACTGTTGACTATGATGTAATCTCGAACTAATATACCGGTGGACTATGGTTTCATTTTTTTATGTTTTCACCAACCGCTGCTATTTTTTGAACACAACTGTAGGTGCTTGCGGCAGCAGCTGGTGTGCGCAACAATATTAGGAGAGAAACTATGGTGCATGGGTGAACCTCAGAGTTGAAGTCCAGGACGCATTAGAGTGGAACACTCAAGTCTAGCATACAACCAGCTAAATTGTTAGGTCGTTAAATTTTTTGTCCTTCAATGTAACCACACAAAGTTTAATTAAACATCTTAAGATTCGTAAGTAAGTCTCGTGCTAAAACGTTGCAATTTTAAGGTGAAACACTATAGCGAGAGGAAGTGAATCACGCCGCCATTATGTTGGGATAACAAAGCACAGTCTGCATCTGCCTTATTTCCCAAGCTGCCTATTCTAACTCACGCCCAACTCATTCAAACCACGAGTCTTGGCTGCCATCCTGGACTGCTCTCCATTCTCAATGGATATAGTTTTTTAAAGATAGGAGAACACAAGCTTTTCCATATTATCGACACTGATAAGCATATTTTCAAGAAACTACAAGCCAATTTAAAAGGTCCCGACTATTTTGTAATTTTTGACGATTTAAAAAAGCTTTATGCTCAAAATTGCCATATCAAAGAGGCTTTATAGAAGCTTCAACTCAGAAAAAGGTTGGTTAACTTTATTGGATCTGGAATAGTAAATGTCACAGAAAGATATCGACGATCTAAGATTCTAAAGCCATCTGCTTATAAATTAGAATAACGAACAAAGAAAGATAAATTTTCAATTTCCAAACTAGAATTGATACAATTATTAATCAAATTAATTTACAGCAGACACGTATCACCAAGAATTTAATGTCATCTAGATCAGAAAATGACAATCGAAGGAATTTACTATTATCCAAGAAATAGAAAAATTAAGTTTTGACCTTGACTATTTATAATCACACCCGGAAGAAAAAGCAAAATACACAGGCTGAGTATGGTTCCTTTTTTCACCAACCGCTGTTATTATTTTAAACACAACTGTAGATAAGGCGTCTGATTGTGAACTTACTACATCCCGTTCCATTCTACTCAGTAACTGAGTAGGATTGTATTTCTTTCTCTTTTTTGCATACGGAAATGTTACTCAAATTTCGTGAAAAGTGGATCTACTCATATATTGAGTGGATCCACTTTAACGAAAATTGTGTAACATTTCTGTGTGAGAAAAAGAGAAGGGAATAAAATTCAACTCTGTCACTGAGTAGAATGGAAGGAGAGTGTAGGAAATATTTGACCCAACCAATTTGGCTTATCATTTTGCTTTTTATCCAACTCGATATGGAATAATCAAAGACGCCCGGCTGGGATGGTATTTTTGAACGTTTTTGTAATAAATTTAAGAAAATATAATTTCAAAAAACATTACCAATCTTCTGATTTAGCGTGAGATGAATTAGGAACAAATAGTTAAATATGAGCACAGTTACCCTACTGAGTGTATCAAACTATATTTTCAAATTTCGTCTGATGATGTCTATAGCAAAGTAGACCGAAATCACAAATAATCGATAAAAATAATCTCTCATTGCTTCTATTGAAATGTTACATTATTTGTGGATGATTCAAAACTGAATGATTTATCTATTACACAATTAATTGCCCAACCTGTTATCAACATGCTTATCGCCCTTTTTACGATTATTTTGTGTATCAATCTTTTATTGGTTACTTGGCTAGCATCGGAACGGCTTTAAACTGCTTTGTTATTGTAAAATTCAAGGATAAATAGTTGGCTTACTATTTCTGTTTTAGGAAACCTGTTTTGAGCCAAAATTTTGGCTAAAGACTTATCTTGTCTGGATGATTTAAATGACGGTCCATAGGATCTCACTCAATTATTATCCAAAGCTTGTAGTGATCCTATGCTGTGTTCGAGATTTTGTTGATTTCACCCGGCATTTGCCTTTCGTGAGGTTTTGAGAGTCCTCTCTGTTGTTTCATGATGTGTCGAAGGTAATTTTTTCATGTTGAACGGTTCTAAACACCAACTTCTCCTTAATCGCCTCGTTCCAATTCGACAGCTTCTAAACGATCATGTAGGTCCGCTGGCTCAGCTCATTATCCCCCTCGCCCGATCCATCAACGGGAGTGAAGTTGACTAGATAGTAGCTCAATCCCCGCATAACCCTCGTCAGCGAGATCAACGAAGAGTAGCTCTCCTCCACCAGTTGGCCCTCGGCAACACTAATCATGGTGTCCAGAAGCCGGAGCCGGTGCGCATTGCTCACACACTCCGGACATTGCTTGGCCGCCAGTCCAATAACGGCCATGGCCAGTACGCACTCGCGGGCACTTACCGAGGATCGCACATAATGAATGCACTCGCGAACGATCTTTTCGACGTTCTTTTGAACGAGTTGAGCGTGCTTCTGGATAAGCTTTCGGAACAAATCGAAAATCTCCTAATTAGCTTTCGGGAAGCACCCGGAAGCTTCGATGTAACGCTGTATGAACGCAGGCGCTCCGTTGGATGAACTAACTAGGGTATCCAGGCAGCATTCTGATTTGGCAGAATTTTGACCATGTGCGCCGATGATCAAATCCAAGATGGTCAGGATGCATTTCTTTTCAAAAACATCTTTCAATGTCCTTTCAAAACTACTGTGTTTTGCCAGTGGATTAATTGCACTCATAAAAACATCTCATATAAATAGTAATCTGAGCCGCAGAAAGGGTGACAAAATCGAGTCTTCTGTGTTTACAGTTTATATAATTCTAGTTCACCGTGTATGTACTTATGACAAATACTTTCACAGCAACATCTGGAAGAAATACTTTGTTTACATCCAGTGGCAGTCGCGTAAAGTTGGTTCCTTCATCATTCGTTTTTAGTGTATTTCTCCCTTGTGTGCGCTGTTTTAAGGATAAGTTTTCCGTAATGTTATTACACAACTTACGGTGATTCAAAGTATGGATATTTAAAATAAGGGTATTATAATAGGTCCATGCAGTAAGGGCCTGTTCATAAACCACTTAGACTCATTTTTGAGAATCTCAGAACCCCCCTCCAATTTTTTAAAATTTTGTATAAAGCGTAGACTTTTGTCAACCACAACCACAAACCACCCAGAAAAGTATACGTGGTTTATGAATAGTCCCTAATAACAACAGTTCGTATGGACTTAGCATGTGTTTGAGGCAGTTTGTGTTGAGACAACTGTTTGTCAATTGTAATTTACATGAAATTAGTTTTGGTTATGATATTAGCGAAAGTTTGCTCGGTAATAGAAACAAGATGAAAGAACTTTTTTTCTGGTTTCATTGAAGTAAATTACTTTACCGCACCCATTCGAGCTCAAGCGCTAGACAAATTTAACTCAAACAAGATAAACTATGATCAAAACGTACAGGGAATATGTATTTTAAATGATACTTCTTCAACTGACGTTAGTGTCAGCAATTTGAGCAAGATGGAAGCATTAGTGTTTGTTTTGCAACTGTTTACATCAGACAAGTTTTTGTGTTTTGTCGGATCTCACCATGAATAATTTTGTTGCGCTAAAAGTTTGTTTGAAATGTTTTTGTTTCCAACTAAATTTCTCGTGCAGCGCAAAAAAAAACAAAATTACATGCGATGTCAAACGTATACATAGTAAAAATATACCTATGTAATGCATAGTGTTATTTAATTTTAAATTAAAAATCGCTTTGATTGAATTTGATGGTATCTGGATAATTTGAATAAACTCATGATTATGTTGCCAGCACTATTAATCTATAGCAGTTAAAATGATAATAGCTCGACTTTTTACGTATTATAAATACAAAGACATCACATTAAACAGCAGACAATAATTTTGGCCAGGTTTCTACTGAAGTTACTCCACAGAGCAGCGCGATTTTGAGACAGTTCTTGTTTGGCATTTCGAACGGTATTTATAAATGAAGATGATCCATTTCAAAACGTTTCACAGAGGTTCTACCATATCTTCCATATGGTAGTTGATGCGTTCAATTCAGTTTAGTGATTTTCGAGAAGTACGATATGTTTCTTGGGATTTGTGTTTTTTGGTACATATCTTTTACTGAGTTGACTTTTTTTTTCTAAGCAATTCATAAGGGATTAATTGAACTATAATACCGTTAATTTGGTGAATACAGTGTACAACCAGATTGAATAGTTGTCGGAAATATAACCAAATTTCTGGAATCTGTGTTTTTCTGAACATCTTTTGGCCATATCTGTAGATCCAGTCAACCAATCGAAAAAAAAAATAATTCAAAACCACTTTTGGCAGTAAAGTTGTATCATATGGTACAAATATAAATTATCGTTCATTGTACGGTCAAATTAGATAGCAAATTCTCTCAATTCAAGACTAAGAATAGAACCTAGTCACCAAGACCTGTTTGAACAGTATAATCTTTAAAATATAGTATTGAAACTGGTCGTCAACAGCATTCGTCCATCTCTATAGTAATCAATCATACTCTTATTGTTCGCGAATCACAAATTATCAGTACGCATGTTCAAACTCATCTTCCCACACTGCCTGCCGATGAATATTTGTAGCTAATTAAAACTTTTACAATCTTATCGCAATGTCACGTCGAGAACTTCGAGTGTTGTTATCTTTATTGAATTCAATTCACCACATCACTGCGTTCCATAATGCTACCTTCTAAAACGTAATCTCCACCAAAATGCCAACATTGTTTATGTCATCCAGCGTGAAACAGTTTTTTAATGTCCTCTTCTTCCGAGAAAAATAGATTAGTAAAACACAAGCCCTGATAAGCGGTGTTCGAAGAAAATGCAATAGAAAACCAGTGCCTGTGGAATCCAAAGGGTGATAATTAGTAAAGTGCGAAATTGGTTGTGTGTGAGCAGAAGATGAGGTTGCGAATAGCTGTCCAGCTGATGGAGGTACCAGTGCGATTCGATGAATGAGATGGAACTCCACCAAGTCCACCATCAGCGGAAACGTTGTTGGATGGTCTTTGGACGGGCCCTACTGACCCTGTCGGTTCTAGGGTTGATCACCGTGGGACTCTACCTAATTTCCCAACGGGTACACAGCGAACCCGCGTCGACGGAAGTCCCTGCGGATTTCAACGCCCGAGAACGACGTGATCTACGGGGAGAAGTGTCAAGTGAAAAGGTTCTGACGGAGCTAGACGAAGAAAAGTATGAGCAGATTTTGTATAAAAATGAAGTCGACAGGCCTGTGCGAAGTTTGAAGCAAATGAGCCATGCAACAGCGCCGGTAGCTGGTGGCTCGAAAAGTTTGAAGAGAGCGACTTACACAAGTGGTGCTAAGAGTGCTCGTAGTGAAAAAGTGAGTTCTGATAACCAAATAACTGATAGTGATGATTTTTATGACGTGTCGAGCAATGCAACGGAAATAATCTACGAAGGAGATATAGATTTGCACAATCAAACGTATTCCGAGGAGAAGGTTCGCCGGAAAAAGGATGGGAACCCAACATACGAGCATTACGTTTACATTCGAACGTACGATTGCTCGAAGAAGCCTCATTGGCACCGAAAAGGTACAGATCTACGTAAGTTTCGATTGTTTATGCTTTATTATTTATTATTTCCTTCCTGTCGGTGAACATAGTATAGATTTCAAAAAAATCACCTAACTACCATAACGTCCGCTCGTGGCAAAGCGGTTTAGCGCGGAGTTTCAGTGCTTTCCCATTAAAAGTATGGAGTTTTATGAGCATTGAAAAACCGCGCCAGGCCATTTTACTACAGAAGCCTACGTTCTAGACAATCATACCCTCCTTGCAAACATTCTGCACTACTTAAAATTCATTCCGCAGTTCTCCTCTACTGAATTCAATACTTGTGCCGCCTTTTGTGTGTGCGTATGTGTGTCGCGTTAGATGATGACAAACTTGGGCCACAAACTGTCTGTTAAATATTGAACATTCTTCCTACTTCAACGCACTCCCCGATGATCGCACAATGGCCATCTTTATTACTTACATTAAGCCTTGCGCGCGGCCTCGACGGTTCATGTTCATGTGTTCGAATATGTGTCTGCTTAGATCGGTATGTCGGCTTCTGGAATCATTAATCCACTTCACTTGGCTTGGCTCTGCGTCTTTATGTCGGTTGTTTCGTTGTGCCGACCCGATGCCGAATAGTTGGGTTGGTACGTGACTGAAGTTATTAAACTGGAAGCCAAGACTGACCACGGTTGACACTTTAACTAATGGCATCTAATGCGTTTTTTTTTTCTTGCTTCAATCTTTGGATGTTCAGTGAAGAACGAGATGTAGGTTTCGCTACTGTTGCTGTGTTTGTACTTATGAGTTTGATTGTCAATAGTTTGGAGAATGTCGTGGGTAGGAGCGATTAATCTCGGGCAACTTCGATTTTCGTTTTATTTTCAATGTGTCAATTTTAAAAAAAATATTGCTTAAGAAATTAACTATTTGCTTTCGGCAGTCTTTGTTGTCACTTTTTAATTTATGAAATTGAATGAAATGATACCTGGAATATATGAGATTTTTTTTTTTTAAATATGACATGAAACACCGCATTTATTTGCATCATATTGAACAGAAAATAAAGCAACATAAATAGTCTTTTTCTAAGGATTGGTCTTCAGGTAAACGTTACAGTCGGTGCGCGTCTACGTTAGCATCTTATAGAGAAATTTGCATTGAAGACGTTAACGAAATAGACGTTAGATGTTATCGTTTAACAAACCTACTCTTATGGCATATACTTAAGTGTCATTATTTAAAACCGACCATTGCTTTCACCATGGAAAATTGCCGCAAACGCAGTGGCTTATGCACCATTTTCTATATTGAGAGACCACTGGTTGGTCGTGTAATTTTAAGGGCAATTTAGAATGGTTTCATTCATGAAAAACTCAAAATGATGACTACCGAATTTAAAGAACATCCGAAATTAAAAGAAGATATGCATAATAAAAGCAGACGCAAAGTGAAACGTACACCCGGGCGGACTGATATTAGCACAGGGTTCATGTACACAGATAAAAAAAAAGGGAATTTCGGGGGGAAAAAGGAATGGAGTGGGGAGAAAAAAGAGTTTTGTAATTAGGAGCCGATGGTGGGGGGGTTGAAAATTTGTTTTAGTGGGGGGAAGGTAATAGCGTGTAGAATATTTTTTTTTTGTGTAGATAATGAAAAAAGGTAGAGTGTTTATGTGTGTGGAGTGTGTTGTGTGGTTTTGTATAGTGTGTTTTTCATAGTATGATGAGATGAAAGGAAGAATAAAAAAAGAAAAAGGATAGGTAAAAAAAAGGATTTGGGAAAGGTGAAAAATTAGTAATGAGTGGAGAGTAATTGGAAATTTGTATGTGTGTTGTGTGAGTGTGTTTGTTATTATGATATGTACTACCACCCATTGTAGCACGGAAACTAAGTCCGACAGCAATGGGCTCTCCCCTCTGTTAGACTTGATCAAGCTTTAATAACCACTGATTATCCTAATCATGCCGTTGTATGAAGGGCCAAAAAGGGGTTGGGTGGATCGATATGCAACATCACTTATACGTATCCACAGGGATATAAAGAATCTCCTTCCAACAACAAGACTGAACAATTGGTCAAAAGAGCAAGCTATCTAACATGAGGATGCCCCAATGGGCGGGGAGAAGAGCCCGCCCTCTATTCACAAACTGTTAGCAATGGGGAGTTGGCATTCCCACTCTCCCCATCCAGAGTGCTTCAATCGGGTGCCCTGATGGTCCCTCCCATTCCCATGAAATATTTATATAATGGTGTATATATTTATGTAAATGAAAAATACTACAAGCATTCGTATCTATAATATATGATCTTCATTCGGTTGATCCTGAAATGCAAGAAATATTGTAAAATGTTAAAGTGTAGAGTTCTGTGGTTCGCGCTTAAGCACATTTTCGTTCGTTTTCAGCGATAACAGCATTTCACCAAAATCTTGATTTGAGGTATCCTGAAAAAGTTTATTAAATCTATTGAAATTTTACAAAACTAACATTTATACATTTTAATTTACTGTTGCCATGGTCACTATTTGCTACTTGATGCTGATTTTATAACAGCAATCCGCTTATATTTTTGCTGACCTAATAGTTATTGCTACCGAGTTAGGAATGGGAAGATTTAAGTGGAAGGGAGTTAAAGATAAATGGGCTAAAAAAACAATAAGTAATGTTTAAATCATCTATGAAGTAAAATCAATAAAACAATATTACCAAATATAATGATATTGTAAGTTATGATGAAGTAATGACAAAGATTGAAATGTAAAATCAAACACTAGCCAAATGGAACACAGCGCTGCATGAATCAGATCAGCTCAGAATTGGTAAAAAGTCCATTTGCAAACCGGAAATGAAAAATACATTCAGCAATAAGTGCAAAAGCCTACCACAGATTCCGTAATTTTCAAAAGCCTACCACAGCTGTAATTTTCTGCGTTATATACTGGACATAAATGCAATGCTAGATGTCATAAATTGAAGGTATGTTTCGTGTTTACATAAACCAGATACCACCGAAATCAGGTTTGTTGTATGAAAATGTGAAGGTCATGATACGATGGAAATAATACGATGTTATAAAGAAATACTACATAATGTACACATAATAATTAAATGCCGCTATTTGCCTCTTCCACTGCGATGTTAGATCATTGAAACTCTAAAATAGCGAAAGTTCCAACGTGATATAATGAAATAAAGTTGATCACCTGGCAGCCTAGCAAAATAGCAAAGAAAATTTAAGCAAACAATTATGCGAAATAAATTTCATATGAGTATGATTACTGCCCAAACACGGAAACTCAACAAATCCAAAACGAAAAAAAAATAAAAATAAATGACAAGAAATTCTTTGATAACTCTTTTTTCCTACTGGGCCCATACATGATTCTTTATGTCTGTAAAATCGAAAATGTAGGATCATAAACAATGTTAGTTTTTGAATTAATTATTTTGGACGAAGAATTTTTTTTTTTTGTAGAATTTGTCGTATATAATCCTCTCTCTAAAAAAAATGTAAAAAACCATCCCATCTTTTCAAATACATAACGTGAGTTAGGTGGGCCAAAACTTACAACGATGCAAATGCGAAGCTGAAAAAGCATAAAAAATATTGTTAAGGGATGTTATAATATAGAATGACAATAACAATTATATTTGTATTTTCTGCATGTCTGCTGATCCTGCTGCAATTGTAGACGGACTTGCATATTATCATAGTCACGGGGGAAGAAAACAATTCAAAACTTTTATACAATACTTGGGAATTCCATGGATGATCTGAAATTATATACCGTATAAAGAATACTTCAATTTTTCGTGGTAGGGTAAGATTTCAGCATGCTACTTTACCGGGGTCACGCTGCCTACATCGCCTTGGTGCGGCTGCCACCTAATGTATAGTTGACGCGATACAGCGTTTCTTACTCAACCGCTGGATGCCAGGACAGACGTTATTTGAGCCGCCACCTCCTTGGTGGACCGACGCTCGGCACGCACCTCCTCAATCTAGCTGAAGTCAGAAGGACAACAGTGCCCAGGCTGCACTACCAGCTAAGTACGCAACCCTTAGCTGGCGGTCTTGGTCATCTCTCGACCCGTGGAAGCATGAGGTAGGAATTTGTGAGGATTAAGCTATGTTGCGGGAACGCACGCTCCATCCCAGGTGTCTACTCACCATTTTGCAGCCCCGAGCAAAGGATTATACCAAATTGATAACAAATTCTAATACCAGGTTATCATTGTTTGATCACTGAATATGTTATCATTGAGGCTGAATAAACAGCCAAAATAACAGAATGAATAACAAAAAAAAATACTCGTTGAATATCATAATAATAGCTTATTTTATTATCAGTGAGAACATCTTGATAACAAATCCTGTATTTTAAGCAAATTTATTGAAATAGTTTCAAATTATGTTATCAATTTGAAATCAAATTCTCACGCTAATATCTGAAAAAAATTTTTTTTAATAAAAAGCAAAATTTCTTGTTCAAATATGCTGGTAATATTTATAGTTTTTCATTCAATAAGTAACGTTCGTCAAAAATTGTATGTTTAAAATGATAACATATGATAACAAAATTAGCCAATGGTGATAACTAAATTTGTTATGTGATAACAGCGGAAATCAAAACGATATCTGGGATAACAGAACTTGTTACTTATATGATACCAGCTTGTTATTTTCCTTTGCTAGTCTGCACTTTTCCTTGCACTTTTTACAAAATTTTAATTAACTAAAAACATAATTTTACGCCGCTGAAAATATCCACTTGTCAGATTTATGGTGAAGTCTAACGATTGTCCGGAAATTTACTATTCTTCTTTTTCTGCTGTTGTTATATTTCCCCACAACAATTAAATCACTATCTTTTCATCCAGTTTGGTATAATTACACACGAGAGAAGCAAAATAAAGAGAAAACTCCAGAATCAAAGCGCACTATCGCATGTATTTAATTTTCACACCTGAAAATAGCCAATTCCTTCGAAAAAGGCGTTCGCGCATTTTATCACTTTTTCGTTAACCCAAGGACCAACAGACTTTGAACCGTATCGCTTTATTCTCACACTGTTGTCCAGCGAAACACCAATGCACTACAAAAATTGAAACAATGGTCTGGTTGCGCGCTTGGGCGCCTGGATTGTTCCGAATCTCCAGTCAGCCAGACTTCTGCCTTAAGTTTGAGACTAACCTTTAACCGCACTTTAACGCCCGTGAGTGTAACTTCAACGTTCAGATCTAATTCGTCTGAGGTACCGAAAAATGTTTTATATCACCAATTTTCCATTTATTTTGTTCGCGTTAGAATATTTTGTTTTCGGATTCACTGATTATCGCAGTCCATGCTTCCGGCTTTCTTCAAATTGGCAAACAATACCGATAATAAACAAAATTGGATTAAAATTCGGAAATTTGATGGGTCAAAAAAATTTGCTTCCATCGTCTAGCAAAGCACACTTCGATCCTAGAAAATGCATATTTTCATTACAATAGATTTACTATTCACTCCATATGCAAGGATTTTCAAAAACTTTGAAACAATACAATCAATAGTAATTGACCCAAACTCGTTTAAAAAAAAAGGATTTTTTCTATAGTTAAGATTCATAACAACCTCCCTTTTCTATTGTCGATGTCTCAATTTACATTACATTCTAATGTGGAAACAATAACTCCGATTGTCATCATTTAGTTGTGAACAAGACTATTAATTGTACATACCATAGATTCTATTGTATGGTTACAATACATTTAATTGTAAACCTATGAGATATTCTATTCGGGCACTTACAGAAAATAAGCAGAAAAAAAATTCCACTAGTTTCTAATCTCTAGCCGACGTAATTTGAAAATGAACGATGTGATCAAAATCTAAGTAGAAAGAACCTACAAAATCAATCGTCATCGTTTTTGACGTTTACCAATACTAATATTTTACACTTTAACGCGAGTATATTCATAAATTTTAATCTTAAATATAAATGGTTCGTGAAAATACCAACTAAGGTAACCTCTAGAAAGGAAATGGATCATTATTTACCAATGACTTATTTACAGAAAGTCGGACTACGTTTCATACTTCAGAATGCCAATTATTTCAACACAAGGCAGCTTCAAATTTAAAGAGTATACTATAATTGTTATATCTGTATTCTCCGTACGTGAAGTAACGATTATGATGCCCAATATTTCGCAATTGGGCGGAATTGAGGGCAGTTTGGTGGATTGATGTCCTTTTCGAAGATATGTACCCCGTTGTCTCGATACCACTATAGTACTGCTTTGCTGTAGTTGCAGCTTTAATGTACGGAAGAATACTTTTTTTTTCAGGCAAAAGTGTTGTTTATTTTGAAATCCATAGTCTTTTTTGTCACGAAAACCTCCATCTTCACGTACCAAGATAGAGTTAACCTGGAACAATAAAATTATTTTAAAAAAACCTAATTCCATATGGAACTTACCAAGAATTTACTGCATCGTGTTTAAAAAGTATTAATAACTTCAACTGAATTGCGATTGCAGTTGCAGATTAGCAAGCTAAAGAATTTCAATACAGATAAAATAAAGGAACGATCTGACATTTCATGTCAAAAAGCTTGATGGGGATGTGTATGTGCATTCGGAGTAGGCAATAATATGCAAGGTACGATCAAATAGCAAAACGGGATGCTTTGGCTAAACACAATATAAATGCGTGAGACCGACAGCGTGAGACCCAAGCAAGAAGGTATGCTCAAATATATATGTGAGAATTTAATAGTGAATTAAAAATGAATGTAATGCTGAATCGATCTGAATGATAGTTGCGAATGAAGATTTGGATTAGTGAGTTTGAGATATGTGTTGAATGGAAATGAATGTTAGTGTAAGTGAGCAGTGGAAAAAAATAAATCGTAGTATTGGTAAAGATTAGTGAATGTGAAGGGTGTTGAACTGAAATGAGTGTTAGTGTAGCAGTAATGGCAGTTGATGAAGACAATAAGTTTCTGTATGGAAAAGTGCAGAACGGAGAGCATTGTGACAAACAGATATGCAATAAATTGTTCAAATGCGTGTTCTTTCAAACAAAATGGCACTCCATCCGAAAAAAAAAAAAAATTCATACGTACGTTTCGCCTTCCATGAGGATGCATACTTCGTACTTCGTTAGAACCACAACTTCTGGGCACGTCTTTTGGCCACCAGATTCTGCTACAGTGTCCTGTTTGGTTGCTTACTGGCCCGAAAAGAGCGAATTCCTTCTCGCTTCTCCTATTGAAGAAATTTCATGAATTTTGATACCCATATTGCCAGGGTTTTCTTCTGAATATGTTCATGGCCACTCGAGCCCCACAGGAACCTGTTTCAGAAGAACCTTTTCGAGGACAAATCATCAAATGGCCATTCCCGGAAATTCAATTGATATTCGCAAATAGTGTCGCCGTACCGGACCACAGCTCCAGAAAACCAGATTTCAGGGAACCAGATGAATCCAAATGGTCATGACTGATAATGTCGATAAAGCGAATGAGTTTTTAAATCTAATGGTGCCAAAAGAATTGAAATCGGTCAATAATTGCTTGAGTTACAATCATTTGAATTTGGTGGGCACTCGGGTACCCTGTTGAACACTTGAAGATGTTTATTTGTCAAGCACATAAGAGTTAAAGTGGGTGTCCAAAATTAATTTTCGGCTTGTGGCTACCATCAACTATAACTCATTTGAATCAAAATGAATCGTGAGGAACTTTTCAGAACTGAAATAGAAAACATTTCAAAACAAACTGCTGTCAAACCATTCCAGATACGATCACTAGGAGCGCTGCAGTAAAATAAACAGCGCGTCCAAAGATTAAATGACTCAAGCCTTACGTGTATCTGTGATACACACTTAGAAAAAATCATGTAAATTTAATTTTCCTGGATACACATAAAGGGAGCGGTACATTGGACATAAATTTTTTAAATTAATTAATTGATTTAAAAAAAAAATCTATCACGATTTTTCACTTTTAAACGTTATGTACTTATATGTTCATTGAAAAATCACGATACTTTGATTGAAGTTTAATTCTTTGTTGTTTATTAAAACAGATATTTTCATTGACAGGCATACTGCGCAAATACTTTTTGAATATTAACTTTTTGTAATGCAAATTTCTTAAGTGCCATTATGGCAGGACATGATCATTAACTGAGGGAAAAGTTTTCCATCGTTTAGAAATTATGATCTTCGAGCGGTGGTGACGTGAACATTCCACCATACTCTTCGAATGCGTTTCAAATCATCAACACTTGGACTTCTTGGAGAAGAAAAATGCGCACTGGTATACCTCCAAATATCTATGCACTTTAACATGTTTTCAATAAATCTTGGTGTTCCCATATACCAAACCTAGAGTTTTTTCATTAGGGTGAATCTACAATTGAGAGATTCTCTCCGGGCTCGCTCTCTTTCATTTATTACAGCGCCATTATAAAACTTTCGAGGGATTCTTTAGTACAGATCGAAACACAACAGTGCTGGCTAGCATACTCTACAAATAGTAGAATGAAAAACGTAAAGGTGATTGGAATATGAATGAAATAGAGCGAGCCCGGAGAGAATCTCTCAATTGTAAATTCGCCCTAATGAAAAAAACCCTAGAAATAACAAGCTTATCACTTGTTACTTATACTGAATTTTTATTGCACAGTAAAAAAAAATGAATTTTAACAGACGCGTAAAATTTCCCTTGTTCACTTGTAAGGCGAAGCAAGCATAAAAAACGAAATCGCTTGCAAACTTTCATACAACAGCGTAGATTCAGGCGTTATCTGGCTTAAATTTAGCCAAAATATCCCATGAACGTATGTCAAATTTAGCATTCCGTTTATGTGCATTAGATAACGCAGATATTTACATGTTTCTTTCGAACTGTGTGTGGTGAAATATTGATGCCTGTCAAAATGTATTTCATTCTACAAGAGGTAGTAACTCGCAAGAAATATTGATGGGAATGACCGGTTTTTGCATACAATATTTTAGACACACAGAAAAAAACTATTAATTTTAACAAGGGCCTAAAATTTCCCCTCGTTTAATTCCATGCCAAAGGAGGCGTACACAACGAAATTGTTTGCAATCTTTCAACAAGCTAGATTCAGGCGTTATCTGGCTTAAATTTTCACGAAATATCTCATTATTTTCTGCCAAAGTTAGCATTCCCTTTATGTGCATTAGATAACGCAGAAAATTCAATGTTTTTTCTATCTGTGCAAGATATGAAATGCATCCAAACATAACCCGTTTTACTTGTGTGGTTTGTGGCGCTCCATTTATGTGCATGATATTGAACAGAAACTTATACCACTTTTTCGAGTGTGTTCATTTGCGAAACCATTCCGGATACATTTATCATGACTTGTGAAATTGATTTAGAGATTTGCATAACGTTATGCTGAAGTTGACGATCGCGTGTAAATTTACGAATTTTACTACACAAAATTCAGTCTCACCGATGCGAAAGTTGGTGATGGATGTTGCCTTGACGTGTACTTGTATGTGTTATTATATGTTTCAATTGAGGATTTTAGAACACATCCAAATAAGCTTAAACATAATAAAATGTAAGTTTCAAAATATTTTGGCGTTGTAAAAATTACGTCAGGCATCAAATTCATAATTTTTTCGAGTGTAACCAACTTAACAGCGATAAACCGACAGTTCAAAAACTTAGTCCAATAGCAATACTCAAGACCAAAAACATCTTCCAAAACTATTTGAAGACACCAACAATCAGATTGTTTCAACATCTAGAAAGATGCACATGCCTAGTTTGTTTTCGTATTTCCAAAATTGGGAAAACATTCCTGGACACGAACCAACCTCGTAATAATGAATGGATGTCTTTTTTGGCTGAGCACTTTCAAAATCAAACATCATCAAAGCATGAATGAATTGCGTTGGTCGTACGTTATTTTTCAGACAGGAACTGGTTTTGAGCACATGTCTTCCTCGGTAGTAGATTCCGCTGCGAACGAGTATCTTCGTGCTCATGCAGTTGGAGAAATGTTTGCACAAAGTAAATATTGAAATTCATTAGAGAATAGATTGCGTTGTTCCAGGAATGTTACTGCTTCTGTCTCATGGGATTCGCTGCTAGTGTGTATGTTATGAACTGTAGCCGGTATGTTGCTGTTGATCATGAAACGAGTGAATTAGCAAAGTGAAGTGTAGGTAACTCGCACATAATTAATTGCGGAAAGTGATGCCATTTGCTGTGAGAGACCAGCCATGTGGCTTTTGTCTGTGCTAATGGAAAACCTACAATTTACGCTACTCAAATACAAAGCGACAAAAAAAATGGAAAGTGTCAAACTCCATGTTGCGCTTTTCGTCAGACGGCCTGTGATCCGACCACGACCTGACCACGGAAAGTAAGAATATAAATAATTGAAATCAGATGAGCGTAGGAAGTGGATCGGCGTGTTTTTGGCCTGTTGTATCGTGTAAACGGCATGGATTCTTTTAATTTATCCTTGGTCATGACGGAAAGGGACGAGCGACGTTCTGCCGGGTGAGGGGACGAAAATTGAAAATGTCATCGCCTGGACCGAGTTACGTCTGATCCCCTCGGCAGATGTCGATGCCATTTGTGCAGCTTTGAGTTTAATTGAAAATAAGTTTTCACAAAATAAGTGCATCGGGTGACTCACGGGAAGCGGGATACGTTTTCGGTATGATTCTGAATTCAAACGAATAATCCGGTCATGGCTCTGGCGAGCTGGAAGATTTGAATTTGAGTCATGAGTTGTCTCGAGGCTGAGGATGAATGCTGATCGGTAATGAATGCAAATTATTATTTCGATCGTTTATCACCAGCATGATCCAGGCCTGTCAAAACCATTGGGTAATCGGGGCACGTTTTCAATAGAGTCTCGTGTTTAAACACTATCACTAGGTTTTTATGGGCTTTGTGCTATGAAATTAAAGCGGTCCAAAGCGTGATTCGAATTCATAAAATGCATAAACCATATAATGAATGAGTTTTGAATTGATTTAGAATGGGCTGCTGATGTTGTCAATTTACTGAAAGCATTATAGACATGCATGTTACGCATATAAATGATGACATAACACTATCAAGAGACATAACTTAAAATACTTAAAGTAGTAATTAACAAAAGAAGACAGTCATACCTTCGTGCTTAACAGTAGGACTGAAATTTTAATAGTTGTTGCTTGAACTCGTTTATGAGCGGTCCGATTTCGAATCCAAGTAGGACACATTTTGAGAATCGTGAAGCAATTGTAAAATTGAAAATAATTTACTAAACTTAAACCAATCCTCAGTGTCGATATAATAGTTCTTCACTGGCTAGTGTTTTAATTTTATTAGTATCTTGAACATTCAATTTTATTTATTTATTTTATCTAAGTACCAACAAATGTTTTATAATACGCATACCATTACCGAAAAGTATTATCATTCGTTATGTACCCATTTGCATTAAAAGTATTTGTTAATTTGTGAAACATTACTGGGTAATATTTTGGAGACAACAGGTTGAATAATGTTGGTCCTCACTTAGCGAAGTAGTGCCAAAATTTTCTGCACTAGCTCTTTTGCAATAGCCCATAGTAGCCGATCGCGATCGGAGTGTGTGCGTTGGAAAGCTTTTCCAAAACCCCATGCAATTATTTGTTGCGTGGCCATGGAGAACTACCTGTGGAATTAATACATTCTACTTATCATGTTTTTATTACGTGAAGTGCGTAATTAATTATAATCTTTCGAAAATGGAAATATCTTCTCATCAAAATGCGACCCTAGGAGTGAACAGCAATTTCTGCTAGAATAAAAGATGTATTGTAGAGAAAGTATTGATAGGTCTGATAGAGTATGGCAGGCTGTGAAATTGAATAGAAGCAGTTGAAATTGAGCAGAAGGAAGTGGAGTTAATGTTTTATAAACCAAAAACTAGAAAAGGTGGCAAAAAATGCGCCACGCAATTGTTGCAATCATTTCTGAAAAAAAAAACCGCATGATTCGGAAAACGCAATTTTGCCCAAAGAGTTTATGAAATTAACGAAGCCATGTAAGTGTGTGCGAGTGACCGGCCGCACATAGTTTGCTCAAAAATAAAAAATGAAATGAAATCATGTCAAATCTTAATACAATCTTGCTTTTTACCTTTCTTACATCAAAAGAAAGGTATTAAAATCACTTGAAAACTCGACTTTTTATCCGAGGCCCAGAGGGCCGAGTGTCATATACCATTCGACTCAGCACTGAGCACATGTCTGTGTGTATGTATATGTGTGTATGTGTGTGTATGTGTGTATGTGTATATGTGTGTGTGTGTTTGTATGTGTGTGTGTGAGTTACAAATAATGTCACATCGGTTTCTCAGCCATTTGTGAACCGATTTCAGTTCTGTTGACAGCAACTGAAAGCTACAACATTCCCATAGAACGCTATTGATTTTTTTTTTCATTCGAACATTTCGTTACAAAGATATGAACGAAACAGTACTTGACGGCTTATTATAATAGTAATCAAACAGTTTAGTCTCCGATTACATACTGAGCTATTTGTTTACCGATTTTAGTTTTGTTGGCGCAAATCAAAGTTATAAAACCCTCAAATAACTGGTCAAAATTTCATTATGATTGGATAATCCTTCATGGAGATATGACCAAAACAATACCGCTTGCATTCTATTGTTCCGCATCTGGTGCGTTGTATAGCACATACAGTGGACTAGCCACACTATGCGACTCTATAGAATTAAGAGCAGGATCGATTGGCTCGAGGGGTCCGGTTTTAAACTGCAACGAGTATATTCGAAAATTACACATACCCTCCATTTACTATAACTACACAATTTTCAACGAAAATGTGCTTATTAAGCATCTTGAATCCATATCGATAATCAAGGTGACGCTTAAGATTGTCTAATAATTCATTCTTTGGACTCATTACATGCAATTTCTAATATTTATGTGATTTTCCCTTTTATATAAATAACATAAACAGGTCGTTGAAGACTATTAGTGGCAATATTGTTATCACATCGATAAACAATATGTTCAGGATTGACAAATAGTTCATTTTATAATCTGAATGTGTGACATATCGAATATCCCTGGATCTTCCTGGAATTTTTGATGAAAATATGTATCCAGTACAATATTACAAGAGTGCAATAACGTGTTGTTGTATCTCTCTGCTGGTGTTGTTATCGGCGGTCACTTATGAGCGCAGGTACACGAATTCATCTACCACCTCGATTTTATCTCCGTCAATCTTAACTCGGGATGGGAGGCTAGCATTTTCTTCTCGTAAACCTCTTCCTTTCATCTTCTTCATTTTTGACGAATTTTTGATAAGGCCAACCCTGCTGGATGTAGATTTTAGTCTGATGTACATTGGCACCATTGTCTCAAAGTTGCGTGTATCGATATCAACTTCGGTGAAAGTCAAATGGTCGGATGGACTTTCTGTAAATATTTCCACCAGTGCTCCATGAATAAAATTTCCCAATACTATATTAAACAATAAGCAAGAAAGCCATTACTCTACCATAACTTCCTTTAGGAATCGAAAAGACTCGAGAGTGTCCAAGAAACACGAACGATACACATCACACGATCCATTGTTGAGTTGAACAGTCGCGTCAGTTTTTCTGCAAATTCATATTTATGCATAATTCACCATAGCCGATCTCTATCGATTGTGTCGTAAGCAGATTTGAAAGGGATGAATAGATTATGTGCGGACACGTCCTATTGGTGGCCATTCTGCAAAACTTACCGAATCGTGATAATTATAGCCGTGCCCGTTATAGCATGGGCACTTATGTGTCCAGGAACTCCTTTGCTAGTGGTGATAAACGGTGAAATAGAATTGGAGAGAGTAAATTGTAGGCGGCTCTCAGCAGCGTGATTACGTGATAGTTGCAGCAATTCCTTTCATCCACTCCTTCGGTAAACACATTTCTTTCCAAATTGTGTAGTTACCGTGTGTAGTGTCTTAGCCAGTGTTTCACCACCGTATTTTAGAAGCTCACTTGGCAGTGCATCAACAACGGCAGCTTTGTTGGTTTTAAGCTGATTAATTTCCTACCCGATTCCCTAGAAGATAGGAGCCACCTTCATTTATCATATGTCCGCCGTTAAGTTGCTCCTCAAAGTATTGATTTCGCTTTTTAATTTTCTCACCCATCCGTGAGAAGTTTGCCTTCTAAGTCTCGGCACTTGTAACATATTCTAACCTTTGCGCGAACTGTTCAACTTCTTATAGAATTTCCGTGTATCGTTGGAACGGTACAGTTCCTCCATCGGACTGACCGAGTTTTGCTTATTCCATGTCTGTCTGAAATGCTCTAGAAGTGCCAATAGGCGTTTTCGAAGGCACTCCTTGATGTAGGTTTGGGCGGGATCAGAGATATGAAAATAGAGTAAAATTTTCAGCATTAGGAAATTGACAAAGTATGAGAAGTAAGCTGATGAAGAATAGTATAAATTTTCTGTGCGTATAGTCAGGATCCCAAGATATAGTTTTTAGTTGAACTAAAACGTGTTCAGCAGACGTACAGTATAAAGAGACGTTTATTCAATAAAGCACAAAGATCAAAGATATAGCATGTTCGGGTAATTCCGTCACATAAAAGCGTCGCGAAGCGAGAAAAAACTGACTTTTAGTTATCAATCAAAACGCTGTGGTCCACTGATCAACGTTTTGAATCAGAAACGTTATATATAGCCAGAACCGCAAGATAAAGCATATTTTAATAATTCACTAGAGCCAGAGGGAATCGTTTCCCTGTGAAAACAAAGAATATATTGAGTCTTACAACATGTTTCAAAAAATCGCAAAAATATAAAAAGAAAATTAACTGGTATTGAAAATATTGTATAAATTGAATAAATCAAAATCGCTTAAAAAAGAATTGAGTGTAAGGCTTATACTCGAAAAAAATGCACCAGACAAAAGTGTTCGCCAAAACGTTATTTGAAGTCGAATTTTCTTGAAACTTTCAAGGAATGAACTAATACATATGGATTATTTTATTCAATTTCCTTTCCATCGCTGAAAGCCCGCACCTTTCCCTTAAGACCCCTCATTAAATTTTGTGCAATGGTGGAGTCGACCTTTTTGGTCACTTTCATCCATTCTTTCTTCAACTCCAGCTCGTTCTGAAACACATTGGACGATTTTTGAACTTTGGCCTAAATTATGGCCCAAAATCTTTCCCCTGGACGAATCTCTGGTGAATTTGGGGGGTTGGTGGTTTTTGGTACAAAAACAACGTTATTGTCTCTGTACCAATCCAACGTCGATCGCGCGTAATGGCATGATGCCAGGTCCAGCCAAAATAATGTCTCGCCTCCGTGGGACCGCAGGAAGGGCAACAGACGCCTGTGAAGGCACTCGGTGCGGTAAATTTTGCTGTTGATGGTACCCGTTGTGATGTACGGTTTACTCAGTTTACCGCATAGGCATATGGCCTGCCAGAGCAATTATTTTTTGGCGAATTTGTCCACTTTCTTCTTCCTTATGTCTTCCGGAACATCAAACTGTGGCAACGTAGAACTCCTGCCCGGGTATCTGCTTTGCGTCTGCCTTGATGTAGGTTTCGTCATCCATAACCACACACATCGGTTTCGTTAACCACTCTCGATACTGTTTCCTTGCGCGGGAATTGGCCGCCGTATTTTGTTGATCACGCCGGTTCGGTGCCTTGCGGACCTTGAATACACGAGCCTCAGCTCGTTTCATGGTTTGCTGAACGAACCAGGCGGAACACTTTGCCTTCAGAGCCGCGTCGCGAATCGAAAGGTTCGGATTACACTTGAAATAATCCAACACCTTCCGGGCCTTCACAGGGTCAGCTGTTTTCGATTTTCGATTTTATGGTCGCAGTCGGATTTTCCATGACGGCACGCAAAATTCTCCGGCGATTTTCTTCTTGTTTCGATGACATCTCAATAACCACTGAACCGATTGTTATGCAATGAAATTTTGCACATGTAAGCAATTCACTCCAAACTAGTTATACCCAGACTTTCATCAATTTTTACTCACGGACAAAAAAGTTAAACACGGATAAAAATGATGCATTTTTTCGAGTACAGGCTTTATATGTCAAAGAGCCTTTAGCTGGAGCCACAATAGCCACAGTCAAGATCTGGTTTATACTCGATAATCATTTCCATACAAGTTCCGCATAATTGAAAAATTCAGAACTGTTAGTATCCATTCAAAGGGTCCTGAACCAATGAAAGCATGTTTACAAGACTGGATTACAAGAAAAACATTTCGGAAAATGACTAGCACAGAAGCGCTGCCTAACAGTCTTGACCCACCTGCAGCTTTACACACAAAAATCCTACTTTTTAACCCGGATCCCAATTAATAGCATAATCAGGAAAATTCTGAACTTCCAGTCATCAATCAGAAAGTTTTCGGTCACTGAATATTTTTGACGAAGATAAAAACCTAAATGGACAGGATCCTAAGATATATCAAGTCGAAAATCACTTGCTCCACTCATTAAGAAAATTCTTAACTGGATCGAAAGGTATTGACCTACTGATCAACTTCGCTGAACACTGAAACTTTGTGTTTGACCAGAATACCAACACATAGCATATTCAGAAAAAGTACAAGCATACTTGCGCCGCTTAGCGAGAAAGTTCTATTTGCTGGTCATCAATTGAATGGTTTCGATTCCCTGAACTATATTTTCGATGACAAAATCATTCCAAATGGACAGAATGCCAAGGTACACCGTAGTCAAGAAAAACACTTTTACACTAGCGCCACGTAGTGAAAAACTCATTAACTCCAGGTCACAAAACAAAAGGCTAAACAGCCTTGTTGAAGACTGAAGCCTTGTATTTGAGACGGATCTAGCATATTCCATAAATTTACGCTAGCGTCGCGTGGTGGACAGATTTGGAACTGCTAGTCACCAATGAAAAGGTCCTGGCCAAGTGAACAACTTTATCGAATACAGAAAGCTTTTTAATCGCTAAAACATCAAGCGACAGCTTAAACCGAAAACTACTGCTGGTCATCAATGAAAAGATTTTGTTCCACTGAAAAACTTACCGAAGACAACATCTTTCCAAATGGTTAGGATCCCCAGGAATGGCACCTTCAGGAAAAACATTGGTACATTAGCACCGCCTAACAAGATAATTTTGAACTGCTAGTCACCAGTCAAAAGGTCTTGACCCACTGAACAACATTGTCGAAGACAGAAACATTCCATATGGTCAGGAGGTATTGCATATTCCTGAAAATTATTATGATTCCACCGCCACGTAGCGGAAAGATTGTGCACTGCTGATCATCAATCAAACGGCTTTGTTCTACTGAACAACATTGTCGAGGATAGAAACATTCTATGTGGTCAGGATACCAAGATATAGCACATAAATAATTTTCACACTAGCGCCGCGTTGTGAGAGAATTCTAAACTGTTCACCAATGAAAAGGCTTTGACCTACTGAATAATTTTGCTGAAGACAGTAACATTCTATGTGATCCATACTACGAGATATTCCAGAAAAGAAGGTGTTGTACAAGATACAACGCGCGAGTGCTCGTGTTACAAAAGTTGGCGCGAGTGCTGAAAGGCCAATAGAGAATTCAGTTCTGACATAGTGTCACGCTGTTCAACAAGAAAGTTGGATGGAACCGAAGTGAACCGAATGCGAACCGAATTGAATGTGAGTTCGTTTCTCAAGTAAAGTTTGAACTTAGGTTGCTTTTGATTAGCCCTATAATGCACTACAATACCACTCTCTAGCAAGCAAGAACGCTGATACTCTGTTGAACAGCACAACCGGCAAAATAATAAAATCACTTCCAATTCACTTAGTTTCAAATTTCCTCTTCGACAGTGATATGTTCTTTCAAATAACAAAGACTATTTTAGTGCATTAGTTTAAATTGAAACGTAATGTTATACTGCTGTATCCAGAATCTCTGTTCCGTTTATTTGACTGCCTTATTGTACATGATCATGTACATATATTTTTTCGTATTGGCTCAATCAATTCGAACAAAGTTTTACAACATTTACCGAATCGGAAATTTATGACAAATCTATCATTTGATCAGTTTTGAATGATATTGCCTTCACTCCAAACTTTGTCAAGGAATAATATTTTGAAAAATATTCTTCAAAAACATCGAGAAAATAGTTCTTTGTTAATGCTTAGCTAGAAACATCAGAAATACCGTTAGCAAAAGCTTGTCCCAGAAATTCTTTATTCAATGATTAATTATCCGAGAAGCAGAATTAAAAGGACCAAGAAAAATGTGAAAAATGTGTTATTTATAGTATTGTTTGCATTAAGAAAAATAGACTTTTTTCGGATAATAATAAAAAAAAAAGCTAAGACAGATAATTGCTTTTGATACATTTCCCATGGAAGGTAATTATTTAAGCTTACTTGCAAAAAATTCTACGCCTTTGCGAGCGGCCTTGGCGGACGAAAACATGCGTGTAGGCATGCGCTGCCGCTGCGTCATTGCCTGCAGATCCAAAACCAGTGGACGCGACTTCCGCTTCCTGACATGCCAAGATGTTGTAGATGCCGGAACGGGCGTATCCGGCGTCCACAAAGTGCCGCACGATGACCGTTTTCGACGCGGCGGGGTGCCGTTCTTTGAACGCGCACATTTATGAACGGAGTTGCTTCACTGTTTTGGCCATCACGGTTAGCTTTCGACTGATAGAGCTGTCAAATTTTGTCTGCTGACTCGTGGGTTTCTATGATTGATGCTATATGGGTAGTTTTGTCAGTGCGGGTGAAGGTAAACACATGAAAAATCACCAATTTTTGTCAATTTTTTTAAATGCAAGCGTTAGCATAGTTTAATAATACATCCTAATCAAAAGAAGTTTGTTCAGTGAACATAACTACAAGCATCGCATAGTTTAGAAAAAGTTTACTTCACAAAAAAAAATCGCTGCCACACTTTCGCCGCCGAAGATAATTAACGTAGCACGCCGCCATCGACAAAATTATGTTCGGTGCACAGGACTATTCGCAATTAGAGATTTTGTTTAGCTACAAACGGCACAACCCATGTTGCTTCTCTTTGCACAGTGGTTTGGTTTCTTATAGGGAGCGGTATAAATTCATGTTTTAGTGGTCTTCAAGTTATTTAGATACTACCAGAGTCAATATGAACAAGTATTGTATGAGCACTATAAGAGTATTTAGTGTTCATTGATGACTCACATGTTGTTTAAAAAAGTTTCATTTGAATTATCTATAGATGCTGCTCCTTTATTCTGTCATCATGATTTCACTTCAAACCAATCACATAGTGAATTACCACGATGATTGTACAGAAGAGGAGTTCCCCTTTACAATAGACGTGGAGGTTTACTTGAGCGAGTTTGCATTTTCAAGAAATTTGTGGAAGAAGCCATTGTTTACGTTTGCGACATTGGCCCTTATGAAAACTCCATGTCGAAATGATTTTGTTTTGTTTTCAACTTAAACAAAGAGTAACATGCTTTTTGATCATTTTTTTCTTTTCAGTGGCATTGATTTATTAATGAAAAATAAAATATACGTTCAAAGGTTCAAAATATAGCAACATGATACTCTTTCTTTTATTTACGTTTATTTTAAGTATTTGTTCAACAAAAAATCCTCGATTTTCAATATATTCAACATTTTTTTGGAGATGTTCTGGTTTGTTCCACTTTGCCTTTATTGTGTAATAAAGAGTTTAAAAGCAAGTTGTGATGTTTGAATAAATCAAAATCTTGCATTGAATGCTCATTAAATGTATAAAGTTAAGGAAAATATGTCAATGTCTAACTTGCAGCTAAAACTTTCATAGATTCATTATCCAGACCTGAACGCATTATAATTGTTTTGCGATTAGGAACGATTAAAAACAAATTTGAAAGTTTGTTTGAATTTAAATGAAGTGGATTTCCTTAAAAAAAAACATCCTCCTCCTCACGCACAATTTTTATTTAAATCCAGTTAATATCTGTCTCCAATATGCTGGAATTGCAAGAAATAGAGCTAAAAATCACTTAATTTTTCTCTTCGATGGTATTGTTATAAAAGCAAACACACCGTGTTTCCAAAGCTTCTTTCGAGAATATCAAACACCATTACACGTCTATTGCTCAAATTTGAACTGTCCACCAATCACGTTTACAGAAACGTTTGTTTTACATTCTGAGGATCATAAGTAGAAAAATATTCGAAATTTTTTTTTTCCGTTTTTGGCAGATGACGCTACCACTGTGCTCTGCTAATTAACCACAACCGACAGTCGTCGGGCGGGCTTAGGAACAAATGCAAAGAGGTTGTGGAGACCTACATACATTAGCACGAGTATGGGCGGTTTTCCTCTGAATCCGTTTGGTTTCGAATGTGATGTTCGGTGGAATACGTTAAAGTGCAGACCATCCACAAATGGTACCATTGCGCGCTCTCATGAAAAGGGTCAACGAAGAGCGATAAAGATTACCCCGATGATGATGGCTGCAGCGAGCCAATGACGTTGCTGATGAGAGGATGGAGATGAGTGAATGCGCGCGCGCGTGAATCTCCCTATTGATTTGTTTTCATTTCGACGGGTAGGGGCCTAATTCTTGAATATTTCTATCGCGCTTGCCCTGTCCTGGATAGAGGCGCAATCTTGATGGGATACATCTTAATCGACCGAGCCAATCGCTTTGGGGTGATTGACTGACTGTGTTGTAGATGATTCAATCGCCTCCAGCATCATCGGAGAAGGGTAGAGGTCCTAGGCACAAGTCCTATTAGGTGCGGTCAAATTGCTATTAGGCAGTTTGTTGGGAGGAATACATTTCAATACGATTAATCCAAGATGCGGCGCGCGCGTATCCGAGAGTGTTAGATATGCCAAGCATTTTATCGAGCGTAAAATAACACGAGTTGATCATCTTAACGATGATCGATTGGAGTGGAAATTACTCCAACGATCTAAAACTTTCCGGCTGACTCCAGCGTATTACTGGTTGAACACTTTCACGATGTGGAAATTGAGAGTGTGGTGCATAAAAAGCCGGAAAAGTCAATTTAAGGCTAAGTTTCAACAGTTCGCTAAGCAATTTACATAATAGGAATGTTATGTTGAAATACAGTATCTTCTAACTATTAGAAATGTCGACACAACGATGTAATGGTTCTTCTTTATTATATAATCTATAGGGAACAACATTTGGTAATAGCGATATGTCAGACAGTTAGGCACATGCCTTAACAATTGTTCTACTATAGACTGTTTCAGAAATTAAAGCATACTTTTAAAATATATAATCAAACTGTGTTGTTATTTAAGATCTCAATTATTTTATTTGGCAAATTATATCAGCACTTGTGTTTTAAATAACATTTTACTTTTCTTCAATCAAAATCTTTAATTATATTCGAGACATCTCATTTTTTCTCGAACATGACCCATAAGCTTCTGCACAGTTGCACTTCCCACCATTTTCACCACTTTTGCCCATTTTTCGATGTCATCTGCTGATTTTACGAATTTCCGTAGCTTTGCTTTGGTTAATCCATCATGGACCATCATGCTGCTTGATCATCGACAATAACGCTTCTGGAGGCATTATTTGATGTACTTCTAGGTGTTCAGTGTGCCCGATGATACGTAACGGCTAGATTTATTGCCGTATTCGCATATTGCCTGCCCCACCATCACCTTTAAGCCAAATTTTTCGGTGAAAATGGCCTTCTCCGTTTCGGAGATATCCCTGTCTTTGCGTACAGTGAAGTGTGTGGTCCAAGAAGGGTTTAATAATCCAATTTCACATACGTTTTATCGTCTATGATTAAACATCCAGAATGTCTACACAAAATAAGTAGTTTCTGGGCTCTCAGTTTCACAGACGCAGCCTGATTTGAGCTTCTTTTCTTAAGCCCAAGTCACTTATTTGCATCTCGAACAGAAGCCGTTGGTTTCTGCTTATAGGCATCCCTGATCTTCTTGTCAATAGCAGGACTCCCAAGACTCGATTTCCGACCACTCCTCGGTGCATCTTCATCTTCATATTTTCTAACTTCGTACCGCTCCGACGCTCACAGCATCTTCCTTGGCCAATTTTCTTAAAGAGATTCCACTCACAGTGTACCATTTGTGTTTTCTCTGCTCCGGAGTAAGAACACATTAGATGTTATTATAATTTCTGGAACAGTCTATAATACACTTTTAAAATTGATTTTTGAAATAGTGAAGTGAATTTATAAAGCTTACATAGTTTTTTTTTTCAAGTGAGGAGTCGAACGCGTTGCAACAGACAAAACACCTCAATCTACTGTGAAAAGAAGACAACTGTAATATTCACATCGGCTATGTACAGTCAATTCCATTTAATATTGAGTATTTTTAATAGAAAGTATGGCATCCTGCTATTCTTCCGTCATGCTGTGACTTTGTGATGGCCAACTATGCTCGCTTTATAACTCGCTCACACTACGATCTGTCCCTGGTAACTAACACAACTTTTTTTTTTAGAACCACTAATAATATTAAAAAAATGAACAAAAGTTACCGATTTTTCATGGGTTTACCTTCACCCGAACTGACAAAACGACCCATGCAGCATCAATCGTAGTAACCCATGAGTCAGCAAACAAAATTTGACAGCTCTATCAGTCGAACTCTAACCGTGATGGAAAAAAAAGTGAAGCAACTCCATTCAGAAGTGTGCGCGTTCAAAGCACGGCACCTCGCCGCGTCGAAAACGGACATCGTGCGGCACTTTGTGGACGTCGGATACGCCCGTTCCGGCATCTACAACATCTTCGCACTATTAGACAACAATCAGAGCATTAAAAGAAAGCCCCGTTCCGGACGGCCGACGACCCTGAGCGACAAGAAGCTCCAAAGGATGCTGAAGAGGAAGACCGAGGGAAAAGTGGCTACATCACTGCGTGCGCTTGGCCGGGAGGTCGGTTCTACCGGCCAAACAGTGAAAAAGTATCTGGCGAAAATGAACATACATGTCAGGAAGCGGAAGTCACGTCCACTGTTTTCGGAACTGCAGACAATGACGCAGCGGAAGCGGCTGAATAAGATGGTCAACTCGATTTGCCCGGTGAATCGCGACATGGCGGTGGTGATGGACGACGAGACCTATCTCACCCTGGATGGCAACGACTGACAGGGCACTTCGTATTTTACATCATCCACGAAGGAAGTGAACTCCGACGCAAAGTTCATTTCACACACCAAGCTCCCCAAGAAGGTGCTGCTGTGGCTGACAATCAGCAAGAAGAGGATGTCAAAGTCGATCATATTTCGCTCCTGGCTGGCCCTGAACGGGGAAATTAATAGTACGAAATGCCTGCGGGAAGCTGTGTCGTTAATCAAAAAATACCATAAGGGTGAAGACACGGTCTTCTGGCCGAATCTGACGTCGAGACACTACTCGAAGCGATCGTTGGAGGAGAGGCTGAATATCGATGTGGTACCCAAGTCGGTGAACCCGGCCAACGTCCCCCAGCTGCGTCCCATCGATAATTTCTGGGCCGACCTGAGACGTAAGATCTACTCCAACAATTTTGTCGCGAAAACTGAGGAGGAATTGATAAATAAAACGAAGAAAGAATTCAAAAACATGCCTACACGCATGTTTTCGTCCACCATTGCGAATGTTGCGGTTAACTGCAGGAAGGCCGCTCGCAAAGGCGTAGAATTTTTTTCCAATTAAGCTTAAATAATTACCTTCCATGGGAAATTTATCAAAAGCAATTATCTGTCTTAGCTCTTTTTTTTAATCGCCATCCGAAAAAAGTCCATTTTTTTAATGCAAACGTTAGTATACACAGTGTGATATTTTTGGTTACAACCAAAATAATGCAAATTCTCGTGACACGCCTTCAGAGAACGACTGTGTAGATAGAATTGAATTTATTGTTCCAATCTAAGTGCTAGGTAACTTAAACTCTACAACTAAAGACTGTATTCGATGAAATTTGGACACACGGAATTGTTCGTAACTTTTTAGCGTGTGGGTAAAAATTATTGAAATTTTAACTGAATGTATTTCATTGTGTTGTGTCAATTGTGTAATGAGTTTCGTGAAAATCGGTCGTGTGATTTCAGTGATGGCTTCGAATGAAGAAATAGTGCGCCAACAAATTTTGGGCACTCACTTCGAAAACCCAAACGCTTCTCATCGATCGATCGGAAAACAGCTCGGAATCGCACATTCAACCGTATCTCATGTGATCAAAACGTTCAAGGACCGTAAGACAACCAAGCGGAAAAATGGTAGTTACAAAAAACGTTGCACATCAAATCCGGAGAAGGCCAGGATGGTATTGAACCAATTTAAGCGTTATCCCAACATTTCGATCAAGGATGTTGCGAAAAAGGCGAAAGTTTCAGTTTGTTTTGTGCAGAAAACAATGAAACGTTCTGGATTACATGTGTACAAGGTCCAGAAGGCACCGAACCGGAGCGATAAACAGAACTCGGTGGCCAAAACTCGTGCAAGAAAACTGTACAGGGAGTGGCTCACAAAACCGTTCTGCATTGTGATGGACGATGAGACCTACATTAAAGCCGACACCAAACAAATGCCAGGACAGGAACACTACGTCGCCACCTCTAAGTTGGCCGTTCCGGAGAGTGTACAGAAGAAGAAACTGTCGAAATTCACCAAAAAATTCCTTGTCTGGCAAGCGATCTGCGGATGTGACAAAATGAGTCAGCCCTTCATCACCTCTGGGACCGTCAACGGACAAATCTACAAGGACGAATGCCTCCAAAAACGACTTCTGCCCTTCTTGAGATCTCACGATGGCCCGACACGGTTTTGGCCGGATTTGGCATCTTGCCACTATGCCCGGCCCGTCTTAGACTGGTACAAAGATAATAATGTAGTTTTTGTACCAAAAGACGTCAACCCTCCAAACACTCCGGAACTTCGCCCAATTGAAAAATTTTGGGCAATCATGAAGGCAAAGCTCGTTAAAACTCCAAAACTGATAGAAAATGAACTTGAACTAAAGAAAGTGTGTTTAAAAGTAAGTAAGCAAGTCGGTCCTATCATTGCCCAAAATTTGATGAAAGGGGTCAAGGCAAAGGTGCGGGCATTTGGGTTGGGAGAAGAGGCTCAATAAACCAATTATGTCAAAACTTATCGTACTTTAGTAGTACTTTATTTCCAGAAAGTTTGAAAAGAATCGGGCTCAAGGAACATTTTTGGTGACCTATTTTGTGTGTCAGAATTTCATCGAATACAGTCTTTATGACTAAACCGATGGGAGGTGTATTAACTGGTCTCCACGTTAGTTTGACATATACTACAAATATTATTCTGAAAGATTGTACGATGAAGTACATAAAAGTATGTAAACGAAGGTGACCAAAAGTAAACGAAAACGTAAAGTAAACGGAAAGATCTAGGCAATGTTTGGTTCTTTGTTCTAAGCCATACGAAAAGAAACATATTGTAACGATAATATTGACTGTTGAATTTTGGATACATCAAGTGTGGAAGGCATTTGTTGTTTATGACTACATGTAAGTGTGCCAACTTGGTGGGTCTGCACAAATCTACGCTTTTTGGAATATGATATGATTGCATGTTTAAAATTAGTTTGTAGAAGATGGTATTATGTCATACCTTCCCCGTTCAAAAGTATGATGTAACGAAGGGAGAGCATTCTGTTACAGGTATACCTCGATAGTACGTACATCACCTTTTTCACTTCAAATCGCAATTGTATGATGTATGATGTATGATATGTACTACCACCCATTGTAGCACGGAAACTAAGTCCGACAGCAATGGGCTCTCCTCTCTGTTAGACTTGATCAAGCTTTAATAACCAATGATTATCCTAATCATGCCGTTGTATGAAGGGCCAAAAAGGGGTTGGGTGGATCGATATGCAACATCACTTATACGTATCCACAGGGATATAAAGAATCTCCTTCCAACAACAAGACTGAACAATTGGTCAAAAGAGCAAGCTATCTAACATGAAGATGCCCCAATGGGCGGGGAGAAGAGCCCGCCCTCTATTCACAAACTGTTAGCAATGGGGAGTTGGCATTCCCACTCTCCCCATCCAGAGTGCTTCAATCGGGTGCCCTGATGGTCCCTCCCATTCCCATGAAATATTTATATAATGGTGTATATATTTATGTAAATGGAAAATACTACAAGCATTCGTATCTATAATATATGATCTTTCATTCCTGAAATGCAAGAAATGTTGTAAAGTGCTAAAGTGTAGAAATCTGTGTTTCGCGGTTAAGCAAGTTTTCGTTCGTTTCCAGCGATAGCAGCATTTCACCACAATCTTAATTTGAGGTATCCTAAAAAAGTTTGTATAATAGATTATAATAGCTTTATTGAAATTTTACAAAACTTTACAATTTATACATTTTAATTTACTGTTGCCATGGTCACTATTTGCTACTTGATGCTGATTTTATAACAGCAATCCGCTTTTATTTTTGCTGACCTGATAGTTATTGCTACTGAGTTAGGCAAGGGAAGATTTAACTGGAAGGGAGTTAAAGATAAATGGGCAAAAAAACAATAAGTAATCTTTGAATAATCTATGAAGTAAAATAAATAAAACAATATTACCAAACATAATGATACTGTAAGTTATGATGAAGTAATGCAAAGATTGAAATGTAAAATCAAACACTAAATGGCACACAGCGCTTCATGAATCAGATCAGCTCAGAATTGGTAAAAAGTCCATTTGCAAACCAGAAGTGAAAAAAACAATTTAGCAATAAGTGCAAAAGCCTACCACAGATTCCGTAATTTTCAAAAGCCTACCACAGATGTTATTTTCTGCGTTATATACTGGACATATATGGAATGCTAGATGTCATAAATTGAAGGTATATTTCGTGTTTAAGCCAGATACCGCCTAAATCAGGTTTGTTGCATGAAAATGTGAAGATCATGATATGATGGAAATAATACGATGTTGTAAAGAAATACTACATAATGTACATATAATAATAAAATGCCGTTATTTGCCTCTTCCGCTGCGATGTTAGATGATTGAAACTCTAAAATAGCGAAAATTACAACGTGATATAATGAAATAAAGTTGATAACCTGGCAGCCTAGCAAAATAGCAAAGAATATGAGTATGACTACTGCCCAAAAACGGAAACTCAAAAAATCCAAAACGAAAAAAATTAAAAATAAATGACAGGAAATTCTTCGATGACTCTTTTTTCCTACTGGGCCCCTAAATAACTCTCCACGTCTGTAAAATAGAAAATGTAGGATCATAAACAATTATATTTGTAAAGTCTGCATGTCTGCTGATCCTGCTGCAATTGTAGACGGACTTGCATTATCATAGCCACGGGGGAAGAAAACAATTTAAAACCATTACACAATACTTGGGAATTCCATGGATGATCTGAAATTATATACCGTATAAAGAATACTTCCATTTTTCGTGGTAGGGTAAGATTTCAGCATGCTACTTTACCGGGGTCACGCTGCCAACATCGCCTTGGTGCGGCTGCCACCTAATGTATAGTTGACGCGATACAGCGTTTCTTACTCAGCCGCTGGATACCAGGATAGACGCTGTTTGAGCCGCACCTCCTCAATCTAGCTGAAGTCAGAAGGACAACAGTGCCCAGGCTGCACTACCAGCTAAGTACGCAACCCTTAGCTGGCGGTCTTTGTCATCTCTTGACCCGTGGAAGCATGAGGAAGGAACTTGTGAGGACCTAGCTATGTTGCGGGGACGCACGCTCCATCCCAGGTGTCTACTCACCATTTTGCAGCCCTTTTTCACTTCAAATCGCAATTAAAGAAAAACTAGTGGGCCTTGTGGTAGCTTGAATAATACACTGATTTATGTGTTACAAAGGAATATAATTTTTTCAAAAAAAAAAAAAATTAAAAAAATGAGGGGGGTGGTCAAAATGGGGGTGTGGGGGGGGGGAAAAATATGAAAGGAATAAAAAAAGGGGGGATATTTTTTGGGAGAATGAAATAGTTCATGAAATAAAGTAGATAAATTCAATTAGTCTTGAATAGTAATGAGTAAATTAAAAAATCTTCGAAGTCGTTACAATTCGACCCAAGAAGAGATAGCTTCTTGGGTCGAATTGTAACGACTTTGAAAAAAAGGAGGATGCCCAAATGAGTAGGAAGAAGAGCACGCCCTTTATCCACAAACTGTTAGCAACGGGGAGTTGGCATTCTCATTCCCTCCACCCAATTTGCTTGAATTGGGTGCCTTGATGGTCCCTCTCCTATCTCGATTATATGAATTTATACTTAAGAGAATATAATGTAATTACGTTACAAATATATCTGATATATGTTTGTTACTGAAAATACTGGTTTGTTACTGAAAATAATACTCAGGTATGTATTAATATCTTAACAGTTGTGAAAAAGGAGGAAAACCGATTAGATCATTCCATTTATCATAGATAAAACATCAGTCAAAAGATATGTGAAGTTTTTTTTTCTGAAAGCAACAGATTATTCTTTAAGACATGTTTTCAAAAGATTTCTTTATACCGTTCTAGCTAACATTCAAAGGCATCAATTTGAGTGATCAAAGAGCGTCGTTTGACAATTTCTGAAATAAATGAAATAACTCATCACAATATAACTAAACAAAATAATTAAATACAACCCTATGCTGCTTATAACCACATGCCAATCTTCTATGGAAATAGTAGTTGAAATTCAAAGGTTATGTAAATGTAATTATAACTTAAGTTTTGAAAAAAAAAAAAAACATTAGGATTGACGTTCACACACCTTGTGGATGTAGCAACGATGAGCAATAATTCATTGAATACATTGCGTGTCACTATGAAACGGATCCAGTTACTGATACCTTTCTTCACAAAATCAACGAAGACACTCCTCGATCGCTCGCCTGGCCATGTAAATGCATCCGTTGGAGATAGGCACGATTCATCATCTGCCTTAAGAAGACACGGGGAATTCACGTAGCCTTTGGTAGATATCAAAGGCAAAGGCAATCAAAAAACATTATGAGATAAACTGGGATGATTTAGGGCATTCAAACTATCCTTGAGTTCAGAACATAAGATCTACAGTTGTAGCCGTAGGTTTTTGGAGTATGCCAAGGGACAACATGTATTGACCACAATTCATTGAAAAGTGTGGAATGTCAACAGACATAATGAACCAATCTGGGGATATTCTAGGTCATCCAAACTGTCCTTAAGTTCGAACATAAGATCTTCAGTTGTAGCAGTAGTTTTTTGCAAAAAATCATGCTTATTGAGCACACGAAATTCACTTTTATTTTCATTTTATTCCCGAATGGTCTCCTATCAATAGCTGTCCTAGCTAAGCTTAGCTCAGCTTGACTAAATACTCGTATCAAGGATTGCTACTCCGTGCTTAATCAAAATCAGTGAAATTGCACAATAAATCAACTGAATAGGACTGAGAGTAACCGACTATTCTCACTGTACACGTTTCAGTTACTCAATTTCTTAAATAACCAATAACGGCACCGGCCATGTCCTTGCAATTAGGTGGGAATAGGGAAGGAATGTTAGTGCAACCTTTGCTGTTTAGAGACCGTTTTAACCTCTGCATCCCCACAAAGGTCACAGGAAGGAGGTTTTTTTTTCACCTTGATAAGTGATGTGATCATATTTATGATTCATTATCGATAGTAAACTCGTGACGCTGAAAAATATATAACCGAACCAATACGAAACGTACCATGTCCGATAACAAATTAGTGCGCAATAAAGCATCAACTAAACCGTTCACAGCCAATGCTCGAGGCGAAAAATTGTTTGCATTATGATGTTTTTCGTTGCAAAAACTAATTTACTACTGTTTTTAATATCTACATTAATCAAGTAGAAGCCTCAAAAGAACAATCTATGCTAATTCATTGAAAATTAAAATTGAGGGATTTGGTAAAAATAAGAGTCCGTAGGTGCATTTCGTGCCTTCTGGCAACTTTACGCTTCTATTGATCTCAAAGCTCATCGGTTCAGCACCAACCGGGGAAGACTTGGTCCTATACCCAATGATTTCATTATCATCCTATCCACTCAACCAATTGCAATATTTTGTGATATAATGGACGGATTATTATAATTTGAGATAACTCAATACAGAAGTCTTCCAAATTTGGCAGATCGATAGGCAATCGGTGTAGACTTACCTGGTAGCAAGATGCTTAGAGGCGGACCGGAAGATTCGATGAGCTACCTCCCTCCGCGGTAATCTGCTAACAATAGCCTAATAGACGTATCTTGTTCAAATTTTGTCAGGAGTAAACTGACAGTTTCTTGATGATAGGACCAAAGTTGTCTTTTCAGTAAACAGGTGGTAAATTAAAAAAGTCTCAAACTTATTGACTCGCCCTCGTATCGGTTCCCATATGAAACCAGTAGGCATTGAGAAAACAGCAGTAAACTAATACTAAAATAGCAAACTAATACAAACTGCAATTTGTATATAAATCTCTGCTATTTCACAATGAACCAAGACGAAATAAAACATTAGAAAAACTAAAAAAGCCTATATTATCGTTTTTTTAATTATATCTAACAATATCTGCGATATTTATATTCGAAGCATGATAGATATTCGTCTTACATTTGGTGTTATGAATTTGTAATTTGCATGTTTACGCGATTTCTTAACAAAAATCCAGTGTATATGACATATTACGACGTAGTGGGCCTTTTTCTCTTTCCTATGCTTTTGAAACTCAAAATATCATGATGAAATGAGTTTTGTCACTTTTTCAAAGGCTTATCAGAGTCCGATCTTAAACTAGACAAAAAAAAATTCGTTCCTCCGCTTCAACTTTGGATCCAAATAAGAGGAGAAAACCAAAAATACCACATCATCTCAAACTCGCATTAGGTTTAAGTAAATTAGAATATCAAAGTTGATAATTATCTCATCTTCCAAACGAACGGCAAGGTCTGTGTTGATGAAGACATGCTCCCATACGTCCGAAACCAATTATATTTATCATAAGTTTATCTCGAACGCCAACCAGACGCAATCATACCTAATCCATCTCGTCAAACTTCCATCAAGCAAAAGTGCACCGAGTTAATAGGAAGACTCCTCCCTGTCAACATTGCATCAAACAAATAAAAACAACCACCGTCTACTCGAACCGAGCCGTAATCTCGTCTGGGACAATATCTGTCTGCCTGACTGTCGACCGATCTACTCCACGCCGCTTTTGCTATGAGAACATTCTGAATGTGCTCTCTCTTAAGTAATTATATTATGCGCAAAGTATAAACAACGGTCGCAACAAATTTCAGCCCACATCAAACAACACCAGGCAAAAAGAAAACAAATCTCATCGTCTTCATCAGACCCACATTAGACGACCGTGTGCGAGAGACCGCGGCGGGACGTTGCCCCTGCAACTTCTCCGTTCCCACCGGACCGCATTACATACATCTATTAGGTACTGTTGGTCTCACATCACGGCAAATCCGAGGAGATTTATGTTGTCTCGCTACGCTGATGGGTCGTATTCTTTCGCTGAGTCTCAGATGCAAATGTATCCGATATGTACACATTTCATGTATGCACCCCAGCAAAAACGGGTTATTAATTTATCAGCCTGGGATAATCGGGTCCGATGTGCGAATGCCCACCGCAGGAGGGATTTCACTTCCCAAGTCTCGATCTCGGCCAGAAGATACTGAATGAATTCGATACGCTTTTTCCGCTAAACTTGGTGCGATGTTATGAGTATTTTCTTCAAGACTGTGATTTCTGTGGACGGATCCACGAAACGAGCCTACGCTCTCACTGGCAGAGTTCATCGGTGCACGAGAGTCAAATGTCATCGTCGGTGAATGCTAGGGAGCTCGTTTTTGGAGCTGAGCTGAGTGGGAGTTTAATCGGAAATGGTTTGGCGTCAAATCAGGTTTCGAAATATTTTGTGGGAATGGTGGACGGATAATGGGGGCGGTTGGTGTGTTAACGAGTCAGTCGGTTCAAAAGAAACACTTAAGTGATTAAGGTTCATTCAGATGCGTCGTTGGCGACGAGCATGCGAAAGGATATAAAGTAGCAAAATTGATGACAGAACTGTTATTTACTAACTTATAACGTGATAACTATTCCACACCTAATCGTAACTTAGCTACCTATGCTGGAATTTGTATTATGGAATGTAATTATAATCCAAAACCTGAAAAATATTGTGAGGGTCAATGTTGGCGGTTTTCTTTTTTATTATTTGTTGTTTCTTTACTCCTATATATCGACAAAACCTGTAGAATTTCCTTAACAGTTGAAGCTCTACTGAAATGTGAAATTTTGAAAGAACCAAAACGTCAAATTCGGAAACATGTTGTAGTCAGCTTGATTTTAGGAGATTTACTTGCTGTAAGAAACCCATGGGAAGGCATACAGGGTGCGGCAGAAAATAATGCGAAAATTTGTTCGATTTCTTTCAAATCCCATTTTCAACTAATTCAAGCAATAATATCAACATTTTCCAGTGCATTTATCTTTATAAAGTCCTTTTAAACAAATTTATTCAATGTGTCCTCCATTTTTATTACTAACATCCTCGAGCCGACGCCGGAAGCCAGAGCATGCCTTTCGGACGTAGTCCTCCGACATTGACTGCCATGTGCGTGTTATGGTTGTCTTCAGGGTTTTCACACTAGGGTGTGATGTTTTGCAGGCTCGTGCTTCAACATATGCCCAAATCGAATAATCCAACGGATTAAGATCTGGACTGCTAGGGGGCCACAAATCCTTCGGCCAAAACTTCATGATATCGTTCAACCATTGTTGCGTTCGATTGGACGTGTGACACGGCGCTCCATCCTGCTGTAGGACAACGTTTTGGTCCTCGGAGAAGTTGGCCTTCATCCAGGGAAGCCTTTAAAATACCGATATACACTTCGGTATTGATTTTATCTCCAGCATCTATGAAAACAGGCGGCATTTTCAAAAACCGTTGGACGCCACCAAGCCAAACATCATGACACCAGCCGGATGTTTGGTTTGAAATTTGAATTTTACTTTTTACGGTACGTTCTCCATTTTCTGCGGTAAAATGAACCGGTCCGTGCGGCTGTTGGCCTCAGCATCGATGCTGAAAAGCTTTTCATCGGAGAACAGGATTATCATTTTTTCATTCTTCAACAAGGAAAGCAATCTCTTGGAACGAGTCACTCGTAGTTCCTTGACCCGGTCCGTAATCAAGTGGCGTTTCACTCTGCCTCTGGAAGATGCATGCAGGTCTTCTTTGATGATTCTCCGCATGGATTTCTCCGAAATTTTTCTCCGAAAGTTTTCATATGGAACGCACCGGGTTGCGAGCAATTTTTGCACGGACCGATTTGGTCACGTTCGGCGTGCATGCAAAGCTCGGACGTCCGCTTCCTGGCTTCCGCTGCTTAGGACCATCTTGCAGGGACTTTTTTATGCTATAAACTGTTGCCAAATGGCACCCTACCACCTTGGCAATCTCTTTCGGCTTCTTCTGGGCGAGCAACAAACTGGTGATCACTTCTTTCGCGAACATTTTGATGAATTCGCAATAAAACAAATGGAATGTTTGGATGCAGCACTTGAAAGTAAACATAAACAAATACACTTTCGACAGAAATTAGTCACTAGCTACACGAATTAACCCAATACTCAAGTGTGAACATTTTCGCATTATTTTCTGCCGCACCCTCATGATTAATTCTTCTCATCCAAACGAAGTTTTTACATACACCGTCAAAGCTAGCCCTAAGCAAACGTTGCTCGGAAACTCCTCCGCTAGTATTGGCTACGCCTCATGCTCATAGATAACTTGTAAATCCTGCGATCGCTTGTAAATACTTCTCTTAATCCAAGACCCGGAGGGCCATGTGGCATGTCCCATTCGACTCTAAAAATTCGTACTCTACGAGTACGCATAACGTTTGTGTGTGTGAATTTGTTATTACTATCCTGAAGAAAATCTGAAACCAGGTTATCACATGGTTTCAGACGCCTGAGAATGTAACTCAGGTGTGTGCGGGTCTTCTCCGTGTACCCCGAGACCGGGGGGAAGTGACTATTGGGGGGGAGGGGTGTGCGCGCGGGGCGCGGGGTGCTTTTTTTTTTCTATATATGATAGAGGGGGGGGCCCCGGGGGGGGGGTCACCCCACAAAAGGGGGTGGGGGGGGGGGGGGGGGGGGGGGGGGGGGGGGGGGGGTCGGGGGGGGGGGGGGGGGGGCGCCGGCTCTTTTCCTCCGTTTCTTCCTTTTTTTTTGTTGTTTTTGCTGGTTGCATAAAGCCTGTCCACGTTAAATTTCGGACACTTTTCTTCCAGTGTAGATTTTGAATTGTTTCACGGATCGCTGAAAAGTTTCACTTATATGACAGCTGAAACTCTCCTCGTTATTTCGTGGTACAACATGTTTACATTCTTGTTACATTCAGTAAAATGGCGTCGAATCAAGTGGAAGAGTGCAAACGCGTTTTGTGCGAACGGCAGCAAAATCCAAATTTATCGGTACGCGATCTTGCCAAGAAACTAAAACTACCGAGAAGTACCGTATTTTGTTTATGCAAATCATTTGACCAGCGCTTGACTGTGGATCGGAAAGTTGGAAGTGGAACAAATCGAAAAGTATGCTCTCGACAAATGGACAAGAAGGTGGTAGCCATTATTGAGAAAAATCCAAATCTTTCTGTGCAAAATGTGGCTTGCAAAGTTGGGATGTCAAAATCAAACGTACAAAAAGTGATTTAGAGGCAAGAACTGAAGGCGTACAAATTGAAAAAGGTGCCCAACCGTGATGACAAGCAAAATTTCACTGCAAAAAGTCGTTCTAGGGAGCTTTACACCTATTTTCTGCAAACATTTTCTTGTATCATAATGGACGACGAAACAAACGTATTCGAAGACTTTAAACAGCTTCCGCGTCAGGATTTTTTTTATCGCAAAGCAAAGGAACGCTGTTGCTGAGCATTTCTGGATAAAGAAGGTGTCCAAATTCCCGAAGAAGTATTTGATTTAGCTGGCCATATGTAGTTGTGGTCGTAAATCTAAAAGTTTCGTCTCTACCGGCACTATCAATATGGATGTTGTTGTGACAGAATTTCTCGGAGTTCTTCCAGCATAAAAAACACTCGGTGTTGCGTTTCTATTAGCTTAAAGCTAGAATTCAATTTATTAAAAATAGGTTGAAGAACAATATTAATAATTTACCTTACAATTTAGTCTCCAATTTCAGTCTTATTTAAGTCACAACAGTGAGAATATAGTCTTATGCCTTAAAGATAATCTTAAAGATAAGGATTGATAATTCAAGGTTCTTTCTAGCTCCAAATGGTTTTTGTTTATAATTTTGTCTTAATTCTGCACATCATTACGTTTGACGGTTTGTGCTTGCCGGATCAGCCGTTGGTTTTGATGTGGCGCTTTTGCTACCGTTGTTGGTAGCCGATACGAGGGGCTGTTGCGGCGAACGGATGTGTACGAGAAAGACTGTCTGCAAAAGTGGTTGCTACCGTTAATCAGAAGCCAGGACTCTCCAGCTCTGTTTTGGTCTCATTTGGCCTCTTGTCACTATGCAAAATCCGTCATGGAATGGTATAAGGTACAAGAGGTCAAATACGTGCCAAAAACAGTCAATCCACCAGAACTTCGCCCAATAGAAAATTACAGGGCTCTAGGCAAGCGGAAACTCTTCGAAACTAAAAAGAAAGCAAATGGTACTAGCGATTTCAAGAGAAGATGGAGAATAGTCATGGCGGGCGTATCTGAGGATACCGTACGGAAACATATGGCGGTTGTACCGCAGAAATTTCGAGAATTTTACAGAAAGATGAATTAACATTTGAATCAACTGTTTTTAATGTAGATATAACTATATTATTGTGAAATAGACAATCGATTGTGTTGAATTATGTGTAATTGCTATTTTTTGCTGCTATTATTTTGGTGTCCGAAATTTTGACGCGGACAGGCTTTAATTTGTTCAAAAACTAGAAAACAGTGATTTTTTGAACGCATAAACAGTTGTATACATTCATTCGAGATAAATATATGCGCTACTAGTGATTCAGTTCCTAAAGTCGTCATTTGTTTGCATTTATTCTTTATGGTAATAAAAAAATGGGCTCCTTGTGTATTTGTAACGTCTTTATTTTAAGTTTGCTGCAGTTTATCTCAACCGATTCAGACTTTTCTTTTCAAATACAATGATACGAATGAAAAGATTTGACAGGAAACTTAGATAGGACAATTCCATTTTTCAACTCTGTTTTGAAAATATAGGTTCAGTTTGGTTTGTGCCAAATAGCATGAAAATGAGACTCATCCCATCAAATAAAAGGGTTCTGTCAGAGACTACAAAAAAAAACAGGAGTTTTAATGGTAATTATTACCGAAAACTAATCAATTGCGTTAACTACAATCTGAACAAATTTGCATATTATCCACCCAGAAGTAAAAATGCTATGGACATTAAACGTTTGCATTTGCCAACATGTGAAGTTCTCACATAAGACTATGTTAATTGCACATGTTTCGTTGCAATTGGGATGTACTAATCAAAAAAAAAAAATGAATCCAAATACACAATCTATATTTAGAAACAAAAAGACGGAACATACCATAATCATCCTACAAATAGTTATGTCTACTGTTATAAGAGTTAATGCTTAAACAAATTCAAGTAAATTAGTACACTGATCGTCAAACACATTTATAGTTTTTACGGACCCATTGCCAACACACAAACAGACTGAAAAACAAACAACGCCGTTCTATAGATTACGTATGTTTTGTTTAGTCGTTTAGTCGGATTCCGGGTATGCAATGAACGGCGAGACCCATTGCCATAAATTCGCTTAAAATCACATCATACACGTAACCTCGATCGTTTTTATTTTCTGAGACCTCGCCATGCTGCCGCAGGCGCCGCGCCGCCATTAGCGGAAAAACCTAACACACTAATGCTCTCCTAAATTGCACAATTAACTGTTAAATTTATCTTCGCTAGTATCGAATGCAAATAATAGCACAACGGGGATGGTGCGATTTCTTTGTTGTTTACGATGCGCTTTTTTGGTAAACAATAGGACCCTTCATTTGGGTTGGCGTCAAGTAGGAAAACTTAAGTGGTTGGGAAATATTTATGGCTTCACGTAGTGGAGCATGGTGCGTTTGAAGTTCTTCCCAGGTTGCCAGGTTCTAGCCATGTCTAGACGACGAGCGACGACCGAGCATGTGTTCATGTATTTGTATTTGTCAAACACTGCGTGAGGCACTTCAGCGACAGATAAATAGTTTACGCCAATTTCTTACGGCTCGTTTACGCTGGTTAATTTTATCACGAGTGCTAAGAAGTTGTTTGTCAATTACTCAGTTTGTTACCGGCGCGGAGTTTTACATTACTTTGTATCAAAGCTTCTTGAGGAAGCTGGTTCACCGCATGGCACTGTCAGTCACCAGCATTTTCTTCGGTTTCTGTGACAGACATTTCCAAGAGACGGGCACGATAGGGGTTTGTGGGGTATAACGTGCACGAGGTGGATTTTATTTAGTTCGAAACATTAGCTATATTTCAGTCAGTGCGACCATCATAACTCGTATGAAATTATCGAGGGGCACAAATTTTCAATACAGCGCACAGTGGTCGGAGATGATCAAATCACGAACTTAATTATATAGCGCCATAAATATTAACTTTATCCAGCATGAACAAAGTGTCTGCAGACGAATTGTTCACATATGTGTTTCGCATAGTTTGATAACTTCAAAAAAAAGTTCATCGCCTACTATGAAAAAAAAAAAAAAAAAAAAAAAACTATGAAAGAAGACAAAAAAATTCTATTCCAAGTAGTTTGGGAGATATAAGTCGTTTTTGGTGACAACTTCTTTAAAATAATATTAAGGAGTGTATAAAAAATAAGCTATCCATAAACTTTCTGTCAAATTTTGTTGAAAACCGATATTTTATTCATACAAAAAAATGATCCTTCATTGTACAAGGTTAAACTTGAACATAATGAAGACCGGATGAAATTTAAGTTATTCCTTCACGAATTTTCGAACTTTGGATCGAATGCTCTTCATCAAGTTCCAGACAAGTGTTGCATCGCATTTTTTGGACGCTTGAGCCCAAATTTTTTTGAACTCCTGCATGTTCCCAGCTGCTTTACCAGTCTTCTTGAAGACCCTCTTCACGATTGCCCAGTAACGTTCGATTGGTCAAAGCTGAGGGCAATTTGGTGGATTGATATTTTTCTCAACGAAATCTATACCCTTTTCCGCAAGCCAATTGAGAGTGGTTTTGGCATAGTGAGCCGACGCTAAATCCGGCCAAAACAGTGGAAGTGTACTATGCTTCTTATATAAAGGCAACAATCTCTTCTGGAGACACTCAGATTGATAGATTTCCGCATTTATAGTTCCGGTAGTGTAAAAAATGGTTGACTTCAAACCACAGGAAGATATTGCTTGCCATACCAGTACCTTTCGACCGAATTTCTCCACTTGAATCGACCTGTCCGCATCGCTCACATCCTCCCCAACGACGGCAGTAAAGCATTGTGGACCTGGAAGGGTTTTTGAGTCCTCCTTTACATAGGTCTCATCGTCCATCAAAACGCATGCATCCGGACGCTGCAAAAGACGCGAATACAATTTCCGGGCCCTTGTTGCTGCTCGCTTCTTCTGTTCTGCACTTTGTTTCGAGATTTTCTGCTTCTTGTCCGTCTTCAGGTGGTTTCGCCTCTTGATACGCTGGATCATTCCGACACTCGTTCCTGCTTTTTTGGCCAAATCACGTATTGACATTGATTTGTTCTTCATGATTAGAGATACCACTTTCTGCTCCAGTTTCGGGTTGGAAGAATCGGGGTTTTTGCCTCTTCCTGGTAGCTCATCCAAAGAATAGTGTTCCCCAAACTTATTAATGATGGTTTTAACACTCGCATGATGAATTCCAAACCGCTTCGCCAATTTTCGCATAGTAATACCCTTCTCACTTAGCCATGTGTCCAGAACCTTAATTTTCACTTCCTTTTCAATACGCGACATTTTGAAAACGCAGAATTTGAACCGTACAAACAAGTAAACAAAAGAAAGCTGACAGTCAAACGCACAGCATGCAGTGTTCAGAGCATAAAAAACCATCACAAATACATGCGTACCACGCAAATGTATGTGGATAGCTTATATTCGATACACTCCTTACTTAACTTTTCGTGTATACATTTTTTATGAAAACTAACTAAGCAAATGTAAACGACATAAAAACATTTGTTTTGATGAAGAGAGCATGTAGATTAATGAATTCCGTACAAAGTTAGAGCACTTTTTAACTTAATTTTACCGCAAGTTTGACTGCATATAGGGAAGAAGGTGGCAAACCGGGAACCAAGAACCGCTATTTATATTGAAGCTCAGATTTAGTACTTTAATGAAGTGAAAGTTTTGTTAGCGCCAATTCATAAATTTTCTATACAGAATCGAGCAGTCACCTAAAATTTGCAAGGTAGCATAAACATTTGAGAACCAGATATGATCAAATATAGTTATAATCAGCAAAGAAATGTTTCTGGGGTATTCAGAGGTGTTTGTATGAGAAATTGTGTGAAAGTGTATTGAATTTCATTTGGAATTTGACAAATAATTGTTTTTTTTATCATGTTTTTTTCATAGAGGATCCTTTTTCCGCGATTTCGTTCTTCAAACGCTCCAATAACGCTAAAAAGAACGTTTTGAAAAGTAGTTAGCAACATTGCTTTTCGAATAAAACAGTGAAAAAAACTTTTTTTGACTTCAGTTTTCGATTTATTGGAGAAAAATTACCATTTGCATTTCATTGTTTATAATAAAAGAACTCTCAGTATCTGTAAAACGCTCACACTTTTGACTTGACATTCTTCATTAAATTCTGTACAGTTGCTTTTGCGACTTTCTTGGTGGCTGCTCTCCAGTTTTTCTGGAACTCCTTCATGTTTTCGGACACTGTACTCTCCTTCCGAAAATTCCGCTTGTCAGTCGCCAAATATCGTTCAATTGGCCGAAGATCCGGACAGCTCGGCGGATTGATGTCCTTTTTCACGAAATGTACAATATTGTTTCCCAACCACTGACTGTAGAACCGACTTGGCCAGAACAAAGCAGGAGCCTCATGCTGTCTGTACAGTGGCAGCATACTCTTCTTCAAATATTCTTCCTCGTACACCTTTGCGTTAATTTTACCGTTCGTGGAAAAAATAGACGACCGCAAATCCGGAATGCATTTCTTCTCAATCCAGAAGCTGCACTGATTGGGCGATGGTTGTGGGCGTCCACACACCAATTCACAAAATCACACATACTAGCAGACATGTTTTTGCTCTTGTAGAATGTTTGCATGTTGCTTGGCTTGACATTATGGCCCCTGAGGGGAAGACATCCGGTATGTTAGCGATGGGAGTTGGGGTAAACTGATATAAATTTCACAAAATTCCAACACTAATGGCTGAAAATCATGTCTCAGAGCAAGATATTCGTTGAAGTAAATGGAATATTTGTGTTTGTATAAAGGGTGTAATCGCGAAAAATGGCACATACAAAAATGATAACAGAAATTCAGCCTGCTACTGGATTCTTTTGAAACTTTTAGAAAATGAAGATCAATTAATAAGCTACAGTGACGGATAAAACAATAAGACAAAAGCCCAATTTTCATAAAGAAAGGTTATGTTTATGTCTCTAACTTTCCCGTAAAGTAATTTGGCTGGAATTTCGATTATAGCCTGGAAATAATTTGAATTTTCATCTGTAACAAATCCATAATTTTTCAGTCAATCCCTTAGAAGCTACAGCCACCACTTATGACAAAAAATAACACCACCTTTTACCACTGGTTACTTCTAGACTACGGCCGAAACTTTAGCTCTATTGGTTCACGGGAAAATGAAAGATGGGATAGGGATGATGACCACTTTGTATACAAATCGGACCATGGTCTTATTTTATTGTCCACCACTGTATCGTTTTTGGTTTTAGACGTAGGACTACGTGTTTGTTTTCTATAATGAGGTACAATTTATAAAAAAATCGAATTGCGACCGCCACGAGAAGTGGTCAGGTTTTGAGCGTTAATATCTCAGTCGTTCCTCCAAAGATTTTCAAAATGTCTGCACCAATCGATCGGACACATTTCTTCGCTATCCAATATTGAAATCTATTGATTTTTAGTTTAACTGAAAATAACGCGAATATAAGGTGATGTCTTATAATTAAGTTGTGCAGAAAATCATTTTTGTCTATCTATTATATTTTTTGAGATATAGCGCACTTAAAGAAACAAAAGCATGAAATCAGAATTTATGTCTTATTTTGAAATATATATTTTTTTCAGGCCTACTATATTCAAAGAGATTGTAGTTAATATAAAAATAGACATTTGCTTCGAAGACATCATATCCGGACAACTTTTCCAAGCAGTTTTGTTGTTTTATAACCCATATATTTTAGCGTTACATTTCAAAAAGGCGCAAGTGAAACCGATAGTAATATAAACCAGTTGAATAAGTATATCCCAAAATATGTTTAAGTCAAATTTGGGAAAGGTCTTTTTTGATTTTGCTTAATGGCAGCACTTTGAGAATATCGTTTTCATGCTGCAATTGTCAGGCCTCTTTCTTCAGACAAAACTCTTCGATCGCCACCGTGGTGTCAGCGTCATCCATGTCATGGTCCACCGATCTCGTATACTACTGTGGTCCAGGCAGCGCTCACGAATCTTTCTTAGCGTAGGTTTCGTCGTCGTTCAGGATGCATCCGTTTTTGTTCTCCAGAATCCGGTTATACAGTTTTCATACTCTTGTTTTGGCCGGAGCTTGTTGCTCCAGGGACTTTTTCGGCACCTTCTGTTTCTTGTTCGTTTTCAGGGAGTTCCAAACTTTGATCCGTTAAATCATCCCGATGCTGGCCGTTAAATGCATCCCGATGCTGCTGATTGGCCAAATCCGGCGTCGACATCTATAGGTTTTTCCTTATGTACTCAACCACTTTCAAGTCCCGGCCGGGCTTGCTGGGACCCAGTTTCCTATCGGATCGGGGCGAATCTTTCACGGAAAGGGTCTCACCGAACTTTTCGATTACATTTTTGACAATGGTGTCAAAAACTTGCCCTTTCACCCGTTAATTTTCTTTCGCGGGTCCAGATCAATTCGACTCAATTTTGAAACGATCCACTGTACCGAAACCAATCAATTGTACAACTTTTATTGACATGTAAACACACCGCATAACATACTGAAAAAATTTAAACCATTTTAGAGATATTTCTGTTTGAATTTTGCTAACTACTATTCGATACACTCTCTATAATATGCACTGTTGATGGTATTTCCCTTCTCAAGGTTCTCAAAATACCAAGGCCATAACCTTCCAGCTGATTTCTGGCGCTTTGGGCGAGGTTCACCAGTTGCTGCCCGTTGAAATGACGATCAATTTGATTCCGGAGTGAAGTGATGGATCCATGTTTCATCCATTGTTACATATCGACGCAAAAATTCCGGTTGGTTACGTTCAAACATAAACTGTTTAGATTGATCAGTTGTTGTTTTGGTTAACACAGAACGAACATGGCACCCATTTTGAACAGCACAAGCGAAACAAAACTGACATAATAAGTTGCAGTAACTTGATTCTGACTTAATTGAGTTGCAATCAAGTAACATTCACTGATTTGCAACGAATGTGCTGCAAGGGAGAGCTTTCTCATGGATAAATGCTCATGTAATATAAAACCAACACGCTCTTTTGATTGTCTTAAGATGTCGGCTAACTCACGCCACTTCCCTTTTCGAATATTCAAAACGATTTTGTTGAGTTGTTTGTTGTTTTCTGAAGTTTCCGCCTCATTCGAACGTCCACTGCGTCCTGTATCATCGGTGTCTCTACGACCACTTTTGGAGACCGCAAACCAATTGTTGTTCCTGATGGAGCAGAGTTCCTTAACACTTATGCATCAGATGTCAAGAATCAGAAATGAACAAGATTTTTAAAAGTTAAGCTGATAAATCTTATTTTGAATCATCAAAAATAGTATGTTAAAAGTCATAAGACTAAATTTTAATGCGATAGCACCTGAAATCAAAATGGTATTTGGGGTAACAGAACTTGTTACTTAAATAATACCATTCTGATATTGTCCTTTGCTAGGGGTCAATCTGATGCACTTTCTTTGATTGACGGGTGCAAAAAAAAAAAACTACTCTTGCAAGGTATAATAACAAACTAGTATTAAGTAAGTAACAAGTTCTGTTATCCCACATATCATGTTGGATTCAGCTAGTCTCGTATAAAAAATAAACTTATGGACATTGACTTATTTGGTTGTCATGTGTTTTCATTTTTTAAGACTATTTGTGACGAACGTTACTATTTTAATACAATACTATGGATATACTCCGTATGCTTCGAGTATCAAATGGGGCTTTGCACCAGAAATATGATTTCAGTTATAAGCGTATGAACTTTATTACAAATTGTTAAAACAATTTGAAACTACAAAAAAATAATGCTCACTTTACCCAATAGGACGGTTCTGTATGAAGCTGTGGCCTAAACTAGCAAAATATGAATTTTCAATTTATTCACGGAAAATGTGATGAATACACAGCTTATGACCTACATTTTCATAATCGAGACAATTTCAGTTTTTAAAACTATTGGGGAGGGCTTTGTGGGGCGTTCAAATTTGGTCCACAGAAATGGTCTGTTTGGTAAATTGGTCAGTTATATGTTCTCCCAAAAATACTTTATTTTTATATGGTTGGAATGCTCTTAAAAAGAGCTACGAAATAAACTTAAAAATATAATCATATGTTCGTTCAGAATTTAGTTGCAACTGTTTTGAAAAATCATTTTCTTGCAATTAATAACCAAAACATAGTTAAAAGTTGCGAGGTCTCGATTTTTTTTTCTCATTTCTATTTTTATTTTGATTGTTTATTCCGCCTAAATAATAATATGTTCAGTGATCAATCAATGATAATCTGATATGAGAATTTGTTTTCAATTTGGTTTAAACCTTTTCTCACGAAAAAAAAGGCATTTATGCTGAATTATAAATTGGAAGCAAAAAAAAAACTTCAAAGAACAAGTAAGATGTCTTGTGTTTATCGCTGGCAGCTATATTTAAAAAAAAAAATTTAATTCCTATTTCACGCTATGCAACCTCTTTAAATTTACCCCTCAAATTTTCAAAAATTCAACTTTAATTTTCTTATTTCTGGGAGTCAAACCAATTTTCTGATTTTAACGCAATACAGTCCCACAACAAATTGTACCACTACTATATCACCTGGTACGTATTGCGCCATTGTCCCCCTCAACAGGCATTTAGAAATGTCGTCCCAAGCGACCGCATCGTCTTCGCCATTGGTGTCGTCGTCAGCGTAATGACCATTGAAAGTAAAAGTGTGTGAGATAGCTAGCTACACTTTCGACTTCCGGGCATATGTCAACGTAGCTGGGGAGTAGTTTTACTGCCAGGCTTTCGTTGCGCCGCTTTAATAGTGCGTTAAATTAAAGCGAGAAGTGCGAAGCCATTTTCCATAAACACTTGAACCCAGACTGCAAGGCAATATTTCGATGCGCACCCAGCTGTTTTCCGTCGGATGTTGTTAGCGGCGATATTGATTGCGGTTTTTCAGTAGGGAAATTCGGTTGTTGTGCGTTGGACTGTGTACAGCGTAAATGGTTAATTGATGATTTACTCCGATATAATAGGGTCAGGTTGATAATAGGGTAGCCTGACTTATTATTACTATACCTATATGCTTCTTTTTGGGTTGTAGTTGTCGATAGCATAAGCGATGATATTGTGCTGGGGTTTCTCAATTGTTAAATTTAATCATGCTCAGTAAAATGCAATTTACGTTTACTGTTCAAATTATTCTTAAAACATCAATAATTAAGAAGTTTCTCAAAAACATGATTGTCCGCTACCCAGTGATGCTTTTATAAGAACGGATTTAATTCTCAGTTGATTCCATGTATGATACTTGGTACAAAGTTTTTGCATTTAAACCATACAAATCCATTAAAAACTATTGGTCCAAAACACCAAAATCTTTTTTTATTGCTTGGAACCGCTCATTTGTGTAGTTGTCAGCGAGATTACATTCGAGATGAAAAGAAAAATCAGTAAACCGTTCGCGAAAGGATTTTGTTCACCCACGTGCAAAATTCAGGGTTGTAGCATCGCGCCTTATGAAACCTGATGATATAAATCATTCGATCGGCTCAAGGTTCCAGGAAGGGATGAAAGTGATCCACAAGCCAGGATCTGGACAAAAACCGAGAACAACGCGCAGAAAACGAGAGAGACCTGAATGCTCATTTCAAGCGAAATCCGAACATATCGACGCAGGACATCCAGAGTTTCGTCCAGCGGGCCAAGAAACGATCCGGATAGTAAACGTACAAGGTGCAGAACTTCCCAAATCAGGACGAACACCAGCAAAGTGTTGTCGGAACAGGAATATTTCACAGGTGAGGACAAGTTTGCTGTGGATGACTTTTTGATAGACCCCATGCACTTGTGGCAGTCGGAGTGGACCATTCGTAACCAAAGACACCATAAACGGTGAGATTTACACAAATAAATGCGTCAAAACTGCTTTTCCACTTCATGGCCAAAAACCGTTGTTTTGACCCGATTTGGCTTCACACCAGTACTCCAAAACCATGCAGGAGAGCTATGCGGTCAATTCTGTGGATTTTGTACCAAAAACATGAAACCACCTAACTGTCCTGAACTACATCCGATCGAAGTATATTGTGTGATGATGACGCGAGACCAAAGTAGAGGCGAAGCACGAAAAGAAAATGATGAGGAGGTGGAAAAACGCTAAGAAAAGCATGCCGGCTACGACGGTACAGTCCTCGATGGAGGGTTCAATCGCAAATGTAGAGCATTTTATTCAAACTCATCGTAAATTTAACCGACTTATATAAGCTGAAATAATTATGCATACAATACAATACTGAACCATTATAAAATTTTGGTTTCATTGTGATAGGTGTTGTAGATTTTACAACCAATCTTAAGTGTCGCAATAATTATTGGCTCACCCTGTAATTATGAGTTATAGTAAGCTGAATTTGAGTTATTCCTCAATATTCGCTTAATAAAGGTTCTCGATTAGATTAACTTGGTAAGTATTTAAGGTGCAATGAACGGACATCACCAGTTTTCATTGAACATTTTCCAAGCTAAGCGCATAAAACGAACCCCAACTCTTACGAAAAAGTTACTTACTCCCACCACTTTCGAATTCCGTGGTTCCTGAGAATCGATAAATGACCGGAATGGGAATTATGTGCAGAGTTCAGCTGATCAGGAAAAATGTTACTGGGAAAGTGCATTCCCCTGTATCGACAAATTCGCACAAGCGCACTGACGTCGACGACGACGACGACGACGGGTCTCGTGATGGCTCAGCAGCAGTAGCACCACTTCTTGAGAAAAATAAACTATTAACACTCGACCGTTCACAGCCGATCATGTTCATTAGCTATCGGTGGTTTATTGGGTTGATATGTTCCTATGCTGAAATGTATCATGTTGCAATAAGCGGAGGTTTGAGGTTTTTCTTTCTATAATGCGCTTCTAAAACATTGTTTATTTATGGCATGCATTTCTTCGCTGGAAAAGGGTGTGGAATTGCATACATATGCAGCAAACTGAATATCACAATATGTACAGCAAATGAATTTATCTTAACCTATTTCTTCATTGAATCAACCGTTTTCCGATAGGTGTTATTTGATGGCCTAAAACTTTGAAGCCTTTCTTCGTAATCAGCATGAGCTTCCGTTGCTCCACTACACAGGTTTCACTCGCACTTATCATAAGTCAGCCAAAGGAGTCCACCAAAGCACTCCACTTAACTGGGCAGACTAATATCACTTTAAATGCTTTATTTCACCTCTTGATTAGCCTTTGCGGTAGGTGTTCTCGCAACGGGTGTCTTCGGCTTAAACTCAGCAACGTATCAGACCCGGCAGCTAATCACAGGCAAATTCAGTTGTGCAAACAAAGATTCAGAAAGTGGGCACCCGTGGTGAACGGCGTGGATGGATTCTTCTAAAAATATGCGGTCCGGTGTTTATGTTCGCTCAGCTGCTATTCCCCGTTTTCGAATCTCATTTCGCGCTTCTGCCAGCTACTCGATGCAAACGCAACCTAATCCCAACGGGCGGTCATTTCTTCCATAGCAATCGTTTTGTTCTAATTTTCTTCTTATGTTGAACGGTTGATCGCTTTATCGTGTGTGTATTTTCTAACGTTTTACGATTTGGACTATCGTCAAAACATGGGAACCCTAGCCATTTGCAGTTGCCAAAAAGGCCGCTCGCTACTTGGAACCTCACGGAGCAATCTTCAAAGTGACGCGTTGTCGTATTTATGCTGCGCTCTGCTCGAAACATAACATCACTCTTTCATGCGTGCGCCCGTGTATCCATTTACAACCCTTTACCAGGTCTCTTCTAAACATATTTCTTTGATTGATGGCAACTGGGAGCTGGGCCACATCTGCTGCTGCTGGTCCCCCCGGATGGACTCTGTTTGAATGACTGACTGACTGACTGACTGATGGCGTTTGGCGCATATATGTAGCATGACGACGACGATTCTCGCATTCGTATCTCCAACTTTACGATCTTTTCTCATCGACATTGTTTTGTGCGTCCAGAAGAAGACGTGCATGGTCGTTGATTTTTTGATTATGCGAGATTGGTTCGTGAGGAGATTGTTTGTTTTTCCTGTGCTGTTGTGGGTTTTGCTCGACACGGGTCCATTATTATGACTGTTTTGATTTTAATTTTCCCTCTCGCTGAGAGAGAAATGGCATATTTGTGTTGATGAGTGTTATTAGGGTTAGGGATGTTTATTTTCTTTTGTGCATCGGCTGGGAATCTTAAATAATGTTTCGCAATGTATGGAGTTGGCAGTTTTTGTATTGTTGGAGGCTTACAAGAGACATGTTTGAAGAAAAACGCAAAAATAAATGTATATGAGTTCAGTATTCCTTGATGAAACACATTTTCGAGTTCCATTTACAGGTTGTCCGAATATTATCCATGCAATAAAATACGGTTAAAACACAAGTATTTCCTCCCATACTTTTAGAAAAGACGATTTTAGATGCTCCAGTTATTTGTGCAGTGATCCACAGGCTCTTGATTCCAAAATGAACCATTCCGAATAGTCCATTGGATTCAAATCTGGTGAGTTGGAAGGCCATTCCAAAGGCCAAAGACTAATAGTCGTTTTTGCCCCATTAGACGGTGGCCAGCCTTGCTGGGAAATTCAGTCCGTGTTACCGAAATGTTGTGATGCCCACGAATCTTTTGAGTCAGTCAATAGCTCCTGATACACTGTTCAATTCACTTTAACCTCTTAGTCGATGAATATCAAAAGGGTTTAACCGGTGTAACTTCTTCCAGCCCAAACCATGACAGCAGCGGGATAATAACTACTTGCACTACTTCCTCGGCTTTTGGAAGCAATTGACGATCACTCTGGTGGTTGTGATGTTGCTCAGTAGTTAACATTTTTTATCATGGGTAAACAGCACCGACCGGTGGCGGCCCTCCGCAAACCAGTTCAGAAGAATCTATGATTTTTTAACCGATTTACTTGCATGGTGTCATTTAAACTATGAACTAAGGTAGCAAACGATTACGAAATTTTCAGCAATTTCACCAAAATTCGGATGGAAATTATTGATATTCGTGTGATTCACCGCCGTATTATCTCGCACACTTGTGGAGTACAGATGGTGCGTTTTGACGTAGGACTACGTCTTTGCTGTCAATACTGGGGAACAATATACAAAAAAAATCGAATTGCGACCGTCACAAAAAGTGGTCTGGTTTTGAGCGTTAATATATCAGCCGATTCTCCAAAGATTTTCAAAAAAATTGCACCAATCGATCGGAAATGTTTCTACGCATCGATTTAATCTGTGAACCTTGTTGATATTGGGCCACACACTATTGAAACATTCACAAATGTTAAACCTTGTCTTAAAAGGTCTATTAATTCAAAGAATATTGCATTGTACAATTAAAAAGGCTTACATTTAGTATCGTGATCCTGAGTCATCATTTCGAACAATCTAATGGGGCTGTACTTTGAAGTTTTATCCTCTTTCACACAGTCGTTTGGTGTTCCATGCTCCTGGAATCGTTGTATTGTGTCATTAACTGTAGATTTCGCAATATTCAGCATCTTAGCTATCACTGATACATTTTTTCTCTGACGAAAAATTCCACAGCTGTGTACAACTCATTCGACTTCATTTTGTAAGTGTTTGAAATCACAATTGCATCAAACTTGCTATGTTTGTCAACAAAATATTCAACCATACAGGTATGCTCATTAAAGATTACACACGAAAAAAATTGAACAGACAAAAATCACCAAAAATAAACCAAAAATTATATTTTCGAAATAAATAAACACATCAAAGGATGGAACGGTCGAAACTTGGCCGACTCAAATATGATGTAGTTTTTATTAATCTTGTTTTTGCCGTTTTCCATTCAGTTGTCAAAATGGCGTCTAGGCAAGAAGAGTTGTGTATTAAAATTTTGCACGCGCATAAGCAAAATCCAAATTATTTCCACGGCGAATCACTTAATATTTCCAAATCCACCGTGTTATAAAAGTGTTCGAAAACTGTCTGACGACTGCCAGGAAGCTGAGATCATGATGAAACCGAAACCAGGAAGCCACAGCGACCGGAAGAATAGTGACCAGCATTTTCAAACGCAATCCCAATCTTTCCATCAGAGATATCGGAAACAAATTGGGAAAGTCCCTCACAACAGTGCAAAGAGCAAAGAAACGAGCCAGACTGTTAACATATAAGGTTGCAGTGACACCAAATCGAGATGATAAGCAAAACACAACAGCCAGGACAGGAAGGAAGAGCGCGTAAGTTGTACACGAGTTTGTTGACCAAGTTTCGTGACAACTGGAACTTTCAATCAAGATATTTATGTAAAAAAAAATGCTTGCAAAACCGCTAATTGCCTTTCTTGAAGGAGCATAGTTGTTCCGTGCTGTTTTGGCCGGACCTCGCTTCTTGCCACTACGAAAAAATGGCTCAGGACAGGTATACTACCAATAGTGTGCAAATCGTACCCAAGGAGAAAAACCTTCCAAACTCACCGGAATTGCGCCCAATTGAAAAATATTGGGCAATCGTGAAGAAAAACTAAAAAAACAATTGGAAGTGAAAAACAGACAAGGCAAATTGGCGTTCAGCATCAAATAAGGTGGATATAACAGCAGTACAATACTTGACGGAAGGTGTGAAGCTTAAAGCCCGACAAATCGCGTGTGGAAAATCGGAAGCCTAATCAAATAATTTTCCTGTGTTTTGTATACGATGAAATTCAAAAAGAAATAAAAATTGATCATTTATATAATAAACTAATCAGTTTGCACTTAATCATGTTTGACCAATTTTCGACCGTTCCACCCTTTAGCTATTTTTTGCAGTGTTGCTTTATTCAATCTTCATCATCATCATCATCTCATCTCATCTCCTAGGCTACATGCCCGCACCTTGGACTTAACACTACCCGTCAAAACTTGTGCAAAATTTGCGCCATCTTTCTTACTCACTTTCATCCACTATTTCTTCAAATCCTTTTCGTTTTTGAGGACCTTCCCTATTGCCTTCCGGACCTTGCCCTTGATAATCTCCCAGAATTTTTCTATTGGATGAACTTCTGGCGAGTTTGGCGGATTTGCTTCCTTCGGCACGAAAACAACATTATTGATTTCGTACCACTCCATCCATGGCCAAAACAGAGTGTCACCTTTGTGGGAGAAAGGGCAGCATGCGCTTCTGGAGGCAATCTTCTTTATATATTTGGCCGTTGATCATTTCGGTAGTTATGTACGGCTTGCTGAATTATCCGCACCCACAGCTCGCCTGCCACACCAAGTACTTCTTGGCAAATTTGCCAACCTTCTTTTTCCTGAACTTCTCCGGAACAGCCAGGCGGGACTTGCCGACGAAAAACTCAAGGCCGGGGATTTACTTGGCGTTCGCTTCAATGTACGTCAATATTAAATACTAGCAACGATTTTCGATTTAAACCGATTCATACTAAAGGCAAAGGGTGAACACTAAACTTTTGCAACACTTACAACTGGCTCTAACTGTTTTTCCCACTGGACAGAAATTAACCAAATTTTACACAGTTCGTCTTTGAAGTGTATTGTTAACATCCTGTGAATTACGTAATTGTGCGGTTTGTAGCGGCGAAGATGGAAGTGAGTCAAGTGGAGTCAAATGGAATTGTATACGCTCCCATGGAAAATCCGGACTGTTCCTTCGTGCTGAGGGAAAAACGATCTATAACTCACCAGTCTCAAGATCAGCTAGGAAACCGGGAGCAGCATGTAGGAAAACAAAAAGAAAGGTTAATGGTAATTTCTCCTGAAATGCCAACATTTCAACACGTGGGGTTGCCAAAAAGTTCGGCGTTTCACAATTTTACGTCCAGAAGGTCTATGCAAGAGCTGGATTACATGCAAGGTTCAAAGGTTTTGGGAAGTTTAAACTGCTTGCAAGGTTCAAAACTTCCCAAACTGCGATGAACGGCAGCAAACTGTTGTCAAGACTTGTGCTAGGAAGCTCTACACGGAGATGTTGACCAGATGCAGTTGCTATGTGATGGATGGCAAAACATGCGACAAAGCTGATCTCCAAAAAATGTCACGACAGGAGTTTTTCACCGGAAAAGATAAATTCAAAGTGGATGATCGTTTCAGCAAATGTCGAAATTCACATCAAAATACCTCATATGACAGGCTATCTGAACCTGTCAAAGCCAAATTTTTGTCTCAACGGACATCATCGATGGTAAAATTTGCAAGACTGAATGCCTCCAAATACGTCTTTTGCCTTTTTTGTAGCAACACAATGAAAAAGCACTATTTTGGTCTGGTTTAGCCTCATGCCGCTATTTCAATGGCGTGATGGAATAGTATGAGACTAATTCGGTGCATTTTGTCCCCAAGGACATGAAACCGCGGAACTACCCTGAACTACATCCAATCGAAACATAATGGGCCATGATAAAGTGGGAACTCAGAAAGACCAAGGAGAAAGTAAAGGATGCAAATGGTATGGGAAGGAAGTGGATAAAAGATTAGAAAAAGGCTCCGGATATGATTGTACAAGGTCTTATGGATGAGATGAGGCGAAAGTGTCGAGAATTTTATCAAGCAACCTCCAATAATAGACGCAATGAATGTAAACTGAGCTTAATACATGTAAGCAACTGCCCTGCAGATTTGGTTTTTATCCGATAAAACATGAGATTTTATGAGAAATTTACTGTTTTGCTATAATTTCGTGTTCACCCTATAACAATGCTATTGAGGCCCCTCACGAAAAGTGATGGTGGTTTGTCATTGTTGATATCTGAGCCATTTCTCGTTGAAAAGGAATGCGTCGTGTGTTTTGGAAAACAATAGGGTTTATTTACCCATGAAGGAGTCCTTTGTGAACAATCTATCTCCACGCCCGTCCGACGTTCCTCGTAATTGTGTAACGTCGATAAAATTGTTGAAGCATATCATACATGAAAATCTTTATTTTTCAGTAACCTATCTCGCAGCAAAACCAAAAACAAAACAGAAAGAACAGCACAGAACGCCAGTCCGCATCGAGCTCTCATGCCGTGCAGTTCTATTTTCTTTTGCTGAAGGAAGTATTTTGCTACCTAAAGCTATAAAAAAAATCAAACAGCACTTTTCAGTGCTTAACATTACCTGCAAATTTTTTATTTTTTACCCTTATTCCTTTTCGATCATTGTCTGGACCCTACGCGAGGTAATCCGACTTGGATATCGATTTGGAAAATTCCTCTTTGACCCTTCGGATTCTTGTAGAATCTGCTTGGAAGTTGATTAGGAGAAAACGTATAAATTCTAATCATTTTGGAGAAAATGGCGCCTAAACGCAAAAGAAAGGGACAATCTCTGGATTCCCCTTCTAACAATATTGAATTGAGCAATCAATTCGATATTCTGACTGATGATGAGAATGATCCATCAGTCAGGCAAAAATCTTCGAAGCATTCCTGAATTAATGCAGGGAAAGAAAAGGTTCCACCTATTGTGGTAACAACATCTGATTTTCATGGGCTCCGTAAGGAACTCACGAACTTCATTAAAGATTCTAAATTTTCCTTTCAAATTGGTCGTCGGGGTGAATGCCGTGTATTGGCTGAAACCTTGATCGGATTTAAACTTCTCGTGGAGTATCTTGCTCAAAGAGGCATCAAATTCTTTACACATGACACCAAAACTGAACGTCTGTTCAAGGTGGTCTTAAAAGGTCTAGCCAGTGGTGAATCCCTGGATGAGATCAAACAAGAAATTATCAAATTGCTTGGAGTTACACCAGTTCAAATGATAAAGATGAAAAAGAAATCCCAACCTGGCGATTCTCGCAATGGGATTTCAAACGATTTTTATTTAGTTCATTTTAAATCAAATAAACTGAATAACCTCAAGGCATTGGAAAAAGCCAGCCTTATGCTCCATGTCAGAGTGAAGTGGGAACAATTCAGGAAGACTGGAGGAAATTCTCAACACCTCACCCAGTGCCGTAAATGCCAGGGATGGGGTCACGGGACGAAAAATTGTCACATGGATGCCAAATGCATGCATTGTGGCGATTACTCTCACGCCAAGGACAACTGTCCTGTGAAGGATCCCAAAAATTTTAAATGTGCGAATTGTGGTGGAAACCACAAATCCAATTTTTGGGAATGCAAGACTCGCAAAGCGATCTTGAATTCTCGTGCTAAGCATCAGGTAGGGACCGCTTCACGTTCCCGACCAGGTAATTATTCCTCGGCTGTTAACAACGGTCATCGAGGAGGAAATCCAACATTCGTACCGGAAGGTACGATCAATGCCCAACCGTCAAATTTTCCACTGCTATCTGCTGTTAACAATGGTCAGCGAAGTACAAATGTACCCGTAAGTACAAACAGAGCACAAGTTTTCAATGCTCAATTCTTACCTGCTGGTAGCAATGTACAGCTAGGTAATGGAGCTTCCTACGCTGCCGTTACAGCCGGTAGAAACCAAAATTCTACCAGAAATGTTGAAGATTTTGACTTAGGTAGCATAACCGCTCCAAAAATGGATTTTTTACAGAAATCATTAATCGATATGATTAATGGAATGTTAAATACAAACTCCATGTTTGATGCAATTCAAACTGGTATAAAATTTGCAAACAATATTGTCATGACCCTGAAATTCAGCAATGGGTATTAAGACACTGAATATTTTAAATTGGAATGCTCGATCTCTTAAAAAGAATGAAGATGAGCTGTTAAACTTTTTACGAGTTCATAACGTGCATATTGCCGTTGTAACTGAAACTTTTCTTAAACCAGGTGATAAAATAAAAAGGGATCCTAATTATTTCGTACACCGCAATGATCGTCTTGAAAGTCCAGGTGGTGGCGTTGCCATAATTGTTCATAGGCGTATCAAACATCAAATTCTTTCTTCATTTGATACCAAAGTTTTTGAAACTTTTGGGGTTTCTGTTGAAACAAAATTTGGTCAACTTACACTATTAGCTGCCTATTTACCATTCCAATGCGTAGGTCAGCAAAAGAATCTTCTCAAGGGTGACCTACAGAAGCTTACCCGTAATAGGCCAAAATTCTTCATTATTGGTGATTTTAATGCAAAACACCGATCGTGGAATAATGCTTAAAGTAATTCCAATGGTAATATACTATTTGATAATTGTTCTGCGGGTTATTACACTATCCAATACCCAAACAGCCCAACTTGCTTTTCTTCTGCCAGAAATCCCTCAACTATTGATTTGGTCTTAACTGATTCATGTCAACTTTGTAGCCAATTGGTTACCCATGCTTACTTCGGTTCGGATCACCTTCCAGTAACTTTTGAAATATCTCAAGAAATAATTTCTAATCCCAACAGTTCTACTTTCAATTATCATAGAGCTGATTGGAACCAATATCAAACATTCATGGAATATAACTTTGATCCTAATATTCCTTTGGAAACTAAAAATGATATCGATAATGCTCTTGACTCTCTGACTACTTCCATAGTTGAAGCAAGAGCTGTCTCAGTTCCAAAATGCGAGGTAAAGTTCAATACAATTATAATAGACGACGATCTTCAGCTTTTGATCCGTCTGAAAAATATCCGTAGAAGACAATATCAAAGAACACGCGATCCCGCCATGAATGTTATCTGGCGAGATTTGCAAAAACAAATTAAAAAACGCTTCTCTGCCCTGGGAACAAACAATTTGAAAATAATGTGTCAAAATTAGAGCCGAGTTCCAAACCTTTTTGGAAACTCTCCAAAATTTTAAAGAAACCTCAAAAGCCTATTCCAGCGCTCAAAGAAGGTGATAAAATATTGCTAACAAATGTGGGAAAAGCTCAAAAACTTGCTGACCAGTTTGAGAGTTCCCATAATTTCAGTTTGGGTCTTACTAGTCCTATCGAGAATCAGGTTGCTCGCGATTATCTGAATATTTCCTCATGGGAAAATATTTTTGATGAATCCTGGGGTACTGATTTGGATGAAGTAAAAACTATAACTAAAAAGTTCAAAAATATGAAGGCTCCAGGTGATGATGGAATTTTCTATATACTCATCAAAAAACTCCCAGTGAGTACCTTGTCTTTCATGGTAAAATTATTTAATAAATGTTTTCATTTGTCATACTTTCCTGGCAAATGGAAAAATGCCAAAGTTGTTCCAATTTTGAAGCCCGAGAAAGATCCAGCTGAAGCTTCTAGCTACAGACCAATAAGTTTACTTCCTTCAATCAGTAAACTTTTTGAAAAGCTAATTTTGAATAGAATGATGCTTCACATCAATACAAACTCAATTTTTGCAGATGAGCAATTTGGATTTCGCCATGGCCATTCAACTACTCATCAACTTTTGAGAGTTACTAATTTAATTCGTTCAAACAAATCTGAAGGCTGCTCAACTGGAGTTGCTCTTCTAGACATAGAAAAAGCATTCGACAGTGTTTGGCATGAAGGTTTGATTGCTAAATTGAAAAACTTTAATTTTCCGCTCTATATTATAAAATTAATTCAAAATTATTTAACTGACAGAACTCTGCAGGTAAATTATCAGAATTCCAAATCTGATCGACTAGCTGTTAGAGCTGGAGTTCCTCAGGGTAGCATTCTTGGGCCGATACTATATAACATTTTTACTTCCGACCTCCCTGATTTGCCTCAGGGTTGTCAGAAATCCTTGTTTGCTGATGACACAGGCATTTCCGCTAAAGGAAGAAGTCTTCGTGTCATTTGCAGGAGACTGCAGAAAAGTTTGGACATTTTCTCTTCTTATTTACAGAAATGGAAGATTTCTCCCAACGCTTCCAAAACTCAACTAATAATATTCCCACATAAACCTAGAGCTTCTTTTTTGAAACCTAGTAGTAGTCACATCGTTACTATGAGCGGTGTTCCAATTTCCTGGTCAAGCGAAGTGAAATACCTTGGTCTATTACTTGATCAAAAATTAAATTTTAAAAATCACATTGAAGGCGTTCAAGCCAAATGTAATAAATATATAAAATGTTTATATCCTCTTATAAACAGAAAATCCAAACTTTGTCTGAAGAACAAACTACTAATATTTAAACAAATTTTTAGACCGGCCATGCTTTATGCTGTTCCAATATGGTCTAGTTGTTGTGCTGCCAGGAAAAAAATACTTCAAAGGAGTCAGAACAAAGTTCTGAAGATGATTTTGAAGCTGCCTTCTTGGTACAGTACTAACGAAGTACATAGAATTTCGAATGTTGAGACTTTAGAACAAATGTCCAACAAAATAATTAATAATTTCAGACAAAAATAGTTGCAATCTTCTATTGCAATGATTAATTCCCTTTATGCTTAGTTAAGATTAATTTTAGTTTGTTTTTAGTTTTAAGATTATTATTGTTATACTGACACGCAGGAATAAAAACCTGTTTAAAATACTGAACTGCTAAGGCATGAACAATGTAAACAAAATTAGGTACATATTTTAACAATTAAGGTTGATACGTTACGGTAGTAGCTGGAGCACCTAGATTAACATGAAATGTAAATATGAATAAATTTGGAACAAATAAAGAGTTAAAAAAAAAAAACAAAAAAAGAACTAAAAGAACTATTTTTATGCGTGTCTTTTTTGGGTTAAAGGGGGTTTTGTTTGTTTTTTTTTTTTTTTTTATTAGGTGGTTTGTGTTGGGTGGTGGTGGTGAATGGTACATTTTTCGCAGAACAGCCACTTGCTGCAAAATGTTGAGGCCTGCAAATCATCAACAGTTTATAGGTACAGTTCAAGCAAACGCTAGAACGGATAGAAAATAGAAAGAGAATAAAGTGGCCCTATTTTTGTCCACAGTTTCTAACTGTTTTGAAATTTCGTGTGACGTGTATTTGATAGTTTGATTGAAAACGCAATTAGTTGGTTATCTTTGGATTATTTGGTTGTTTTTGATTATCCATCCTTATAATTTGATTCAATAAACATCATTTTCTCTATAATCGGCATGTAAAAGACACAGAGGAGAATTTTTGTGAAAACACTGTTTTCTGGTCGTTGATTGCTCCAGAGGGAAAAGTGGGGCCTCTTTTGTTATGTTTTTTGGGGAAAAACAAAAGGAGGGGGGAGAAACATCTGTGTTTTCCCCAGGGGGGGGGTGCGTGGCGAGGGTGCGGTGTGCTTATATATATCGCCGTGCGGGGGGGGGGGGGCGGGCGAAAACACTCGGCTCGCGTGCGGGGCTGGGGGCGTTCCTTCTTTGTATATATATATAGTATTATTGCCCGCGCGGGGGTGGGTGTGTGTGGGCGGGAGAGGCTACCGAAAAACGGAATATTTCTTTAAAAGGAAACTTTCAATTTTCGTAATGCATTTTCTCTCTTTTATATTTATTTAATTTATTATTAAATGTGTTGGTGTCTCTAATAAATATATAATGAAATGATGTTTTTTTTGGGGGGTGTTTTCCTGTGGTTTGTTTTGTTTTTGTCTGGGGGTGTGGGGTGTGTGTGAAATTCTACTTGCTAAGCTGAAGTTACTAGGTGTTTCATCAACGGCTGTGGATTGGTTCAGGTCATACTTAGTGAATCGTTCGGTACGGGTTAAGATTGGTACTTTGATATCGGAAGCTCTTCCAAACAATTCGGGTGTCCCTCAAGGCAGGAACCTGGGCTCTCTGCTTCTCTAGATCTTGATAAACAATGTCTTCTAGCTGTTACCACTGAGCTGTCGCCTTTTCTACTCCAATGATTCTAAAATATATAACATTATGAAACGCTGACCAGACTTCAATGACCTTAAGAATATGAGAAAACGTTGTGTATTTCTTCCGACTGGTGCTCAAGAAATATGATGTGCATGAGTATCTAAAAATGTAACATCATCCGAACAACGCTTCAATCATCATTGATTCTGTCCTCTTCCGATGATCGCTTGCTCGCGTTCAGCACATCAAGGATCTCGGGATTGTCCTCAATAGCTGACTGACATTTAGACTTCCCTACGACGACATTGTCGCCAGAGCTAAGAAATCGCCAACTGGGCTTCATAATTCATATTACCAACGAGTTCCGTGATCCGCAATTCTTTAGATCACTTTACTGTTCACTTGTGCGATCAATAGTTCTTATAATCATTCAATCCTGTTGTATGGTGCCTCTTTCAGGCCACCTGGATCGCCAGAATTGAAGCCGTTTAACGAAAGTTCGTAAGATACGCCTTACGTGGCTTGATGTTTCCTTAGGTGGCGTGATCCTATGAACCTGCCACCGTACGAGGGGCGTTGCCGTTTGCTAAGTATCGAACCACTTGAGTTGTGACGGCTGACCGCACAAGCTACGTTTGCTGGAAAGCTTCTGACAGGTGAAATCGTTTGTCAAACACTAATGTCACGGTAAAATATTTACACCACCGAAAAACCTCTTCGTCAACGTGTATTTTTGCTTTTAGAACCACACAATAGTAGCTATGCACTACACAGGCCAATTCGATCAATCAGCCGATGCTTCAACAAATTCTTTAACATTTTCGACTTCGAATCATCTGCTGACGTGCTTCCCATACCTTATTAGTTTAAGTTTTATTCATTTTGACATTTATTATCAGTTGAATTATTTTATTACATGAATAAACCAATAAAATCATATGTATGCAGTAACTAGCCAGCAATCAACGAAATTCTAAGCGAAATAAATCCATGTCACAATTTTGTTTAAAACATCGACTAGTGACAGCAGAAAGTTTTCATCGCATGTAGAGACCAGTACAAGAATGTCATGACATTTTTTTTCCAATACGACCGCGTTTAGAACTTTCACATGCGCGCTTACTCGATCCAGATTGTTGACTTAAAGTTTATCATACAGTTTTGTCATAATCAAACAACCAAAATGTTAGTGCAGAATCAAAACGGCCAAAACGGCTATACTCATTTCTGTTTTTTTTGTATGAGTTTCACTTTAAACTGACCACCCCTTCTGCCACTTTTACTTTCTTAGCCCTCGAAATGATACGTTGCTTCTCTACTCCAATAAGGCCTTCACGAACAGTTGCCGAGATATTTACGATCGATGATCCTCCAGTTGTGACGTGGGACCTTGTTTTGTCTTTTATGTCACTACTTATCGAAGCCATTAGAAAAGCGTGCGTCATCATCTTCATCAAACATCATCAGCGTGTTCATGTGTTTCTTCTTTATCCCAGAGTTCTCTGTCTGCTACAAAGGGAGAGATGACTGCAGCACAAAAGCAAATCGTACCATTAGATCTGATTTAGGTCAACCACATGGTTGACGTGGGACGTCATTCGTACCTTTGTTTGTTTGTTTGTTTAGGAATTGCTAAGATTAAATAGATACATTCAATGATGGAGGCTCGCAATTTTATTGCTATGCTGGGTCAATGGATGATTGGGTCCTCCCTAAGCTCAGTCGGCAAATGCGTAGCTCAATAGCTTGCTGGAGGTGGCTGGGTTCGGTTCCCGATTTGGTTTAAGAAATTTTTCGTTATGAGAAATTCTTGGACTCCCCGGGGATAGGATATGGTTGTACTTGCCAGATTGTGATCTGGTAAATGCAAAAATGGTGCCGAGGAAGACAATTTCGAACACTAAGTTGGGAGCAAACAATAAACTAATCGTGAAAGCTTAGAATGAATTAGCTTGATATGCTTGGAAAGAATGTTTTTGCCAGAGAATTATAGAAGTGCAAATAATACTGACACTGTGAAAACTCTAAACATACAAATCAAGCTGAACAATGCATTAGGTTTAAAGTAACATTGGGAGACTCTCTTCGTCGATTTTCTCTTTGCGTTCCTACGGCTATCTAAAAACATGTACAAGCATTTTGAACACACAGTGCGGAAATATAAAGTGTAATTAAGGATATAATACGCGAAAATATCAACAAATCGTTTAATAGACAAGCTATTAACGAAAGAGAAAGTCGACGAAGAGAATTTCTCAATGTTACTTTGGACCTTATGCATTGTTCAGCTTGAAATGTGAAAATGCACCTAGAACACTTGAAACTATTTTATGTGCAGCAAAGCTTGCCATGCCTAGAAAGTAGACAAAAAAAAATGATGAGATCGTATGTGAGACAGAAACAAATCGATGATATGAACCAGAATTTTTTTTAAACACATTATTTTCGTCCGATTTCATATGTTTAACAACCATCAAACGATTGATTGGTAATCAATAAAACCAATTCAGAGTGATGAGTTCATTTTTGCAAGTACGAGAAAGTATTGTGTATTTTCAACTAAACGGACTCGCAACGTGTCCAAGAACTTCCAACAAAAAATAAATAAATCGCAGCCGTGAAGAGTAAACAAACGCATGCGGCGATAACACTAATTCCATCGAAAGTGTAATTAAAGGCAGCTATAAATCATTGTCGCGCTAATGTGCGAAAAATCCAAATAGAAACGACTTCCTCATGTGCACATTGCGGTGCAGTATTGCATTCCAACCCAAAACATGCACAATTGTTCGAACGAACTGATACGCTCCGATCAGCGCAAGTGTCGATTGAAACGAGTCAATTTCTTATTGCAACAGCTAACCATCCATCATCGAGTAATGTGTAAGACGTCAGTCATTTTTGCTCCTCGGCGAAGATCCGTTGGAGCACGCGAATGAGCTCACGCAATGTTCGCGACTAAAGACGATGTCGGAGACGTCGGTCGGGGAGTTCAAAATGTCAGATGATAAAGTGCCTACAGGCCATTTCCTGTGTGTGTTCCACTGACACTCTGCACCTTCTCTTGGTCGGTCGGTCGGTCTGTCGGTCGGTAGGTCGGTTTAAAAGCGGAAAAGAACGTGAGTTTCGAAGCGGTTAACTTGAAAATAGCACACTCGAGCTCGTAGACTAGGTTCCGCAAAGGTTTGGTTATATCACGCTGGAGGTTCGATTCTTGATCTGGTCGGGGAAGGCTGTCTCGGCGAAATGAGTATTGATAAATGGCATGTTCAGATTTACATAAGAGGAATAACCGTGTAATTGCATCAAGAACATCAAGTTGAGAGCCGGCAGAATATTCGCCATAGAAGCTTAATAGTCTAGAAGAACAAGAACACACGACCAGTAGCACACTTACCTCCGGCAGGCAAGGCGGCCTAGAAAAAGGAGAATGCACGAGAGATAGCTAGGGATCAACAGGAGGAACGTGGTACTTGCAAGGCGATTGTTCGTCTAGGCATCGTCAGAGGTACCTTACATGCATCCATACATCAACATGCAGTAGGAAGTGTTTTGGTGCTGATTGAGAATCGTTCATTCAATGGGCTGTGAAAACGGCACGTTTGTGCATCTGTTGTAAATGGATGTTTGTTCACAGTTGCTTCATTCATCGATCGATCATTCATGACTTTTTGTTGTTGGATTTGAACTGCATGCTGTTTGCTCACGTTCGTTGATTGTTTGACAGAAATAAATCAAACAGAATGATCTACTTCCGAAGCGTAGCAAGGGTTCGAATGAATGATGACAACTTGATTTAATCAACTGAACTTAACCTCTTCGGAATGGTGGTCGCGACTTTATAGGATAATTTAGTAACCTTTATACTTTATAGGATAATTTATATAACCAGGAAATGATTCATATTTTAAATAATTCTGGATTCAGTTGAAGAAGTTGCAATAGTTGGCTATCTTTATAAAGTTTTTTTGTTGATACTTTTTATAACGTTCTTGGTATCTTGTAAGAGCTTCGGAGAGAGCTTCAATTTTAGATTTACAGGCAAACCGAATAATCATCACAATAAATATCTATTTAGATGCTCAATCCTAAATTATTTCATAGTTATTAGGTATCAATCTGTGAAAACATGTTTCACAACTTGGTTGATATACGGGGTGCGGCAAGACAAAATCCCGGGTGTTGTAGCCGGTATGCGGTGGTGGCTCCCTCGGGGGCCTGCCACCGGGCCACAACATACCGTGAGTGTACAGCTTCGAACCATGCTGACCATGCTTCGGACCATTAATGTTCTTGGTCCGAACTATTGGTTATAAAACATATTTTGTTGGCATTAGGATATTTTGGCATTAGGTCCTTTTTGGAGAAATTTGTGGGTGTGAGAAAAAACCTTTCACATTCTGTTTGTTGAATAACATTCGGGCCATTTAAATATTTCGTAAGGTAAAAAAGTAGCTTGTTGAGTACCTAAGACCCACTAATCACGCACTACTCCTACAGTGACCGGCGAAAAAAAAAGACAAAAAAAAAAATCTTGGCAAAACCGGTGGAAGTGGTGAAAAGGAACGGACAAAACAAAAAAATTAATTAAAGGGCTCCTGGTGGAACAGAACTTTCATTGGTGGGGGGGGGGAAGTCATGTCTAAAATAGGGGGGAGGGAATAGAAAAAATAAATACAATTTTACATGCTCTGATATTTACATCACAATGAATATTAAGATTTTTTTTCTGTGCATTTTATTTACACATGCTCAATTTCTTTTGGACCCATTTGACAAGTTTCACACATATATTCCAATCTAGGACAGGACCTGTCAGCTCAGAGAGAGATGACCTCTTATAAATTTATGATTGCTATGATACGGGGGTCGCTCCAGTGTTGGCAGATATGTTTACACAGTAATCCTATTGAAAATAATGTAATTAAAAATATAATCAAAATTCGTCAATATTCTTTTAATATTTGGTAATATTAAATAAGGTAAACGTTTAACAATTGTCAATATTTTAAATGGAGAGGTTCGTGAATTTGAGGCTCTACGAATACAAAACTGCCTTACAGGGAAGAAAAAGATGATATTAAAAATTCAAATAAATAATACGCGTTATTTTTAAATCTTCGTAAGCTTTTTTCTGATCTTTATTTTTCCAGAAAGTATCATTTTTCCAAATCCAAAAACCCAACAGTATATCATTTTCTAGTAAGAGCAAACTTTAATATTAATGAATATTTGTTTTGCTAGCCATAGAGAAACAATGTGGATGTATTTTAAGGATTAAAAAAAGGCACCACAAGAAAATGATCTTTACATTTTTAAACAGATTAATATTTCTCATTTATTATTTCAAATATGCATTCTCCCTTCACCATTCCAGCTTCTATGATAGCATACTTCTGCTATCGAACTTTTTCTTCCGTTGCTTACGCTTCGGCCCTGACTTTAGCCGGAATGATACATAACGTCGCACCAATGTCATCTTGAAGGATGAGCAGTGGAAAATGTTCGGAAGGAGTGCCAATTCATTCACTACCTTCTGTTCAACATTGTTTTTATGCTTGTTCGAAATGATAAAGTTTATCGAATTGCGATACACGATTTCCATGGCTTTGAAAAAATTGAAGGTATCAATGGATGGAAAGTGGATGTTTTTCTTAATGGTGTTCGCTCGATAGAAAGTGAAGCTTTGATAGTCGGAGTGAGCACCCTTTGGACTCTCCGTCATTTTGACACAGTATTGCTTGCAAACAGTACCTTTATTCGCTAGACTTTTTAACACGTAGCCCGTAACGTAGAAGAGCGCATTCAGCTCTCCTCGGTCCAGCACCTCACCGGAAACTTCCTGCAGCATTTCATAATCCATATCTACTGCATCACTGTTGTCGACAACTGTCATCTGTCGATCTGATGCTGTTGTATTTTGCTCGTTGGATTGCTTGCGACGCTGAAAAAGAAAATCTGCCATTCCTACCAGATGTTCCTGGTCGTCAAATGAGTATGACGAATTTGGAACAGAGAGGCATATACTGCGATAATGTTACTGTCTTTAAGTTTCTACCAAAATCCCGTGGTGTGGGTCGACGTTGCTTGGATCTTATAGCTGAAAAAAGGCTCTCCAGACAGTCTTGAACAAAGCGGGAAGTGAAGATCCTCTTGTGACCACTAGCAAAAAATCGTAAGATCAGTCGGATAATGGCCTTCGTGCATATAACTAAATAGTCCAGTCTTCCACGGTTTCCATCGGCATAATTCTCCAACACGTACATCGTAAATTAAACGAGTGGTATTTTCAAGACGGTTTATTGTTTCCTATTGTTAGGGATAAAATAATTGTAATTGTTACATTTGAATGCGATACCAAGAAGGTATGAATTGAAAATATTTGATTCAAATGAATACTCTTTGTAATGAGTGCTAATGAAATCATTAGCCTCTCATGTAAATCCTGGCGTATCTCCTTAAATTCATAAATACTAATACCCCTATCATATACAGGGTGACTAGTAATTTGTGTTACACCCAAAATTAGGTGAAAGACCTCATTTGCAGTCTAAAATTGTATGGTGAGGTATGTCTAAAAATGACTGCCATCTTGCTAAATTTTCAAAGTATGTTTAGAAGATACCTTACAAGATCAATTCTAATTGCTTTACAAATTTGATAAATTCAGTAGTTTACTTTGAGCTAACAGAAAAGTATTCATTTGATCCCCGTAGGTATCGATATGTTCGATACGATATTTTCCTGGTATCGATACTTTCTTTCGCTATTGCTTTGGAGTAAAAGTATCGATGTTTTTATGATATCGTGGAATCCTTACCTGTAAAGCTTTTGGGTCTGATTGGCGCAGCGCATGATCTTCCGAACGATTGTTGAGTGTTCCGTACCAGTCTGACATGTCCTCAATGTAGCATGCTGTGGTTAGCAGTTCATGTCGGTTTTTCTCGGAAGCCACTACGCGTAGCGCAGCAGCAACCGCTCGATTGCAGTATTTTGTTGCGTTAGATACTTTCATTTTGTCGACAGAGGAAACAGGAACATCAAACGCCACGTCGGCTGGAGATAACCTATGAGCCATTCTCAATTGATTCCCTGCCTCGAATTCGACCAACTCTTTCAGATGATCCCGATGCACAATATCCGATGAAAGGCCATTTTTATTGACATACCATTTTGGAACGACGAGAAATCTGTTGTTGATCCATCCATGAATTGCATTTTTAAAAACATGGACTGGATCGGGCACGATCTCCAGTTTTCGACTGTTGTCGATGGGATGCTGCAGTTCCAGATCAGACAAGATATTCTGGTTTTTGATGTTCAGCCCCATATCCTTCCACATCTTTTGATTCTCGGAACCGGAGTCAGAGGTAACAAATTGTACTCGCAAGCCAAGCTCTTCCGATTTTTCAATAACGGACAACACTAGCTTCTTGAGTTGCTCTGGAGGAATTGATGCTTTCGTAAACTCGTACGCAACAACTTGCTTCCACCGTTCAGCAACTCCAACAATCATCAAAACCAAGCCTTTAGACGCTAAGTCATCAGATGGAGGCAGAGTCGTCTTTCCAACGAACTGTTTAGTGCTTGCACACCACTCTTCTGCTTCGTCGATGCTCATTTCGTCGAGAACCAGTCCACAATCCCGCTCAATTTCTGTCATGCCAGCCACTTTGAATTTCAGCAGTCCAAAAATATCTTCAAGGATACCTAAATTTTTCGAAACCATCAACTAAAACTTTTACAGAACATTAGAATGATTTAATTATACCAGGAGGAAAGTGAACGTCCGCAATTCGACGCAGCAGTGTTCTAGTCGATGGGAGTGAAAAGCCTCCTTTTATTTGCTGGTCTTAGCCACACAGACATGCAAATCGGATTTGCAGCGAATTCATTATCGTTGCTTCCGACCACTGCTTCACTTGACGAACTTTTCCGGAGAGAAGCTTCAATTGATCGTCGTTGAAAATTTGTTTACAGGCAATATCCAACGAGTTCGAATCTACGACATCCGAATCATCTGTTTTCTTCCGCGCAACCAGATTGCCGTAACGACTTCTCCAACGACGAATCGATCTAAAGTAGAAGATGTGATTCAATGAAGCTGAAAGCATTCCATCCAATAGAATATTTAGCAAATTCCCCCCCGTCGAGACTGTGACATAGCATCTCCTCTAGCATAGGTACCTGGTCAATGTTTTCCACTATTTCATAATCCGTAAATTCTCCATTTGATGCAGCATATCCTGTTCCACTATGCTCATCACCATAAATTTTCTCAACCACTTCCATTTCCTGCCACTCTTCATCCGGCGGAGTGACGGCAATTGGAATATTCCAAGTTCCATTGGCATTTCTTTTGCCGTTCGGGAAATGAAGCTGCATCAAACTAATCGTTAATTTATGAGGTTTCATTGAATTTCATTGATGCTTACGCTGCGATTCTGCTGTGAGGCGAAATCTTGAGCAGGAGAATGTCTTCCTCACGTGCGTTCCCAATGCAGGCCTTCATCCACTTTCGGCGAACGATTGGATCTCTCGGGAACCGATGAAACTGGAGACCCGGATGTGACACGTCACTGCGACCACAATTTATCGCTTTGCACTTCATTTCGAAACACCGCAAAAGTGAACTTTTGTTCTAGTTGTCACAAACGAAAAAAGTGAAAAAATAGTGACTACTAGCAACACCGCCAAACCAACAACAAACGGCCGGCTTTTAAAATACCTGACGGGGGGGGTGGGGGTGGTTGTCAAAGCGACCAATAAGAAACGGTCTTTTTTGACAGCTAAATGGTCTTGTTTTTGCACTAACAGCTGGCAGGTCCTAACTCGGGACTCCTATATCTTTGTTTTTTTTTTTCTACTGCCGGCGGAATACACGTGTAAAAAGAAACATTGCATTTTCTGCGTTATCTAATGCACATAAAGGGAATGCTAGATTTAACAGAAAATAATGGGTTATTTCATGTAAATTTAAGCCAGATAACTCCTGAATCTAGCCTGTTGTATGAAAGATTGCAAGCATAGTTGTATGGCGCATGAAAGATTGCAAATCCCTCCTTTGGCTTGGAATGAAACGAGGGGAAATTTTACGCGCTTGTTAAAATTAATTATTTTTTTCTGTGTAAACTATCTTCTGTTTGAGGTATGACAAAAAAAAGATCATTCAACGGAAAAATAATTTTCCGTGTAGAATCCGCTGGTATACCCCCCATAAATCACTGCTTTGACGTTTCATTGTTTACATTCTCCTCAAAGCTCTGCCGCAAGTCGAAAAAGTCGACGTGTTATGTTCACCGGAAGTGATTTTAAAGCGATTAACATGGGTGGCAAAAAAAGTCGCTACAGGTCCGAGATCTGATCGTGCGTGATTGTAATCGGAACCATACCCAGAACGCAGTTGCAGTTGGTTCAATACTTCAGATATTATGATAAAGCTTTTGTTTTCCAATTTATCGTACTTCTTTTAATAAACTTCAAAGTTTTGGTAATAAACAGGATCAACCACCTGATTTAATTGTATTATCACTTAAGTTTAAAAAAAAATTATAAATAAGCCTTTTCCAAATGGTAGCCTTGATTTTTCAAACATTCAAATACCCTTAAAAAATGAAAATTGTCATTATAATTTTAATTGGCTTCTGTGAGGTTTTAGGACCAAATTATAAGACGAGTTGGCGCGATACACGGTAAAAATAGCACATGAAAAATTTGTTGTTAGAAAAACTTTTTTTCCTAAAAAGTACCCATGTCGCGATGTAAGTTAGACAATTATATTGCCTTTATTTATACAAAAATTTGTGCAAGTCTAAGATAGCCATTTTTCTGCAAATTGACTTTAAATTTTCAAATATATTTTTTTAGCGTGTAAGAATCAATTTTATAATTTTTACATTTTTGTTCATAAAATTTAAGACAATTTTCTAAAAGTCACTCATACATCACTTTTTTGTAAGTCTTGTCCTTTTTGAGTTATGTTGACATGAAAAATTTATTGTTAGAAAAACTTTTTTTCCTTAAAAGTGCCTATCTTGCATTGTATGGCGAACTTTTAGACAATTATATTGCCTTTATTAAAAAAAAATTTGTCCAATTATAAGATAGCCATTTTTTGCAAATTGACTTTAAATTATTTTTTTAGCGTGTAAGAATCGATTTTAAAATTTATACATTTTTATTCATAAAAGCTTAGACGATTTTCTAGAAGTCACTCATACATACGTCACTTTTTTGTTAGTCTTGTCCTTTTTGAGTTATGTTGATTTAAAAAAAAACTATCAAAAAACTTAAACCCTTTTCAAATGGCAATCTAGATAAATTTTAAAAAAACAAGATTTGCAATGTTGCTTGAAAAGACATAGTCTACACAACCACAAAGTATCATTGGATTCTGAAAGGGTGCTGCCGAACACTGCATGAGTTGGAGTGAAATTCGTCTATTGCAGTTTCAAAGTATTACTGAAGTAAAATGCTTCAACTTATTCCAACCCTTTTAAGACCCTTTTAAGAAACACGATATTTGCTCTTTCTCGAAAAGACAATGAAAAAACTCAAAAAATGGCTTCAACGGGGGCGGCAAACAAAGACAAAGGAAAAAGAAAAAAAACAGATTTTTTGGGGGGGGATTTTTTTTTGCAGTTATTTTTTTTAAAAACAACATTATTTTTTTTTCTTAAAACATTTCCAGTAAAAGAATAAAAAAAATAAAAAAAAAAAAAAAAAAAAAAAAAAACCAAGTAAATGAGAGAAATTGAAAAAACGAAGAGGTGGGCACTTTATTTTGCCTATCAGTGTACCTCGCTATTTCAAATTGATAAATCTCGATTGTTAGTGAATGAACATCGAATCGAACTCTATCAGATAGCTCACAGCAAGTAAGTTTACAAACTGATGTGATTAAATATTAAATATCAGGTACAGATTCTAAGCTATATCAATTCTAAATTTTGAGGTAATAACTGCCGTCGAGAATGCTTCAGCGTAAGCCCTTAAGATATTAATACATATCGAATTTTTATTTTGCAGTAACAATCCAGTGGCTGTCAGTTATATTTTGTAAATACATACACACTGAGAAATTATTAATTTTACACGAGACGTAATGCATATTTATAAAAAGTCGGGGAAAGTAAAGAAAGATTTCGTGTAAAATTATGTCTCCTAAAACTGACACATACGCAATTCGACAAAAGATGTGTTTGATTGAATTCATTTTCTCATCTCTTTCGACTCATTCCTATGTGCTAAAGGACGCTTGCATGTGTCGGTCTCAGGAGATAGAAATTTGCATGACATTTTGGTAGTGTGTATATTATATATATCTAGGGTTTTTTTTTCATTAGGGCGAATCTACAATTGAGAGATTCTCTCCGGGCTCGCTCTCTTTCATTCATTACAGCGCCGTTATAAAACTTTCGAGGGATTCTTTAGTACAGATCGAAACACAACAGTGCTTGCTAGCATACTCTACAAACATTAGAAAGAGAAAAACGTAATGGTGATTGGTTTATGAATGAAAGAGAGCGAGCCCGGAGAGAGTCTCTCAATTGTAGATTCGCCCTAATGAAAAAAAAACCCTAGTTATATTATATTATATTGCGTACACACTGCCAAAATGTCATGTAAATTTCGGTCCCCTGAGACCGACACATGCAAGCGTCCTTTAGCACATAAGAATGAGTTGAAAGAGATGAGAAAATAAATCCAATCAAACACATCTTTCGTCGAATTGCGTATGTGTCAGTCTCAGGAGACATAATTTTAAACGAAATCTTTCTTTACGATCCCGGACTTGTTACAAACAAGAGTTACGTCTCGTGTAAAATTCATAATTTCTAAGTGTGTACATTACATACATACAATCATTTACAAAGGATAAGGGGGGAATACAGGGTGCCAGACAAAGTGTAGGCTGGATGAGGGATTCGTGGTTATCTGGCCCAAGTTATGGATGACAATTATGCCTTCCTTGATAGAAATAGTCAGATCGAGATCAGCGAAGGTCTAATTATCTTCCGACAGTCTACAATGAGTTTGATAACCTTAATTTTAACAAACCACCAGACAGAAATCCTAATGTTTATTGCATACTGTTCATTTCCTGTAATAAGAGCGTTTCGTTGGAAAGAGACTCTCTATCCTTTCCGTGGGTTTCGTGTAAGTGTTTCTGCTTACGGATCCACACCCCCGTTTTTGGCCCATCATACAACGGAATAGTGAGCATTACAGGTATGTACAGTTTGATCTTCCCGAATAAAAAATTCTCATAGATTTACAATTGAATGTATTGTAACCATACAATAGAATCTACAGTATGCACAATTTATAGTTTTGTTCACAACGATAAGATGACAATAGGAGTTATTGTTACCGCAATAGAATCTTAGTAAACTGAGACATCGACAATAGAAAAGGGGGGTTGTTATGTATCTTAATTATAGAAACAAATTTGAATCGATTACTATTCATTGTATTGTTTCACAATTGCTGAAAATCCTAGCATATGGACCCGAATAAAAAGGTATAATAGATTGACAATCAAATATATTGTAACTATACAATATAATCAATAGTATGTAAAATTGATCGTATTGTTCGATAACATTAGGACTTACTGTTTCTACAATAGAATCTATAGTAAATTGAGACATCAACAATAGAATAAGGGGGTTGTTATGTATCTTAACAATATAAAATATCCCTTTTTTCTGAACAAATTTGAGTTAAAAACTATTAATTGTATTGTTTCAATATTGTTGAAAATTCAAGCAAATGGGGTGTATAGTAGATCTATTGTAATTAAAATGTGCTCTTTTGTTTTGTCTGATACATCAACAGTAAGATTCATGGTCGACAATACTTTCTGTTGTTATTGTATTTTATTATATTGTAATTGTTTTGTTGTTTTTGTGGGGGGGGGAGTTTTTTATTTTTTTTTTAATATTATTTTTTTTTTTTTTTTTTTTGTTTGTGAAAATAAGATTTTGGGGGGGAATTATTTTTTATTTTTTTTTATTTTATTGTTTTGTATTTATTGTTGTTTTGTGGGGGTGGGGGGGGGGGGGGTGGGGAGTGGGGGGGGGGGGGTTAAAATAATGTTGTGGGGAGATCGCAGTAGACTCTGGTAACAAATGGAAGTGTTTTCCGTAGCTGTCAATTTTTTTTCGTGAATTTATTTGTCGCGAGTGAAAGTGCGATAGCTTCTATGGAATCAGCAATGGAAATGGATTCCGAAGAAACAAATGATCCTGAAAGTTATATTGTAGAAGAAATGCTGATATTTGCCGATTTATATTTAACTATCGAAGAGCTAGCTGATGCTAAGGTTCGAGTGAAGATAATTGAAATTGACTCGGAGAGTCCCATTATACAAATCAACAATATGTATGCATACAGAGGATCGTAGGATTTTGCTCTGGGAACAAACATTTCCCTGGAAGAGGATGAGGAACGAAAAAACTAACGATCCACTGTACAACCCAGATCCGCCAAAGCTATATTAGGACAGAGAAATAAAGTGATTGGCCGATCGCCTGAGCAGCCTCCGTTCATTTTCTCGTCTCGCCGCCGTCATCCGTCCGTGTTACGCCATTTTGCGTTCTATGAACTATTCTACCGCAAAAACAGAACTGTAACCGCTGATTTCGAGTTCGAAAATGGACGATTCGGGGCGACGAAGAAAGTGCCGTCGTCGTTGAATAATGATCGCGTAAATGTGGTGTAAAATTTTCCGTTGAAAAGGCGAATCAAAGAAGGTGACATGTGCCATTTTTTTCCAATTTGCATCAAGAACAAAGAGGTATACGTAAGTGCGGGTTATGTGTTTCTTTCTCTTTTTTCTTCTATTGTAAATGCCCTGCCCCCGGGAGTGTGGGGTCGCTCCGAGATGCTACAGCGGAATCGGAGTGTTGAATATCGAAAAAAATAGTTTTAGGTCATGCCGATGTTCTGTTGCTTATTGGAGCGTTCCCATGCTTTTGGCGGATAGCGCTAGTTACATACTTTCAGCGTATCGTAACCAAAACGAACCCTGTTGCTAACCTTTTCCCAACTATCCAACATCCCAGTGATTTCTCGTGGAAGTGCAGAGGATTTCTCGGATTCCTTCAAAGCAAATATCACGTCAACACGTTCCTTCCCATTCCACACTTGACCAGCATTCGGGCACGGATGGCGCCGGTATTGCTTCATAATGGGTCACCAGTTTTTACACATTAAAGATATTTGTTTGTCCCAAACATCATCTGTTGGTTCTTTGTGTAAATACAGCTGATCTGGCAATAGCGGAATTGCATTCGTGGGCGGTCAATCATGCTCATGCTCATGGTCATGCTCATTTACATGCTTTTCTGATGAATAAAGTTTTGGAAACTATGCTTTGACCATCGCCAGAATGATATGCATTTTAATTTTGAAATTTTATACAATCCAAAAAAAAAAACATTACCACGCAATAAGGCTCTCTTGTGCGCGGTATATGGAACTCCATGCTGGAAGTGAGCGGAATAAGGCCAATTCATGTATTGAACTATTTATACATTTTTTATGTTTCAGTTTTATAAAGCAACGTAAATCATATTTTTGCATCATAATGTATATCATAAATGATCAAATGACGATCGAAAAAATACAAATCGTTGTGCATTCAGTTTTTTAATAACGGGTTTCAATTTACAGTGTCACTAACCTTACGGTAATAGGGCATGTCACGGTAGTGTAGAAGTTTTAAGGATGTCACTAATAATTGAAACTGACATTATAAATTACAACGCCAAACAGTAAATGAATCATCCATATTTTATTATATAACTGAACCAATAGAAGAAAAAAAATCATTGCGAAACTATAAACCTTTAGGGGGAAAGAATAAGGCATAATATTAACTTCACAGTGCATCACCACAAGATATCGTATTGTCGCACTTCTTTCGAAATCCGTACTAAAATTGTGCAGAAGTTTTAAGGATATCAATAAGAAGTGAATTTGACTTTATAAACTGCAATGCCAAATATCAAATGACTCATCCATTTTTTTATAGACCTGAATCAGTAGAAGCAAAAAAAAAAACCTTTGCCAAAGTATACACATTTGGGGAAAAGTTGGTCATATCTACACAAGCCAGATACCACCTAGAAATTTAAATGAAACAAGCAATTAATTAAGTGTAATCAAACTTCACCCCCCGAATGGCATGACGTCTGATACAGAAATACCGGGTTACGCATAATCACGCCACTCTTCATGCAGCCAACATCTCAAGTGCTTCCCGAGTGGATGTATCTGGTTTTTCGGCATTTCACCTCGGAACAAGTGCGAAAATCTTATAAACATAATCTTTCTCCCGAATCCCTCCTCGCGTGGCACGGTCTAATGGAATGACTTCGCTGCATCACCCTCATCCCCCTCAAACATAGTCGTTCGTGCCAAAGATCAAGAAGGTGGTTGAAAGTTTTCCCAAGAATTCAAACCACACTTACCGCCGCTTGTTGAGGTGCTTCAAAGCAGTACGGATGGAAGCAAACCGATCAGATCGCGGTGTTTTCTACCTTTTCTGTTCCGCTCATGTGAAGAATCCCCGCATGAATCAGTGAGTGTTGTTTATGCTTCATCTCGGCTGTAGACCTATTCGTGTGCATAAATAATAGGAGTTTACCGACCGGTGTTCAGCGGTTGTGGTGTCTTTTCACTGACCTACATCGCATAGATTCAAGTAGCAGGGTAAGCAATTCATGCGGTGTGATTGTTTACTTGCAATAGACCAACTCTTTGAGCATCGAATGGATGGTAATTGTTTGTGAATCTCTGATTTCCTCATTTGTTCCGAAATGTCAAAAAGGCCATGTCTTTCGTGATCATGTCAATTTGTAAACCGGTTTCCTTCATCATCAATGTCGTTCTTCAAATTGCTTTCGGCAGCTCAATAAATAATTATTAATCAAATATTTGATTTATTCAAGATATTTCATAAATCATTTCGATATGCATAAATATGGTGCTGCGATAAATATCACAAGTTTATATCCGATACGACGAAAACGATCAAAAAACTCCCCCGAAACCGTCCCTTCGCTGCCCTGCGTCCTGCACCAGAAGAAAAGATTTATGCAAAAATATTGTTAAATTGGTGGACGGCAAACATCCACCATACTCCCATTATTCCCTCCCCCACGACCTCACCCCAAACTTTTCGACAGCGTTTATCAGGGGGTGAACCAAGAAATTGCTCCCAAGATTTATGAGTGACATGGACTTCTGCCGTACGAACCGATCTGCATCGGTCTTTATCGAGTGGGACAGATCTGTTCCGCATATTTATGATCGGAGAAATTGAATTGCGACCGACCCAGAGAGGGGAAAAAAAAAGTCCGGCGAAAGGGCCTCTCACTCTCTTGATCACCGAACTTGGACTACGCTGCTGCACGCACAGAGCGTGTAATTACGAGCTCATAAATTACTTTTTGGCCCATTTTTCAATCCCGCAATCGCTGCGCAAGGCGATTGATACGATCGCGATTATTAGCATTTTGTCATCTCTTGCTTGTTTACATACTTTCGGTTCCCTCTGAAAGATCGCCCCAGTCCAGATAGGGATCAACTTTCTTCGATTGTTGTGGTTTTCTGGTATCAAGTATTTGAATACGTTTTTTTCATTTTTTTTTTTTCAGGCTGCAATTGTCACGTGCAAGGATCGGTAAACCGCCTGTGCAACAAGCACAGTGGCCAGTGTGTCTGCAGGCCGAACGTCATCGGTCGACAGTGCAGCAAGTGCGCCATCGGCTTCTGGAACGTGGACTCCGGTGTTGGGTGCGTTCAATGCTCGTGCGACTCCAATGGCAGCGATCATCGGGAGTGTGATATGCAAACGGGTCAATGTTTCTGCAAGCCCGGTGTCGAGGGCATCAACTGTAATCGATGCCAGCAGGGATTCTATGGGTTTTCTAGTCAGGGGTGTAAGAGTGAGTATAGGCATATTTCAGTTTTCATTTCAGCGCAGGTATTTCTTCCATTTTTTTTTAAATTGGATTTCGGATTTATAACAAGTTGATTACACTGGTTGACAAAATCCGAAAAAAGTCTTAAGACCCAGAGCTCCATGCCAGTTCCCGTTAGCTTGAGTCCCGAAGCCAACAAATATCGTATTTTGATGCGATATGCATTTTTCCTCACAAATTGGCATCAAAAATTTAAATTTTGATATATTTTGAGAACCTCTTTTGATATATTTTGAGAACCTCTCTCCTCGCCTCAGCTTAAATGTAAATGCTCAAGAAGCATTTTTTAAACTCCTCAGACTTTAAAAAACAATTTTGCAAAAAAAAGTGTGTCGATCCTAATTCACCAGAAAAAGTTATGACCGTTGAAAGGCAGCGTATTTTAGCAAAAAACAGCAAAGTACAGTAAGACCCCTGACATGCGCCGAATCCCTTGATAATGGTCTCAAATGATATATGAGCATTGACCTTTGTTGTTTTATCAGAAAATATCTTCCTTGAGCAAAGTTTTTCAGTAGATCAAGGCCTTCAGATTGGTAAACTTAGAAGTTCAAAATTATCTCACTCCGCAGCGCTAGTATGCATGCAAACTTACTTTATAAGCTGCATTTCGAGATCCTTTACATATGGAAAGTTGGCGTCTTCGACAAAGATGTTTGGTTGATTGAGGCCTTTTGAATGGTGCTAACATTAATTCAGAATTCATCCGCTACGTGTCACTAGTGTACATGTGAACTTTATGTATGACCTGTATTTTGAGATCTAGATCGTGTATAAATTTACTGTTTTCAGGAAAGTAAGTTGTAAAAATGTGAGCTATCAGACGCTCAACTCAACAGTTCAGAATTATCTCACTCCAAGGCGCTAATGTGCATGTAAACTTACTCTATAATCTGGATCTCGAGATTATTGACATATAGCAAGATAGCATCTTCAAAAAAGATATTCGAGGGGTCAGATTACACATTACATCAGAATTTGTCCGCTTTGTGGTGCTAGGGTTCATGTGAACTTTTTGCTATATCTGTATTTTGATATCTAGATCATGTATGAATTCATTGTTTTCAGGAAATTTACTCATGGTCTTCCAGACGGTCGACTTCATAGTTCGGAATTATTTCACTGCGTGGTGCTAGTCTGCTTGTGAACTATGTAATAAATGTTTATCGCTAGTGCACAAAAGAGGCTGAATTACCCAAATATGTTTTTTTTTTGGTACGTTCTTCTGACAACTTCGGGTTAGTCCTTCAGAAAACTTCATCGAAGTTTCTCAGAGAACTTCATTGAAGTTCCTCAGAGAACTTCATTGAAGTTCCTCAGAGAACTTTATTGAAGTTCTTCAGAGAAATCCAAGGAATTTCATCAGAGTACTTCATGAAAGTTCTTCAGAAAACTTCATGGAAGTTCTTCAGAACACTTCATGAAAGTTCTACAGAGAACTTCAACGAAGTTTTTTTTTATCGAGCTTCAGGGAAGTTCTGCAGAGAACTTCAGGGAATCTCTGCTGATAACTTCGAGGAAGTCTTTCAGAGAACTTCAGTGAGTTTCTTCAGAGAACGTCAGGGAAACATCAGAGAACTTCGTGGAAGGTCTTCAGAGAACTTCATGGAAGTTCTTCAGAGAACTTTATGAAAGTTCCTCAGTGAACTTCATGGAAGTTCTGCAGAGAACTTCAGGGAAGTTCTGCAGAGAACTTCATGAAGTTCTCAGAGAAATCAGGAAGTTCTCAAACTCAGAGTTCTTCAGAAACTTCATGAGTTCTTCGAGACCTGGATTCTCAGACACTCTGTCTACAGAGACACAGTATCACCAGGAGAGAGAGGGACGCGACGAGGAGTCGAGACTTCAGGAGTTCCAGAGACCAGGATCAGAGAACTTCAGGGAAGTTCTGCAGAGAACTTCAGGGAAGCTCTGTATAGACTTCAGGGAAGCTCTGCAGAGAACTTCAAGCCTGAAGTACTTTGAAAAATTTCCCTAAAATTCTCTGAAGAACTTTCCTGGAGTTCTCTTTCAGCAGAGATTCCTGAAGTTCTCACCAGAGATTTCCTGAAGTTCTTTCCAGAACTTCCCTGAAGGTCTATGAAAAACTTCCTTGAAGTTCTTTGCAGAACTTCCCTGAAGTTCTCTGAAAAACTTCCATGAAGTTTTCTGAAGAACTCCATGAACTTCTCTGAAGAACTTCCCTGAAGTTTTCTGCTAAACTTCCCTGAACTTGCTTTAAGTTCGCTACAGAATTTCCCTGAAGATCTCTGGTGAACTTCCATTGAGTTCTCTTAAGAACTGCCATGAAGTTATCTGAAGAACTGCCTTGAATTTCTCAGTAGAACTTCCCTAAAGTTCTCTGAAGAACTTCCATGAAGTTCTCTGAAGAACTTGCTGGAAGTTCTCTGCAGAACTTCCCCGAAGATCTCTGCAGAACTTTCACGAAGTTCTCTGAAAAACTTCCACGAAGTTCTCTGAAGAACTTCCACAAATTTCTCTAAAGAACTTCCATGAAGTTCTCTGAAGGACTTACCGAAGTTGTCAGAAGAACGTATAAAAAAAAACCAATATTGGGGTAATCAGCCTTTCATGTGCACTAGTGGTAAACATTTATTATAAAGTTCACAGGCAGACCTGCGCCACGCAGTGAAATAATACTGAACTATGAAGTCGACCGTCTGGAAGACCATGATTACTCGAGTAAACTTCCTGAAAACAATGAATTCATTCATGATCTATAACATATATCAAAATACAGATGTAACAAAAAAACACATGAACCCTAGCGCCACATAGCGGACGAATTCTGATCTAATATGTACATCATTCTAAGAGCTCTCCCCTCGAATATTTTTTTTGAAGATGCCATCTTGCTATATGTCAAGAATCTCCAGTAAAAATGCTTCTCGATTTACATTTAAGCTGAGGCAGTTATTTGAGTGGTTCTCAAAATAAATAAAATTTCAATTTTTGATGCCAATTTGTGACGAAAAATGCAAATCGCATGAGGTCAAAATACTGATATTCGGTGGTTTCGGGACCCAAGCTAACGGAAACTGGCATGGAGCTCTGGGAAAAAAAAATCTCTGTCTTCAGTGTTATTATTTTATCAGGTTATTATTGTTTGAACACTGCAAAATAAAATAGACACATTAAATATGGATTTCCAGATAACTCATAAATTTGGGAATGGCTGGTTGCTGCACCACTTTTCGAGTGGCGTTTGAAATTTATATGTAAATTAATAGGGATTCTGACTCGGTTCTTGGCCTTTTAGTACAACTAGCATTTTGCCCCGATTTCCAACATGGGTCTTAAGAACGACTAATTTTTTTCTGATACAGATGGAATTCAAATTTATTTATTCCTCTATGTGTATAATTCTATTAACTTTGGAATAACAAATTGTTAAGCATAATAGTTCAACACCCTTTCCTAATAGCTAACTTGACCAACTGATTTTGTTTAACAAACACACATTGAAACACCTGGTGACCGTACATTGCTATTCAAGCAATGAACAAAAAAGTGATTTGACAGGAGTGCTCTTGACTTTTTTCTAAACGGAGGGGGCTCATGAAGTTCAAACTTTAAGATATAATATTGTAGCTTTTGAACTGAGACATTTGAACTAAATTTAAGTTTTCCGGCACCATTGGCCAACAATTAGCGATTCGGCCACTGTAGTTCTCTACACTACTGGAACACATTTTGTAGTTTTTTTTTTATTTTAATTCATAGAGACTACAGTATTTCTTCAACGCATCATGTTTAATTGAACTACAGTGCTAAAATTTCTTTGATAAAGTCATAGCTATTCACGCTGGGCTGATTTGGATTGAACATAAAAAATAATCTGCTAACACTAGATATGGAAGTCAGATTCCAGTTTTTAGTTTGACTTATGTAGTAGAGAAATATTATTGATTTTAACATTTAATTCGATCTATTGAGTTTCGAGCTTGTACCTTCGGTACTTCGGACCTAGGGGCTCTACAACAGTAAACCAATTTCAAAACGCTAGTTTCATATTGATTGTTGCTTGTAGCCTTTCTCAAAGCCATTAGTCGAAAGTCAGTCCCATCTGTATTTTCATTAACTTTGAGTCAACAGCAGATTTTGATATGTTTTGTTCTGATATTCAAGCGACACATCTTGGAAAGAAACCACATAAAAGACATACCGATGATTGATTTTTTGTCAAAGTACGACGAGAGAAAATTGAGTAGAAATTAGACGTTTATACTAAAAATAAACCCAATCGGGTTCTCTCGTCCATGTAGGGAACTAGGCAGAGTGTGTACAAACAATCGCTAGAACCATCACAAGCCATTGTTGTACATGAACACGATCAGGTGCGCATTCTTTTGCCAGTCAAGGAGATATCCTCCCTTTGCCTACCCTGCACGTGGGTAGTATGGCAAAAGAATGTGTGCTTGGTTCAAGTACTTTTTCACATGCCTCTATTCAATTTTTCACATACTTTCAAATACTTCTATTCAATTTTTCACATATATCTTTCGTTCTAGCAAAATAACTGTTCACTCTTGGGGTCTCATGGTGATGAGAGAATATTTCCTTCTACATGATCAAATCTCAGATGTCAAAATCAAGGGCGATGAACAAATCAACTCATTATGCTTCTAAAACTACTCGTTTCTTGATACTCATTAGAGTTTGAGTTTCCACGGCAGCTTCGTTAAAATTGCAAGTCATCAATTATTATTTTGAATAGTGGCAATCACAGAGTCTAACTGCCCTCTATAATCATAATTACAACTTGTATTAATTGCAACCTATCGATCTGAGCCTAAAAAAGTTTTAGGGAAGTTCTACATCAAAAGAAACAAATATTGTTTCTCCATTCGATACTCAAAATCATCCCCACCTAGATGAAACTGAATATTGATATTGACAATAGCACAGGCGGTAATGAATATCCAACGACGAATGAACAAAACCAAATAACGACTTCAAAACTCTGCGGTTGCTCTGGTCAAGAGAATACTGTCATTTAAAAATTCAAATTCACGAAGATAATTGGTCTGTTAAGGTTATCTTCATTTTAAGCTTAAGGTTGTCTTCATTTTCAGTTCATTTGAGAGCAGATGAATTGATTTTTACCGGCACTGGTCATCGTATCGCATCATCAAATAAAGCAAGGTTTTTCAAACTATGCAGGAAAATCGTGTTCGAAAACTTCAATGTCCGTTTTTCCAACTCCTACTTCTTACAGATGGTACTTGCGATTATCGGCAGTGTATTACTTCTAACAAAGTTGTTAGGTACTAACTGAACTATAACTGGACTCATGGTTTCATGTGTTATTGCATGGTCCAAGCTATATTGGAATCCCTTTACTCCTAAAAATAATGAATTTAACGAATGACGAAATCCATTATGAAAAAAATCTCATTTTATGTTCTCCATCATATGTTCTTAAATTCCAATTTGTCATCCTTAGTAATACAAACATAGTATTAAATATGCATTTAATTTTCTGCGATAATTTATGCAAATATTTTTAACGCAAAATTTGGTACGATAATGTTGCTACGAAATGTTGATTACGCTGACTTTGACTACTTTTACTTTTTGTTTGTATTATGAAATTCAAAGTCACGGAGTCTAAACTTCTTCCATCCATTCTACACGACAAACATGGCATTCCAGACGATTTTTTTAAACAGAACGTTTCTCAATTTATTATGAGATACACGAATGTTGTGGTGCATTTTTTCCAATTTGTTCTAAAATACCGCATGAAAGTTTTTTTTATCTAGTTCATTTATTTTATTTACAATGCAAGCTTTATGAAACAGTTAATTCATTGTTTTTTTTTGTTTATTGAATGACTCAATATTACGTTAAGTAGGTTTTGAGCCCATTAATCGCGGTTCAGCCGGGATAAAAAGGGTGGAAGTTTTTGGGAATGAATTGGAGAAAGGATCATGGAATGGGAATTTTGTAGTCTCATCAGAGAGTTATTGCTAGCACTAGATTGTTGTGCGATAAGATCAGCGCTCCTGTTTAGTGTTCGGCCAGTTGTGGTGATCATTGGGCAAAGTCTACGTTCCATACAAAATTTCAGAAAATTGTATGGAGAAAATTCTACGAGGGTGGGAGGGGGGGGGGGGGTGGTTTCTGAGATTTTTAAAAATGAGTCCTCGTGGTTTATGAACAGGCCCAAAGTTCCAATAACTTTTTGAGCATTCTTTAAAGTTTAGGAAACATTCCAAAGATTTTTCCATAAGTTTAGGGAGCTTCCTAGAAGTTCAGGAATCTTCCCAGATTCCTTCGAGAAACTTTTCAATCGTTCCGAAAACATCCTACAAGCTCAGGGTGCATAAGTTTTAAGAAGAACTTAGACCTCTTACAATTCGATAATTTTTCGTACAGAACCAAAACGACAATCAAAAAATGCACTACTTTTTTATGTTAAATCAATTTTGCGGAATTTCCCCCGTATCACAATCTTGGAGATTCTTAATAGTTCTTGTCAGGATTAACAACATCTCGGAAATGCACTTTATTTCACAGAAATTCCACCAAATTATAAAAGTTTTGCAAATCGACCAGCTTCCCAGATTTTTATCAATTTCTCTTAAATTATTGAAATATTTGTGATACTATGCTTTTCATCACGAAAGATGTACCTACTGGAAGTCCAAATAACTTTGGGGTAGCTAAATCTGATTCTCAAAGTTCCGGTTATTTCCAGAAAGTTATTCCTATTCCATGGATGATCAGCACACTTTTTGGAAGTTCAACCAAATTTCCAGAAACGTTGAGAATTCTGCGGCCATTCAATAGCCTTCTCTGAAGTTCCACCACTTCTCAAAAGAGAGCGAGCAAACGTGATGATTATATTGAAACTTTCAATAAGTTTATTCAACTTCCGAGAAGCTTAATCATTTTCTGTCAAGTTCATTATACATATTTCCACCCAATCTTCATAGATATTCCGAAGTTCATAGTAATTTAGAATATACTTTTTAAAAAGTTCGTTCAATTTCTAGAAACTTATATAAGTTCTGACCAATTCATGTAACTGCCGACAAGTGCATAGGATTATCTATAAGCTGTAATTTGCAATTGCATAATATAATATTTAAAAACGAATCCAGAAAAATCAAAGATTTTTTGAACTTTTCCTCAGAGAAATACGAATTAAATCTATCTTCAAGGTATCATCCGGTTTTCCCTAGAAATCTTATCAAAACTGCCTTGGTAAAATGTTTTTTCTCCTCCAGATAATAAGCCTGAATATCCTGATCCCCAATTAACTTGCCGAAAGGATCTATAAAACAGGCTTCTCTAAAATTTATCAGTATGAGTTATTTGCGAGTACTTATCATGACCAATCCATCAATAAACCGATTGTTCACTTTAAAGACTTCATTACTTTTCATTTTCGAGCATTCGAAATACTTTTCGGAATCTGAATTTATCACCAAATTAGTCGTAAAATCCACAACAGTCACAATTTCGGGATCCTCCTGATTTAGAACTAGTCAGCGTTTTCCGGAAAATGTGTGGCTTTAAAAAACTAAGAGAACCATTCGTTATTCAGTGATGAAACAAAATGGCTATCCACTTGCACCGGGAGCAACTTAAGGTAATTCAGCATCCGAGGCGAGCAACACCACTTTCTGTCCGGCGCCAACATCACTCGCACCAAACAGAATACCACAAGTCCTTTTAAGACGAGGTTTGTTTTGGGCGATAACTCCAGAACGGAAAAAATTATCGACCTAATTCGAATCAAATTTTTGTTTTGTTTTGTTTGTTTTGTCAGATTGTAAAAAGCCTAATAACAATAGGCGGTTAAGTTCAGTTACCATAAAAAAATGGCAATTTTCACGAACAAAATTTTTTTTTTATTTAATCTTTATTTTACTTCGGCCTATTTCCTCACATGGTGACAATCACCGACGCCAGGAAGACGACTCCACCACCTGGACCCTACCTAACGACTCATGAATATGAACCGGGACCAACGGCTTTACTTCCCTTCCGAAGGAAGACGTGACCAGATTTTTTCGCCTCAGAAAAACCACCGACGTCGACTGGGATTGAACCCAGACCCACTGGGGTGCCAAGTAGCAGTCACGCTTTACCACTACACCACCGACGCCGGCTGTACAACATTTTTGCTGTGCTCTATACCAAAAAGTTAGAATATAACTCTAATAAATTTCGTATGGTTATTATTCTTAACGACCTTTTTGGGGTATCATCCAAACCATTAAAGAAATGGTTGGAGGATTTGTGATATCGTTCGTTTAAGGTATTTTTTTATCAGGGAATCCAGACCGAGTGCCGACAATAAAAAACCTTTCAATGACAATATGGCTTACATTAACAGTATGTTTTATTCTAACTATTTGATAACAGTAACATAAAATGTGAAAATAATCTTACATTCGAAGTATAGTTTAGACTATATAGCAAATTGTTTTTCGTTATGCGGGCTATCAGTGTATGGAATGCAACACTGATGAAAAAGTTATGATACATGTTTGTATACCACACATTTTTTGCAATATAATCAACAAATGATATTGATTTGTAACCACACACACACCTCCTATGATGATATTGATGATATAATACTACCATCTATTGCAGCAAGGTAACTTCCCATAGCAGTGGAATAATCTGAAAAACGATTTGATCAGGATTCTATTATTGTTTGTTGTATTGGGCCAAAAACGTTTGGGCGGACCCGTAAGCAGATACACTTACGCGAAACCCGCGAATATAGGGAAAAAATCTCCTTCCAAAAGCTAGGTCACACCGACAGCACTAGAATCGAGCCCTCGTTTGACAGAATAAACCCAATAGATGGGGTCGAAGAGCCCGCCCTCGTTCCGCGAAATGTTAACAATAGGGAGGAGGCAGTCCCATGCTCCCTATCCAAATCGTTTTACTTGGGTGCCCTGATGGTCCCTCCCTTTCCCTCGTTATGTGTTATTTAATATTTAGTATATTTTGTACACGAAAAATTTGGATACCATTATAGACACGAATGCTAATTTATTCAAATTTCAAACTTGAATGATACTACCAATGGATTGTTACTGAAAAATAGATAAAAATTAGTTATGTATTAATATCCTTCTAGTCCAGGAAAACCTGAAAACAGAATAGATCATTCCAAATATCTGAGATAAAATTTCAATAAAAGATATTATTTTATAAGACATGTTGTAAATTTTTTCTTTATACTGTTCTAGTAACATTTCAAAGGTTGCAATCGGAGTGATCGAAGAGTCCGGTTTGATGATTTCTGAAATAATGGCTATGTTACCATAATACCACTAAACACAATATTAAAATATAATCCTACATTGCTTATAAGCACATGCCAGTCTTTTATGAATATAGTAGTTGAAGTTTAGAAGTGCAATTTTAAATTAAATACTTTGCTGAAATGCTGAAAAACAAATTGAGCCTTTGATGCCTGTCATGTTGCTCTAGGCTCTTACATGGTTTTGGAATGCAGATGATTCTAAAGCGTTATTATACATAGCATTTCAAGCTTATTGCTTTCACAAATTGCTTATTGCCTAGTCTCAACTCAGTGTTCCAAATGCACTTCCACAGTTATTAATTGAGAGCTTTCGATGCCGATGATTCTAATGCGTGCTGAAATTATTAATAAATTGAAAATGGAAAATATGCAATATGACTTAAGGTACATGATGTTCAGTCGCACCCCCTCACTTCGCTATTGTCAGATTGACAACATTGCCCAGGCTACGCCAACCAGCGTCTCCATGTTTCAGCTGGCAGTCTTTTGTGATCATATGACTCGTGGAGGCGTGAGGTAGGAACTTGTGAGGACGAGAGATCGGTCGCACCCTCCTTCGAAGTTGTCAACTCACCATTTGAAGCCCTTGTAACCACACACACACCTCCTATGTGTACAAACAACCACTATGTTTGGCCACACATACTTTTCATTTGCTACATAAACCTCATTTGTATTTCTCAGAAGGTTATGTTTATGTGTGAATAAATAAATATTATGTGGCGGATTTTTGCCAATATATATAAGTGAACTAGCTGACCCGACGGACTTCGTCCCGTCCAATATTTATGTATTTATCGCATGCAATTGCTTAAAAATCGATTCAGACAACAAATCGGTTTTTGATATTTACAACGTTTTTTTTTTTCAAATTGCGTGAATGTTCTTCATTGTTGTAGTCAATCTGAAATTGACTGTCAATTGTCATACTGGAGAATTTGGATATTTTCAATTTTGATTCCAAAAAGTATGACAATAGGCAGTCATTTCAAATTGTTGATAGTCTGTGATCATTGGCCATTTTAATTGAAGTATTATGTTGGAATACTGAAGTCATTTTTTGGCAGTTCCAACGCATGAAAACAGGTTGATTTTTGTATGATGTCTTGCCGGACCGACTTGAGTTGATTACAGTGCTGTAAGATATCATAAAGAAACTTTCCAAAACAACAACGGTTTGTGCATTTTCATTGCAACAATTAAGTGCTGGCATCTGAATTAAAGATGTCAGTTGACTGATTGTGGGAAGATTGTGAAGCATAATAATGACAGATCCAACTTTCAGACGCAAATGATGCGGCGGCATGCCAGGCAAATTCTAAGAATTTAGAAATTCCACTGAATAAATCACGGCTTCGGCTTTATTTTCAACACGATCGATCGATTTGTATGGGCGCAAATCTCCCGGAATTTGATTGTGAATTGTCCAGGTTAAGTAATTAACAACGGTATTTTTGGAAGCTCGTGCACCAATCGTAGTTACGATAATTTTGGCCAATGCTCGGATAAACATTCGGGATGAGTTCATCGTTCGTTGAAGTGAATTGGCAAATGGCAGGTGGAATTGATATCAAACCACTGGAAGTATCAACCGGAATTTGTCCATTTCCAATTCTTAGCAGTTCTCTAGAGAAAACTTCTGCGGTTCTATCCTGTTGCAGGAATTCTCGCATATTTATAGTCAATTATATGGTTTTCACGTACCGCCACAAATATGATGACCAAAGACATGCGTTCATCCGCCGCTGTTGATTTCGGAATAACGGGAAGTGTTTATCTAAAATCGCCTGCTAACAGTATCATTACGCCACCAAAGCAACGATTATTCTGCAGATCTTTCAATGTTCTTTCAAGTGCTTTAATAGACCGTTTGTGAGCCATTGTGCACTCATCCCATCAGTTTACAATTTTCAACACTTATGCCAAAGGTGATTGCTTTGAAATGTTGCAAACAGGTGTTTCATTGATTTGCATGTTTAACGGAAGCTTCAGTGCCGAATGTGTCGTTCTTCCACCTTCACAGCAATTACAGTAGATTCGAGAGCCAACGCAATGCCATTTTGAGATCGTATTGCTGCCAAAATCAATGATATCAGGAACGTTTTCCCGGGCGCATCAAGAAAAAATAGCCCACCGTTTCCATCATCGACAGCCTTCATCAATTTATCATACGCATTCTTTTGCTGTTCATTCAATAATCGGACATTTCTTTGTACTGGTTGTTTCAAAGTTATTCTGCCGTATGCATGCTCACGTTCCAATTCACGATTCAGTACATCTCTGGTTTGACGATTTGACTCTGGCAAATGAATTTCAGTCAATAGTTTGCCACTCATAAGCAAACACAAATCTTCAATCAACTCCAATGCCTCATTGTAGATGTCACCGTTCATTTGCAATTCGAAATTCCCTGTTGCCACTCGAATGCGATGTAAAATGTCTTCGGCGATGTCATTTTTGTACGTATTCCATAATTAACGCGGATTTAAAGGCTGACATGTCGAAATGATCATCGCAAAAAGTGTACGCAATTCAGTGGCATGTGAAGCAGCTATCACATCGCCCATCGTTTGATTCCAGCGATTATCATGTTACAGCCATTGTAACTGCTGGAATGCTTCTTGAAAAGTTGCACACACCGTACCATTCAGAGTCCGCAATAACTCAAATTCGACAATGCATTCCATGTATAATATCAAGGAATTACCGAATACGGCAATGTCCCCGAAAACCGATCACTGGCGCAAGTACTGCATTCTCTGGGTTGAAATACACTCTTTGGCCATTCTCCAAATGAACTGCGAGATGCACAACAGTCGGAAAAGTTATGAATTGATGAGAAAATATTCTCAGAGGTTGGGGGTGGGTTGGGAGGGTGTTCCGTTCAAAATTTGGTTAAACAGTAATGTGTGTGAGTCGATCAAAGTTTTCATTAATAAGTCAAATTCTTTTTCTTTTCAAGTTCAGTTAATACAGAATATAGGAGAAATATTCAGCTAAGCTTCCTTTTTAACAAATGTGAATTGCCGGGTCTCTCGTTTAATACCTGCCATAAGATTTTGTACAGTCTACTTGTCCACTTTATTCGCCACAGAACACCAGTTTGCCTTGAACTGTTTCTCGCTCACAACAGCTTTTTGAGTCTTCTTAAGGTTCCGCTTGACGATGACCCAACATTATTCGATTGAGCAGTGCTTTGGCGTGTTGAGAGGGTTCTTGTCCTTGGGCACCACTTAAACGTTGTTGGCTGCATACTACTCCATGGCCTTTTTTCCGTAATGGCAAGATGCCAAATCCGGCCAAAATAGAACGGAACAATTGTGTCGCTTCAAGAAAGGCAGTAGACTTTTTTGTAGGCACTCGCTCAGATAAATTTCCTGGTTGACGGTTCCGGTCGCAATGTAAACGTTGCTCTTCAAGTCACAGGTACAGATGGCCTGCCACTCCTGATATTTCTACGCGAACTTTGACAGTTTAATGTGCTTGAAAATATCTGCCACCTTTCCCCGTCCGGTTGCCGTATAAAATTCCTGCCCAAGAAGCTGTTTAAAGTCTGCCTTGACGTGAGTTTCATCGTCCTGTACCACGCAATCAAACTTCGTCAGCATCGCCGTGTACAACTTTTGCGACCATGCTTTGGCCGACCTGTTTTGTTTATCGTCGCGATTTGGAGTCACCACTTTCTTGTATGTCGACAGTTCAGCTCGTTTTTTAGCTCCATCCACGGTTGAAGGCGCCACTCCCAGCTTTTTTGCGACATCTCGGACGGAGAGGTTGGGATTCCGCTCGAAACAGCGGGCAACTCTGTTTGTCGTCTCTGTGGTCTTCGGCTTTCGATTTTCCCCCCGATCCAGCTTTCCTGGCTGTCGACAAACGTACACCGAACACTTTTAATGCGCTGGTAACAGTTGATTTAGTCACATTCAACAATTTCGCCAACTTGTCGTGAGAGGTTGGATTTTCGCCATGCACGTGCAAAATTATGATGCGTTGCTTCTCTTCCTTCGACGACATTTTGATAACTGAAGTGCTAATCTCAAAATCAAAAAAGAGGCATGATGCAAATGAAGGGTGTGAAAAGTTTTTTAATGCACGATGAAAAGAAATGCGTCAAGTTTAAGTCGACTAAATTCTGACCGAAACACCCTTTACAAACGTATTTGTTCGAATTCACCGAACTGCAATACTTAAGATTGATATGTGTTTTGAATGTCTTAGACAACATTGGCGGATATGGTACGATCCATGTGTTGTCAACTTCGGTTTTTGCTCCTCTAAATTGAGTGATGAATGTTCTGCCATTTTCATTTGGTGAGCGACGCCGATAGAGTGGATATCCATCATTTTCAGTTTACGTTTCGTAAGAAAGGCACGTGGATAGCGTTCCGTGCATTTATTGTCAGTCATACAAACCGAAGTGGGATTGTAGTGTCCGCAAGGTCCATGAAGCATATTGGTCTTCACCACTTCGTATATAGCTGTGGATCTATCTCAGGATCAGGAATTTCCGCAAATATGATGTTATTAATTTGATCTGGTGTAATCTTGTCCACCATCCAAAGAAGAATGTATGCGTGCGGCAAGCCACTTTTCTGCCACTCAACAGAGTACATCTAGCATTTAACAGATAAAGACCACCAAACATCGTAGATGTTGTTTGAACACTCGTGCTGTGACGTCGTGACGATCGCTTGCTGAATGACCGGTATGCAATAAATCCGTTATCTGTGGCCATTTTGGATTGCAAGTGAATGTAACAAACAAATCCGGCCGTCCATAATTCCGGTTATCATAGCATCCTTATCCGGTTATCATCGCAAGTACTCGTGCATGTGCCTTGCGCTGCCAATGTATGTTGATGGCTTAATCGTGAGTCGATGCAGGTAGTGTTAGTTGGATAACATTCGTATGCCAGAATTGACAATTTGATTTTTTTTTTTGTATGTAAAAAGGCCGTTTTTACGAATTTTTCAATTTTCTGGCTTTTCCATGAACATTTTCCAACTTTCCTTTTTTTCTAAACCTTCGTTGGGCAAAAAGGAACAACTCATCCCAAGACACCGTCAAGATTGGTCCAGCCGTTCTCGAGTTTTAGCGTCACTAACAAACAAACATTCATTTTTAGATTTGAGATAAATTTATTTAATGTAAATTTAAGTCAGAGGTGGGCTTAAATAGGTTTTTTGGGGGAAAAAAAAAAAAATTTTGGTTTATTTGGCTCTCGTCTTCAACTTTTTTCCCCGGGGAAGTTTCCACCCGAATGTATGAATAAAAGATGACATCTCTAATTCTTTGTTTCGTATCTATTCGCAGGATGTGAACAGTGTGCGAGTGCAGCGTACGTGTGTGATCCGGACACGGGCCGATGTGTGTGCCCACCGAACAGCCAGGGCCATGAGTGTCGTATCTGTGCGGCCAACACCTGGGGAAATGTGTTTCAGTTGGGATGCACCCACTGTAAGTGTGATATTGCCGGGTCTATTGGGCAGGCTTGCAATAGCGTCACTGGGCAATGTAACTGCAAGGAAGGCTTCACGGGGAGGCAGTGCAACGACTGTGCTCTCGGATATTATGGATATCCAAACTGTCGACGGTGTGATTGTGATGAACGGGGCTCGATTGCAAGATCTGATGGAAGTATCAATTGTGACGACAATGGACAATGTCTCTGTAAATCGATGTCATTCGGTCGCACTTGCAACCAGTGTAAGTCAGCCACATTCGGATTGGTGTCGGGTAATCCAGAAGGGTGTACGAGATGTTTCTGCTTTGGACGATCGCAGGATTGTGAGCAGAGTGAATTTTCGTGGGGAAAGATTCGTTTGCCAGGCTCTAGGAACCTGAGCGTGGAGTACGTGGCCAGAGAAGAAGACGACTTTGATTTCGATTACATTGTAGTGATCCAGCTAGAAGGAAGCAAAACCAACCGCGAAGATGCGGAGATCAAGAACATGAACAATCTGGATCTAATCCCAAGTTCAACAGGAAACGTTTCAATTGGGGCGTACAGTGCGTTCCAATATCCATTGTACTTTCAACTTCCGCCGCAGTTCCTAGGCGATCGCACCACCAGCTATGGTGGATTGTTGAACTTTACTCTAGTCACGGTTGGAGCAAACCAGAATATCCCACAGGCTTCCCTTAGGCAATTCCCGTTGGTTCAGTTGCACACACATGATGAACTAGTGTTGGATTACTACGATGATCAGATAGTGTATGATAAGCACGTGATCCACCATTCTGCTATGTTGAACGAAAGATTTTGGAAAAACCACTACGATGGTCTAAATTTCACCACTCGAGCCATCCTTATGGTGGCATTGCAAAATGTGAGGCATGTGTTTGTGAGGGGCACGATCAGCACAGATTTTCGGCAAGTAGTGTAAGTGTTCGGGTTTATTTGGTTGGAAACAAAATTCAACAGATATTTTATTTTCACAGGCTAACAAATGTTACATTGGATGCAGGAATCTACGTGAACGGAGCGGAGAATAACCATGCCTACGGAATCGAGCGGTGTAATTGTCCTGCGGAGTACAGTGGTTTATCTTGTCAAAATCCTGGACCAGGATATTATCGTTTCAAGCCACAGATTCCAAACAAAACACCGGAGACGATTGACGATTATATTGGAAAAAGTCTCCCGTGTGACTGTCGTGGTCGCAGCAACGAATGTGACCCAGAAACTGGTGTTTGTCTGGTAATATATTATACTTGCTATCTTACGAAAGCCATGACTAACTTTTTTTTTCTTCAGGGCTGTCAAAACAACACTGGAGGAGACCACTGTGAAATTTGTGCGGATGGATTTTATGGTAATCCCAGCTACGGATCTTGTCATGCTTGTCCCTGTCCGGAAACAAGGAAAAACTTTGCCAAAGGTTGCGTTGTGAAGGGGGATGAAGTCAGCTGCATATGTAAGCCAGGTTACACCGGAAGACTGTGCGAATCATGTGTGAAAGGTTACTTTGGATTTCCCCATTTGGAGGACGGGCGGTGCGATTCATGCGGGTGCAATCGAGATGGAAGTATTTCGGACGAGTGCGATGCTTTGACAGGGCAGTGCAAGTGTAAGCCTGGAATCACCGGAATGAAGTGCGATCGTTGCGAGCAGCCAAAGCATATTGTGCAGAATCACAAGTGTAAACGTATGTATCTTTTGAAATTGGGGGCTTAATTATTTATCACTTCACGGGTAATAACGAATCACGGTGAAAAAAAAATCACTTGTAAATCAAATGGGAGTCACTGTCCTTATTAAGAGTGTCACGGGGAAAGTGAGAAGCATAATAAGCCCCTGAATGAGTTCATTGCCCGACAGAATGGACGACGCAGAAGGTTAAAAGCTACGACCTTGAAAGCACAACATATGAGGCATAAAAAGGTTTCTCATACTTCAAACAGTTCTGAATGTATTGAGAGCAGACGCACTGCACTGCTTTCCATTTTAGTGCATTTTTCCTCAATGTAGAATCAGTTTCAAATTTTGAGGATTTTAAACACTTTGCAAAGTGTGGATTAAGTTCATGTAAATTAAAAAAAAAAACTCATTCTGATGAGTAATTACTTTTCCCAGTGATTTGCACTCCGACAATAGTTTTAAACTTTCTCTGATTTAGTAAATCAGTTGTTACGAGGCAAGAAAACAAACATTTCGAAGAAATATCTAAAGACAGTATAAGTTCTATCCAAATCGGGGCAAAATTACTTTTTACGAGAAACCAAATCGACATTGCTTTTGAATCGAGACCGATTGTCTTAATTTACGGGCAACTTCAGGTTTAAACTTGAGCCGACTCAACCTACTGCTTTTTCTCTAAACAGCCTGTGACAACTGTACTGTGATCCTAATCGACGATCTCACCTACCTAACTGATCACCTGGAGCGTGAGACGGGACACATCGATAGGAACGGCATACCGGCTCCGTGGATTGATTTGGAGCGATTTGAACAAGAATCGGAAGTCTTGGGCTCCGCAGTTGGCCAACTGTTGGACGTGAAGGATCGCCTGGTCAATTTCGATCAGTCTATTTTGGATAATGTAAATATCGCTCATTCCGTGATCGACTCGATGACTCATGACAATTTGTTTACATTCCAGATGAAACGCAACGCAACTCGGTTGAACAAGCATCACAGCAAGCTTGCAAATCGGCTTGATGAATTTCGGGACATTTCGGTTATAAAAACTATGGATCGCTCCGTAGCATTGTCAGACGACATACACGCAATGAAGGAGGATATCGAGCAAACGATACAAGTGTTGAATAACTACGGATCAAGTGACAGTCACATTAAGCTACCAGCTGCGCTGAAGGAAGCGACCGATCTGCTGGATGACATCAAGCTCAAGTACGGTCAGAGTAATTCTCGGCCAGATTTGCTAGAGTGTGCTGTAAGACAACATGCAATCTGGGGAAACAAATCGGAAACCGTTCAAAGGCAATATAAGCGACTAGATGATTTAAAGTTTGAATATTCACTTTTCGATGATCGAATGGTAGATTTTGAGCGGTTAAACAAGGAGGTGTTTAATAATGCAACCTTGACGGAGACGTTTTCGAGTAAAAATAGACGAAAGCTGACGGAGGTTGACCGAAAATTCCAACATGCCAATGATCTGGTTGATGATTTAGATGCGTTCTTAGATGAAGATTTGCTGGCTGATTGTGGGGTTAAACTTGAGCAGATCAAGGATAACCAGAAGCAGTTAGCACAGAACAATGAAAATTTAAAATACTTGAACGATGCTCTGGAGCAAACGATTGTGGAATTCGATGAGAAGTTTGAGGGATTGATTACGACTGAAGTGCCGGAAGCGAAAGAACACGCAGAACGTCTGAAGAAAGAATCAGACGAATTTCAGCAACTGTTTAGGGATACGGAGGAAGGTGCTGCAAATGCTATGAAAGCTAGCATGGCTTATGAAAATATGGTTGCAGCTATTGTATCTGCTCAAGAATTAGCCGATAACGCCACGGACAGTGGACGAGTGGCAAACAATAAGGTGAAACCTCTTGGCGGCGTTCCGTTGATAGAACGGAGCGAGCACGCATTAAATGTTTCGACTAACATTGAAAAGAAAGCTCACAAGGAGTTGGAGAAGGCAAATGAGCTGAATGATGTTATGGTATCGAAAGAGAAGCAGGTAGAGAGTTTACAATATAAGATGCGATTGGCAGGTGTGGATAACAACAAGGTATTGGAAGAACAAGGCTTAATCAGCCGTGGTGACGCGATGAAGAAGCTGCAAGGTACGCTTGATCAAGCTAACATTGTATCAGATCAAATGAAGTTCGTCCGCGAAGAGGCAGTTGGCTTAAACAGTGATGTTTACAAATTAAAGCTCAAATTAGCAAAGCTAGAGCCTGAATGGGATACAAAGTTCGGTATGGCAGAAGAAAATGTATCACAGTCGTTGGGTAATATTTTGAATGCAAAGAAGGAACTAAGTGGCGTGGAGAAACTGGCCAAGATACAAAGTGAAAAATTCCAAGCGTGGAATGCATCGTTTTCGGCACAACTTCAAGAGCTCAAAGATAAGATTGCCCGTGCCAAGCATGCGGCTGAAGGGGTGAGTTTTAGTCTCATAAATATTAAAAAAAATCCACGTTCAATTTTATTTTTTCTTTCAGATCCGAGTTTCGCTAGAATCCCAGAAGGAATGTATGCGATCTTATGCACCAGTTTCATACGGTCCATCAACCACGAATCGCATCATGATGTCAGTGGCTCTAAATTCGGATAACATGGATTCACCTTTGATCTATCTCCAAGGAGAAGAACGTCGGTTTATGGCACTTGAAATGTACAAGCGAAAGATAAGGTTGGTTTGGAATTTGGGTGATGAAGTGGTGGTGATCACTCACCCTACGGAGATCAAACAACGAGACCCTAAGTATGATGACGCGTGGTACTTTATCGAAGCAAACAGGACGCTCAATTTGTGTAACCTTAATGTGCGTCGAATGACACACAGTGGAGTGCTGGTAAATTCAAACCCCGTCACTGGGGCGAGCAGTTCGGCATCATCCACTTTGACTATGGGTCCAAGCAGCAGGATTTGGATTGGTGGAGTCCCGGATAATTTAAGGACTCCTGAGTTGCAAAGCAAAGAAGGCTTAGGAGTGGTGTTGAGTCATACATATGTGGATCAGAGACAGCTTGGTTTGTGGCACTTTATGACATCCAGCGGAGATTGCGGTGGAGCTATGTTAGGACCTCAGGAAAGTTCAAGTACTACTAGCGAAAGACATTTTAACGGAGATGGCTACGCAGTGCTGCAGAAATCATCGAGCCACAGGAGCAAGAATCAATTCAGTTTGACGTTGAGCTTCAAGACGTTGGACGAGAATGCGCTTATATTTTTGGCCTTGGATGAAGTGAATGTGAGTACTGACAAAATACTATTAACTTTTTAACAATATATCTATTTTAATTTTAGAACCGTTCCATTTCGTTAACGCTTTATCAAGGCCGGCTTGTTTTCCGCGTAGACTACGGTGGTGATTCCAAGTTGGAGATCAACACTACTAACCGGTACAACACAGGACAGTGGGTTGTGGTTGAGGCCGCACGGTCATTTTCCAAGGGAAGCACCGAGAATGGAATCCTCAAAGTGGATAACAAAGAAGAATTCCGGGGAGCTCCAACTAAACCGATCAATTCGGGAATGCTGCCAAATTTGAGTGACAATTATTACTTGGGAGGTGTCCCTCCAGGATTCAAATCTGGAACTACCAAAGCACCTGGAGCTGACCATGCGTTCCTTGGCTGTTTGAAAGGCGTCCAGATAACTGGTGTATCGTATGATCCGCTTGACAGTTCCAAACACTTTGGTATAGAAGGGTCTTGCGTCGACACGATTAGTAGAGCCGGGTTTTATGGGAATGGTTATGTAGAGTTTCCATCGCATAGTCTGAGGAAACGAGCAAATTTCGGGTTCGTTTTCCGAACGTTGGAACCTAACTGTTCTCTGTTGCTCTCTGGCTTCCCGTCGAGTCTATCGAATGAGTATGACTCGAAAGACATGCGAGGAAATTACTCTGTGTTCCTCCATGAAGGTAGACTTAATTTATGGGTAGACTCCGGAGCAGGCCGTGTTGAATTGGAATCGAACAACTCATTGAACGATGGCGAGTATCACGTTATAAGTGTTACTAAGCGAGGAAGAACCGTTGAACTTCGCATCGACGATGAATTCCAAGGCTCAAAAGCTCTACCAAAGACGCAAGCTCTAGTCAATATGCCGGGTGAACTGGGTGGTCTATTCATGGGAGGCGTTCCAGATGACCCTGCGTTTGATTCACTGTCTAAGTCGTTCAATGGATTGAGAGGAGTAATCGCTAACGTCGTATTCAACAATCGGACCATTTCATTCGATCAGGCTATCAACTTCACTAATGTGCAGATGGGTCGTTCTGGACCTGATATGGGCTCAAATGTACTGCATACGACTTTCCAACAGACACAACCTTTCAGTCGTAGCTTCAAACCACCTCCAGAAGGATGCAACAGGGTAAGTATTGGTTTCAATACATTAGTTAAACCAAAGCAGGGTTTTTAACGCTACAATTAACCTCTTTTTGATAATTTCTGTACTTACAGAGTGTTGATAATACTAACGGTTGTTAGCGAATTTAGCGCGAACGCAGCTTAGAACTTCATACCTAGTAATTTAGTTGGTTTTGCATGTTGTTTAACTGTCACAACTTTTTTTTTATCATTAGTTTATTGTTACTTTATCTACTTTCTAACTTCTTGGTGAAGGTTTTTCGTTAGAAGTTACATATTCGCACATAGTTTTCAAGAGCAATTGCACACTATAAATTTCAATTGGGTGTATCTTTTATCTGGTACTAAATTGGCACTAATTTTCACACACAAAACGCTTAGCTCAGTAACACAGGTAATTCAGATTCAATTTCATGTTCCAACCATTTCAAAACTAATACCATGGATCGTTCACAGGTCGGAAGCTACTCATACGAACCGAATGCTTTCAAGTACGGTGACAAACCACAGAGTCATTCGATAGTCAACGTTGCAGCTCGGCATCTTTGGCAGAGAAATTTCAACATCCAGTTTGATTTCCGCACCTTCTATCCCAATGGAGTACTTTTCGTGGCATTGGTACGTCTCTTGTTTATTTATTAGAGTTAAACGGTTCAAAATTCAAACATGTAATCTTCAACAGGGTTCCAAAGACAAAGCAAAACATTTCATCACCTTGGGATTGAAAGACGGTTCTTTAACCTTGACCGTTCGGGGTCGTAAGCGGGACCAGCTACATTTACCAGTGAAACTCAACGACGGTCAATGGCATCACGTGTCGCTGAATAGCATACGGAAAAAAGCCACGCTCAGCGTCCAAATTGGAAATAGTCTCAGCTCGGCACAGATTAAATTACCAAAGAAATTGAATGCTGCCAACAATCTGTTCATCGGAGGCATTCCCGACGACACACCACTACCGAAGGATCTGCAACCGACGCCGGAGGAATTCAAGGGTTGTTTGAGGAAATTTTCGGTGAACAACAACACTCAGGACCTGGCACGGCCTGGGCGGCATTTAAACGTTGGACAGTGTTTTCCCAACATTGAACAAGGTTCCTACTTTCCAGGAGATGCGTATGCTGTTTACAGTAAGATCCAATGAGCTCGGTTTTTAGGGGTTGTTAATTACATATGACTATTTTAGAGCGCAACTTCAATGTCGGCAAGTTTATGGACGTTGATCTAGAGCTGCGGACGTCAGAAGTCAATGGAATATTGATGAGTGTTGCCGAGCCTATCAATGGGTTCCCGGCGTTCTCTTTGGAGATTTCGAACGGAAATGTAAGTCTATCTTCTTTATAGATTAAAACAAAATGGTGTCTATTAGTAACGATTGAACGCAGGATTGCCGAATTCTCAGTCAAGGTAATCCCCAGAAGAGTAGACAGAAAGAAAGATAAATTCAATTCCAGCACATTGCACATCACACGTTGAACAAAATAAACAGAAAGATATCAACAGGGAACAATTAAATGTTGTTAATGCGTAACATTCTTTAAAAAAAACGTTGGAAAACTTGGTACCTTTGCAGAGCTACATCATTAGTAAACGATGTCTACTTTCCGTAGCTTACCATCCTTAGAGAAATGCTACTGTGGTCAAAGTAAATCATTTCTAAAGAACCGTAACACGATTTTGAATGCCTATTATGGATCTAAACAGTATTATGAATTCAGTAGATAAACCAGTGCCGGTAAAAATCAATTCATCTCTCTCATTTGAGAGCTGAAAATGAAGACAGCCAGAACGGACAGATCAACTGTTTTCGTGAATTTGAATTTTTAAATGACAGTATTCTCTTGACCAGAGCAACCGCTGAGTATCGAAGTCATTATTAAATAATTTTGGTTTTGTTCATTCGTCGTTGGATTCATTATCGCCTGTGCTTTGTCAATAACAATATTCAATTTCATCAAGGTGGGGATGATTATAAGTACCAAATGGAGAAACAACATTTGTTTCTTTTGATGTAGAACATGATGTGTCATTTTTTAGGCTCAGATCGATAAGTTACAAGTTGTAAACATGATAATAAGAAGCATCAATACTCTGCGGTTGACACTATTCAAAAGAATAATTTTGGTTGAATTGAAAATGACTTTTTGATGTTTGGTGATCACTTGCGATTTTAACAAAGCTGAACTAGAAACTCAAACTCTAATGAGTAATAAAAAATCAAGTAGTCATTGAAGCATAATGAGTCGAATTTGGCAACTGAGATTTTCAATACAAATACAATTCATCTACACTGGCTCTAAATGCTTTTCATGGCGTATGATAGAAAGTGATAAAAACAGACATTGAGATAAAAAATCTTTGTTTGTATTATAATCAAGGACACCGTGCTATGATTGCTCTTCAGATGACAAAACTCCTGGATGTTTTAAGATGGAACAGTTAATGAGATTCGTGACATATATTTCTCAGAGGGAAGCGATTATTTATTTATTTATTTTACCACATGTTTCTGCATTTTTTCTACGTTGGCTCAGTCCGAACAGAGCTGTAGCTATGCAAACTATGTTTGTACTTTTTGGAGCATTCATGTCCGGACAGAAGCTGCGTCAGCTGAAACTTGACCTTTCTCTGCTTTTTGTCTATACGTCTGAGTTTTCTGTTCAGCAATTGGATCCGTTTATTTTTCAGCGCCACAACCCAGGTAGGACCTCTGCACATCAATATCGATGTAGTTAAACTAGCCAGAAGACGCCTAGTGCAACTGCTTAGTCTACTGGTATTCGACCTGATCCTAATTAGTGCATTGATGGCCTCCGCCGCCTTCTCAGCCCTTCGAGGATCTAGCATGCTGTCCGACGGTGATTTCTGTGCGCAGTATTGTTCTACATTTATTGACAAATTAAAGAGCGAAACATTCAGTTGCCAATCCAGACAATAGCCTCTGCCGTCAACATTTTCCGCTCTCCTAGCATTTCTCCTGTTCCGGTTAAGATGACATCATCAGTAAAGCCCACAATCTGAAAATCATCGGTCAATTTCTGCGTCAGTAAACCGTTGTACATTTTGCTCCACAGCGTTGTTCCAAGGATAGGGCCATGTGGAACTACCACCAAGGTCCCATGTTAGTTGCGTAGTGAACACGCTTTGAAAATAACTTCGTGAAACCCTGCATGGGTATTCCGGCACTCTCATTCTATGTAGTTCTTCGGCGAAAGATATCCAGCATAAGAGATTTAATATGTTGTTGACGTCTATCGTTCCGCCAGCGCAGGATTGACCTCTCCTTCGGTTCTGTTTGGACGAATTATCAGGTCTCTCAATCAATGTAAAAATTGCATCCACTGTAGACCTCTGTTTTAGGAATCAGAAGTGAACCATTTCCATTCTTGTGAATATGTTGAATTGAGTTGTGGTTGAATCTTTGTTAACCTCTTTGTTTACAAAATCATATACGTCGTATTGAATAAGTTGACGTGAAATGAGAAAAGTAAAAATTCTTGCTGAACATTTCAATATTCAAAGCAGCTGTTTCCCACGACACATTGTATCAATGTATCCTATTAGTTTTTTTTAGATTAAATTACCTTCTTATTCTTATATTTATCCTCTTCCTCTGCTTCATACGGATGACTTGAAGTTATTTCACGTGTTCAAGTCCCTTGCAGATCGCGGTGCACCGTGGTGCCTACATTTTGAAATGGTGTGAAATCAACGGGAAGCAGATGAAGGCGGCTTAGTTTAAAGTGATCACTTGTTAATTAATCTTTTTTTGTTTTCGAGTACAGCTTGAACAACATGACACTAGAGAGAGAGAGAGATTCGTCTTTGAGGTATTTATGGATAGGAAGCTTCGCTTTAAGAAGCATATCTCCGTGACAACCGCGGAAGATAACGTAATGCTCGCTTTCCTCCGGTCCAGGAACGAATGATCTGCCATACAATGATCAACCTACCCCTTTTCGAAAATTTAAGCGCACCTCTCAACGCATAACCTTTGGAAGCTCATCGAGGGATGATCTAAATGTAGTTCGTTTTTTTTAGGCATCTTTCTGAGCATCCGCTTCATCATGGCCCTACAAGTTTCGTTTGGACGTTGCTCGGGCAGTTCGGTGGATTTATGTCCTTGGGGACAAAATGGACCGAATTAGTCTCATGCCATTCTAGTATGCCTTAGAATAATGCCCTTAATCTAAATCCGGCCAAAATAGTGGTTTTTCATTGTGCTAAAAATGGCAAAAGACTTGTTTGGAGGCATTCAGACTTGTGCATTTCACCATTGATGGTGCCTGTTGTGACGAATGTTTCGCCATCCATCACACAGCAACTATATCTGGTCAACATCTCCGTGTAAAGCTTCCTAGCACGGGTCTTGGAAACAGTTTGCTGCCGTTCGTCGCGCTTTGGGAAGTTTTGAATCTTATATGCATATAACCCAGCTCTTGTCATGACCTTCTGGACGTAGTTTTACAAAACACCGACCTTTTTGGCAACACCACGTGTTGCAATGCAAGGAGTTCGGGTGAAATTACTCTCAACATTTCCCTTGTTCTTCCTTCATGCTGCTCCAGGTTTCATTCTTGCTCTACGCTTGTGATTCAAAGTCAATCGGTCCTTGAACCTTTTCAGTACTCTTGAGACGGTTAAATTACAGATTAGCAGCACTCTACCTAAAGCACGATGGGTAGTAGCGTGGGAAAAAATTAAATTCCAGTTCCCTTATGATATTCAGATGCCTTTTGGACCCTATAATAACTGTACAAAGTTTCAGGTCGATCGGTGAAACTATATTTTAGCGCCTGTGGTTTTAATTTTACATAGGATTTTCCGTGGGGAAACTTACTTTTACAGTTAAAAAAAAAACTGGCAAGGGAACCAGTTGACCCTGAAAAATAAATCAATCGAATCACTCCCTTCGTTCTTCGAAGACAACAAAGCGATCCGACGCTAGTGGAAAAAGTTATTAAGCTGAAACTGATTGCTATTCAAATGACCGGCTCTTTGAACTGTTTTTCTAGCAGCACTGCCACCTGCAACCTGCTGCTGCGTGCGCGAAGCAACCACGTTGTGGGTTGTTCAATTTCACTCAAAATGGAGGAACTGTGCTGCTAAAAAAAAGGAGCCATTCATTTGGATAGCAGTCAGTTTTAGGTAAACAACTTTTTTCATAAGCATCGGATCGATTTGCGGTTGTGGAAGAAAAGTTTTTTAGTAAAATTTCCAAGCGAGTGATTGAATTGATTTATTTTTGGAGCACTACCTCACCAGATTTTTTCGTTGTAAAGGTAAGTTTTTCCATGGAAAATACTGTGGAAAATTAAAACCGCAGGCACTAAAATAAAGTTTCACCGATCGAGCTGAAATTTTGCACAGTTATTATAGGAACCAAAAGGCTCCCAAAAAATCAATGGCGAACGAAAAAAATTTGTGTTTCATATATCCGTGTTCCAGGCTAAGGATAGCTCCGGATTTTTCATGTTAGCGTAAATTTTTTTTTTCACGCGCCGCTACCAACCACACAATTACGCAAATCACAAGATGTAAACAATACACTTCATAGAGGAACTGTGCAAAATTTGATTAATTACTGTCGAGTAGGGAAAAAATACAGCCAGTTGTATGTGTTGCAATAATTTCGTATTTGCCCTATAAAAACTTGATTTTTTTTTTCAAATTCTCCGTCGATTATGACGATCACAAAACCATCACTGCATGTATATTTGTATGCATGTGTTCGTGCAAATGTCTCAGTAACCACTGGACCAAATTTTTACTTACTAGGATCACAGTGGGATCTATTTTATACCTGAACACGTTTCAAATCTTAGTTTATAAACTAGATATTGATTAGAGAACCCTATTGATACGAGTGTATAAACGAAACCTCCAGATGAAGTTATTAGAAAGAAACAAAAGAAAAGGGAAAAAATACCTTAAAATAACCCTAGCTTACACAACCATTGTTTCCGTGGTTCTTTGGAGATTCTGAGGCGTGTTCGGCATTTAGTAACAACAATTTCAAACTAATCATCCTTCATTCCATATAATGCTTCAAATGGAAAAATAAATAAATTATAAGTACACTACTAATTAATTATGTTTTTATTGCGTACAGTGCGCCAAATTTAAATTATAATGTTTTGAAATTGGAAATATCTTCTCATCATCATGGGATCCCAGTAGTCAACAGCAGTTTCTGCTAGAACGAAAGATGTGAAGAGAAAGTATCGATAGGTCCGATAGAGCTCGGCAGGTTATGAAATTGAATAGAAGTAGTTTGAAATTTAGCGTAAGGCTTTGTTTTGGCAGTATTTTGAAGCAAACATAGACACTTTTGCCACACATCCCACTGCGGGGTTGGTCAAGGCAGAGACGGATCCGCCACCTTGACTGACAAGTATGTCTACATCTGATCGCGCTCAAACACCGCCAAAAGCACAGAATGGTGCACTCATATTTACACTCATTAAAGACCACTTTTACACTCACTAAAGACCACATGTGATGGGAATCAATATCCAATTAGAGGTTTTGAAAACACAACTTCTTATTTTTACCAGTAATGTTTTTCTCGTCGTTGTTTACTTTACAACCTCAGAGATAAACCTGGTAAAGTGTTGTATGCTGATCCTCCAGACAGCATGTTTTGACGGAAACCCCATCATATGCATAAATACACTACTAATTAATTATGTTTTTATTGCGTAAATTATAAGTTTTGCTCACACATACACGCGTAAGACTATCGGTGTAAGCGTATCTATATTCGACGCATTCATTTTTCAAAACTTTATCAGCTGCTGAACTTTCGGTGATCGTTTTCGAGATACCGCGAATCGTAAAGAGTGATAAAATTCAAGTGGTGGACGCTTCGTGAGATGAACAAAATAGCGAATCTTTTTGGAATTCATCACGATAGCTTAAAATCTATCATCAACAAGGTCCAGCTGACCTATAATTGGATCGGAAGGTAGTTAACCTCATCCTTTGGAACAGATCGATGCCAGTTCGTGATTTGGCCGAAAAGGCTGGTACCTCCGTCGGAAGTGTGTAAAGAATCAAGAAACGCAACAACCTGAAGACTTCTAAGAAACAGAAAATAGCAAAAGAAAGTGCTGTGCAAAAATACAGGGCGAAAACCAAAGCCAGAAAGTTATACAGCCGACTTTTGCAACGACCGTCTGTCTGTATGTAAAAGAGAACTCCTGAACGCTCCCAGGACCGTACCACCAAAGTCATCGGCGAAGATTTGGGCATCTGCGACTCCAAGTCATCGATAGTCTACACTAAAGGTACGATCAATGCCGAAGTTTATACTAGGAGCACAAGGTCTCTCCTTTGTTGTGGCCTCATTTGACCTTAGCTCATTACGCCAAAACCACAGTTCAATAAAGATTAGAAAAAAATGCAACAGACAAAATTGATCTCCAAACATTCATTTTAAGTCGGATATTTTTGAAACTGCGAAGGAATAAAAAAACAAATAAGATATGTTTTTGCACAGCTAGTTTATTCGACCTCCTCTCGCTAAATTCCCGATTGGACTTAACGGTACTAATAAAATCCTGTGCAACACTTGCGCCATCTTTCTGACACACTTTCATCCACTCTTTCTTCAAATCCTTGTCGTTTTTGAGGACCTTCCCTGTTTTCGGGGCTTGGCCTTCATTATCGCCCAGAATTTTTCTATTGGGTGAACTTCTCGTGAGTTTGGCGGATTTGCCTCCTTCGGCACAAAAACAACAGCGTTGGCTTCGTACCACTCCATCACCGGTTTCGTGTACTGATACAATGCTAGATGGGACTAGAGGAAGGGTAGCAGGCGATTCTGGAGGTATTCTTCTTTATATATTTTGCCGTTAATAGTGGCGGTCGTTATGTAAGGCTTGCTGAATTTGCCGCACGCACAGATCGCCTGCCACATCAAGTACTTCTTGTCAAATTTGTCAACCTATTTCTTCTGGAACTTCTCTGGAACTTCCAGGTGAGACTTGCCGACGAAAAACTCCAGGCCGGGGATTTGCTTCTCGTTCGCTTCAATGTACGTCTCTTCGTCCATTACGATGCATTTTGTCTGCACCAACCACTCGCTGTACAGCTTCCTGGAGCGGGACTTGGTCACCGTATTCTGTTTATCGGTTCAGTTAGGCGCCTTCCTCACCTTGCAGACATGAAGTCCGGCCCGCTTCATTGTCTTCTAGATGAACCAGACGGAAGAATTGACCTTTTTGGCCACGTCCCGAATCGAATGGTTCGGATTGCGCTTGAAATAATCCCTCAACTTTCTTTGCTTTCACGGGGTCGGTCGTCTTCGCTTCTCTTCCGCTGCCAGCTCGCCGTCTGGGTCTCCTTGAACGATTTCGTATTACGAGACACGGTCGAATTGTCGATTCCCAACTGTTTCGCGATCCACATGTGGGACTGGCATGGATTTTCCACAACCACGCCAATTTTTTTTGTCGAAGCACTTCTTGCCTCGAATCCATCTCGATAATCACTTGACTAATATTTCACTCTTAACTAGTTTTAATCAAAATTTTTCAATGTTTACACATGCAATAAAAAGTTATACTCAAACAAAAGTGTTGCATTTTTTTCGAGGTCATTCTTTAGATGCAAGAAAATTGAGTAGATTTCATTGAGAAAGACATCAACCCTCCTATTTGTCCACAGCTTCATCCAATTTAACGCTACTGGGCTTTCGTCAAGAGCAACTTCAATAAGAGTGTTAAGGAGCGCGAGACCATGGAAGAGTTCAAAAATAATTGATTTTTGCCTTTTAGAAAATGCGACAAAACGACTGTCCAGAACCTCATGAGTTAAGTCAAATACAAAATCAGAAAATTCTGTAAATAAAGTAGCTTTAATTTTTTTTTTAATAAGGGCGCAAGACTTGAACCAAATGTTTTCAGTTTATGGTTGTATTTTTATTTCATGCTATGAGAAGTTATTTGAAGCCAACTTGTCTTCGATACAGTCCTTAAGTCAAAAAGCAGAAACAATCATTTTGGATTGACAACAGCTTAAATGATATTTGTCATAGAAAAGCCTATATCACTGCCGGTGGAAACATATTTAACTGTCCCATATTACATTTGGATGTTTTTGATTTTTTATGCCTATCACAGAACTTTGATATGTACTTTCAAAATACAATTCGAACAGGTGTTGTTAATTCTAGAAAAATCGTAAATACGATGAGTGAATTTTTCTCACCTGAAATTTGGACGCATAATTGTCCCACTGGGAGAAATTGTTGCTCTAGTGGGACAAATATGCGTCCAATATTCAAATGGGACAAATCAACTAGGCATTTTTCCAAAATTGATGATTTGTATCATGGGACAATAATGCGTCCACCGGCAGATAAGCGTATTAAACGAGCCAGCACGAAAGCCTGATAGTCACGTTAGGGAATGTCCATTAAGTATGTCCCCCTTTAATAAGAAAGCGGGGAAAGGCGGTGTTTGTAAAATGTGACGATCTATAAACAAATCGGATGTCCATACAAAATACATGACGATGAAGAAAGCTCAGGGAATGAAAATGGTCATTTTTGAGTGACGTACTTATTGGACGTTCTCTCAATAAAGATGTAAAAACACAGTAAATTTTTTTTTTAACTTACAGTAAATATTCAATAACTAGTACGGAAGCAGTTAAAATAAGTATGTTGTCAACATTTGCAGGTTATTCTTTCCATCGATGTAGGAGACGGGTACCCAATTCGAGTTCAAAGCACACTTCCCTCCAAGTACACCCTATGCGACAATCGATGGCACAACGTGTCAGCCTTGTACGAGGACCACCAAATCGTGCTCCGAGTGGACAACTATCCTCCCAATACACTCCTGGTACAATCCAATGACGTCCTGCGACGGGTTGCTACCAAGGCACCACTCTACATCGGAGGACTGCCAGGTGAGAATACAACTTTGAAATTGAACCATTTCATTGAGGTTAATCCTATTTTCATGCTTGCAGACACTGCACCAAGTGGAACGCTCCTCCTGCGAGAGAACTTCAAGGGCTGCATACGAAATGTAGTGATACGAAACGAACGAAAAGATTGGACTGACATGGACAACCTTCACAACGTGTTACTGAGCGAGTGCCTAGCAGTAAATTAACCCATTTTAATATTCGCATCTGTGTACATAGTAGATCATTATTCACGCCAATACGCTTACATAGTGAGGGTACAATGCAAGTAAAACGACAACTGGCCCTCGTTTCAGACCGAAAGGCCGAAACGTGGCGAGCTCCTACATACCAAAAACAACAAAATATATACTTATTCTGTATAAACGAATCGAAATGCTCCAAGAGGCTTCCTACCCTTATGTAGCTTCCTGTTGATGGTCGACACATCGTTGCTGCGATTGTTATAACGAAGAGCACATGTAAACGAAGTGTCTTCCTTTTTAGACACTTTCCCACATGTATGATAGCAACGTACACGTACAAACCACCGATCCTAATAGTAATTTTTTCACTAGACTCCGTAAGTGAGCGAATCTAACAAAACATATGTGTTCTAATTGAAAGCCTTGTAAAATATATTCAAGTCAAACTGTTGAGTAACTTTAAGTATTTATTTAGACAAACTTAATGCAATTCAACTGCCAATCATTGTTTTCAGTGTAAATCCTAATTTGAACACTATTTATCGAACGAATTTTGAAAGATTGCTTAAACAAAATCATTTGCTGCCATAAAATCGGATAGAATTAAATATTTAACGTCTTATTTAATACTATGAATGCCTGTTTGACGCAGGAACTCATATTTGAAAGGTGTATATTGTTCATTATGCATATTAATTTAAACATATTTTTATAAAACACTATTTTGTAAGCCCATGTGAAAAACTGTAGTTGAATGTTTCTGTGAAATGGATCAAAGAAAACAAATAAATATTTTTAATGTAACATATAACAAGACTAGAGCATGTGGAAAGAAAACAGCATGTAAATATCACATAGAACAATAAGATATCAACCGGAAGGCAGGGAAAGCCAATTGAAGAGAAAGGTATTTCTATGTAGGTTGCTTACTTTGTTGCACTCCTATGTGTAACTAATTTTGAAGCTTGACAATGTAAACCTATCAGTCAGCCGAAGGCAAAGGACGGAATCGGTTGATTGGTTCTTGCAGTTCGCTAGAAGTTAATGTAGTGTTTTATTTGGTGCGGATAAAAATTTGCCTGAATTTAGTAATTCCGTTGGATATCCTATAGATATCAGAGCGTAATTTTTGAATTTATGGCTTGCGCCTTCTCTGTTCAATGGCATTAACTTTGTGCAGTTCGATATTAAGTTTCACAACAAGTTACCAGTGGATTGAACGCACTTTCTTCGTAGTGGTAAGTTAACTCGAGCAAGTGCTCATCACTATCTTTATCTATGTATGGAACTAATGCGTTGCATATTTAGCTTCTCACAGGATACGGTTTTTTTGATTTGCTAGTGGATTATCTACGCGCCGAATACATTCGTCATACTTACAGGATACAGGTAAGCAAATCATGAAAAATTCGAAAAAAAAATTTAGATTATGTTCTTATTCCCGTCTAAGAGCAATATGCACTTTATGTTTATTAGTTTACCAGATGTGTGTTAGTAGACAACAAAACATGATTTTAAAATATATTTAGCATTCTGTACGTACAGTTGGTTATGATAGCGAGAAATCATTTATTGCGACATTATCAAAAATCTATCAGCTCTTTTTGAGCATAGTTCCGTTCTAGTTAGTTGGATAAATTTAGCGATCCCTTGTTTCAGTAGAAGAATTCCATGTATGATAAAACTGCTGCTCTACAACTTTGTCGAGCCCAATGTACAGTATGTAAAAAAAGGTTATCCACCACATATAATGTTTCATTATAAATTTTTTGGGCGCGATTTAATTCTTTTGCTTTAATCTTTCATTTGTTTAACGATTTACCCTTGTGATTTTCATGATTGTGAGATACTAGGATGAAAATAGGATATGTTTCCCATGACTCATTCTAATAAGCAGTTTTGAATTTTAATTCATAAAGTAACTGAGTTGTGAACCCAAAATCCACTAGCTATACGATGCGCCTAATAAATCGTTTGCTGTTTTGAACGACGAGAAGTGGTTTGTGAAGTTTTCAAATATATTTTTTGTTAAGTCTCTTGCTCGCATTTCTGAAGCTGACTTGCAATTTTCTTATTTCCAACTCGAAGAGATTCTCATTTGGACGCAATTGACAAAAGTTAACAATAAGTCTTACCATAAATATATTGTGTCACAAACTGTACCAATGTAAGCTATCTATTCTATCGGATAGAGTCTTTCCTCTTAGAAATGATCGTGGTGCATTAATGAGGTAAGTTCTCAAAGTCGAGAAACGGGACGTTTTTCAGTTATGTCCTTATGAAAAATCTTTGTCGAATTTATCGGTTTCGACTGAGTGCCTTATGGATTGTTATGTTTGCTATTTAACCTTGCTTTGAAGGGTGTGATTCGAAGAGCTTGGATAGACACGAGTGGCACGATGTTCAGGAAGTCTGTCCAACTTTTTGGCTTCGCCGACGACGTTGATATCGTAGCACGTAACTTTAAGACGATGACGGAAATGTACATCAGATTTAAAGCTGAAGCTGGTAGGATTGGGCTTGTAATTAATACGTTGAAATCAAAATACATGAAAGGAACGAAAAAACAATGTTAGCCTCCCACCACGGCTTCAGATTGACGGTGATGAAATCGAGGTAGTCGACGAATTCGTGTATCTGGGCTTATTGGTGACCGTCGATAACGACACTAGCAGAGATATAAAAGCAAATTATGGCTGGCAATCGTGCCTACTTTGGACTCCGAAGAAATCTAAAATCGAAAAAAGTTCGCAAAATACAAAGATGACCATCTACAAGACATTGATTAGATCGCTAGTCATCTACGACCACGAAACATGGACATTGCTATTGGAGGACCAACCCCTTGGTGTCTTTGAATGGAAGGTGTTGCGTGCGATCTACGATGGAGTGCAGATGGAACACGGAACATGGAGAACGCACATGAATCACGAATTGCATCAGTTGCTGGAAGAACCTTTCATCGTAAACACCGCTAAAATCGGCCGACTACGATGGGCTGGGCATGTCGTAAGAATGTTGGACGACAGTATAGTTAAAATGATTCTCAAATAGAAGAAGAGGCGCTCAAGGTGGATCGATCAAGTAGGAAGCGACCTGCGAACCCTTCGCAACCAGTGAGGCTGACGAGTTGCAGCCATGGACCGAATACAATGGAGACAACTTCTGTGTACAGCAGAGGCCATACTGACATTGGTCTAAATGGTAAGGTAAGACTGAATATCTCAAACAGTCCAGAATGTGCTGTTTTTGATAATATGCTATGGTAGTTACGGTTCGATCACGAAAATTTTACTTAAACACAATCTTTTGTATTATAAAATTTAATTGGTCGTCCTCAGAAGGACGGTGGTCATGGTAGACGTTAGAAATTAAATTCTATAGACCGTCCCAGAGAGAAGGGGCACTCCTTCCACTGTATCAGCTGGCTGAACGTGTTTACGAAGATACCTCATGGCCAGAGCACAAAATCGTTCGATGGGATAAATTTCGTGTACATAGGAATAATTAGCACGTTTTTCGACTTAGCGTAATGACACGAAGCAAAGTCAGGCCAGAATATAACAGGATTGTCTTGTTGACGAATCAGCAGCAACATTTATTTTTTCAAGTGTTGATTGACGTAAATATCTGCATATATTGCTCCATTGTACGCCTTTGTAAATTTATCGCAAGATCAAATTGCCTGCCAGACCATCGCCTTTTTGCCAAATATTTCTGTGAAAACTGAGGTGTCCGCCTTGACAACCTCATCATCTTTACGAATCGTGTAATATTGCGATCCCGGTAATGCTTTATAGTTCAACTTCGAATACGTTTCGTCGTCCATCATGATGCAGTACTTACACTCAGTAGCAAAAAAAAGCAGACCTAAATTTTGCTTCCAAAAAACGCAATGTTCATCCTTCTGTAACTTTGTCAATTATCAACATTTTTGACTGAAAATTTGACAGCATTATAACCTTATGTGATCAAAATTTCATGTTGGTAAGGTTTATAAATTCAAATGGTTTAGACTACAGCTGGTGTCAAAGTTGACACACCAACATGAGTATTTCCCCTTTTCACTCGATATTGACCATGCTGAAATATCGGTGCAAAAAAAAGCCGAGGCGTCTTCAGCTTTAATCTCTTTTTGGGTCGTTGAACGTTGGACTTCGAGGTATTCAGCTGGTGTTCGCGAACTGAGGTCCCTTTTGTCATTAAAAAGCTCGTCCGATTTTGTTGAATCCTGGAAAGTGTGATTTTGTTGTCCAATTTAGGATTCGACGCTCCGTTATTTCGTCCACTTCGTGGCAAGTCCGCAAAGGAATACTCCTCCTAGAACTTCCAGATCATAATACACACCGCTTTCACACCAAAGTTTTCCAGTTACACCAACCTTCTTCGTGATAATCCTGGCAAAGTGCTCCACTTGTGCACGATGGAACGGCGTTTTTCAACGGAAGTCTTTCCCATCTCTAGAAATGCGCGTGAAACTTTGCTGTGAGTTGTGTTCGGATTGACGTTTGAGTGTAAACAATGAGATGGAGCCGAAAATTTCCTGTACGATTAAGAGCCCAATACCTTACTTATAAAGAATTGTTTTGCGACACAGTACTATGACACAAGGTCCCATTACTAGCTATTTAAAAGATGTATTAAATTCAGATGAACTACCTAAACATCATACTTGCCTTGAAAAGATTACATCAAGAAAATAACTCTTCACATATTACAATGCAAAACAAAAGTTCAAATTCACCAATTTAGAAATAATACCCAAACAGAAAAAAAAAATTCAGATATTTCATTGTGATGTAAATATCAGAGCATGAAAAATTGTATTTCATTCAATAAAATTCGAAAAACTTGAATGAAAAAGTTATATCCAAGATAAGCTTTTGCATACAATATTATCGGCAATGTATGGACTATCCCAGAACTTTCCACTTTACTAACTGGAAAACATAAACAATGGCTTTTTCCGCGAATGGTCATTACGAAGAGGAAGAGTTCACCTATCCGATAGAATTGGAAGCTTACACGGAAGTAGCCTTTGTGCCACGAGAAATTTACGGGAAGAAGCCATTGTTTACGTTTGTCAGTTAGGCCCTAATGAAAAATTGGTATAATGGATTTTTTTTTGTGGTGCTCCATTTATGTACATGATATGGAAACAGAAATTCACATGGGGGAGTTTGCTCGTTTACATTTCCGGCCCGCTTCCTAGCATCTTGCTATGAAGTACCTGGTGGTCAGTCACCCACCGATTACCTGTCGATCTACCAAATTTTGTTAACCGACTCCTTAGAATTATCTTAAATTGTAATATTCCGCCCACTATATCACAAAATATTACAAGTAGTTGAACGGATTCGAGAAGAGAGGAAAGTATTGGGCATGGGACCAAGTCTCCCCCGGTTGGTGCCAAATTAATGAGCGTAGGTATCAATAGAATCAAATTCAGTTACTAATGCTTTGATGGGCCACCAATCGGAGGGGTCTTATCTCTATTTGCAGAATATCCACAGAAAAAGAGGGCTTGTCGCTGCTCATGCCTAACTGTTTCCTACACACGCAGAAAAAGTGATCACTATTATTTGCGAGTTACGGTGATAAGGTCATGCCGGCTATTCGGGGTGCGGTGCAACTGACGTTCGATGTTCTGTTGGTTATTGGAGCGGTCCCATGCTTTTGGCGGATAGTGCTAGTTACTTATTTTCAGCGTATCGTTAACCAAAACGAACCCTACTACTGACCTTTTCCCAACTATCCAACATCCCAGTGATTTCTCGTGGAAGTGCAGAGGATTTCTCGGCTTCCTTCAAAGCAAGTATCACGTCAACACGTTCCTTCCTATTCCTACTTGACCAGCATTCGTGCACGGACGGCGCCGGTATTGCTTCATAATGGGTCACCAGTTTACTCCATGTAGGATACACAGATCAAAAGAAACGTGTTATTTGCTGCGTTATCTAATGCACATAAAGGGAATGCTAGATTTGGCAGAAAATTATGGGATATTTCTAAATTAACAATAGAAAAAGGTCTATCAACATTTGTAAACAAACACTTCTGAGCCTATTTCCTCGCAAAGCGTAGGCTACCCACGCAAACCAATACCATCATAATGTCGTTTATCCCCTAAACGACGAGAAAAAGGTCCCATAAGTGTTTGTTTACAAATGTTGATAGGCCCTTTTTTTATTGTTGATCCAGATTTCATGTAAATTAAACCAGATAACGCCTGAATCTAGCCTGTTGTATGAAAGATTCAACACATTGTTGAATGGCGCATGAAAGATTGCAAACAATTGCGTTGCTTACGCCTCCTTTGGCTTGGAATTAAACGAGGGAAAATTTTACACGCTGTTAAAATTAATTTTTGTTTCTGTGTATGGTATTTATGACCACGAAAGTAAAATATCTTTTAGTTATAAATTAAATTCAAATTTTAGCATTATTAACGCTAAATTGGAGGGGATAATTGAAGCGCTCAAGTATGCCATTACTATTGGTCAGTTCAAAGTATTTGTTTTTACAGATTCGCAAAGTGGTTGCATGGCACTGATAGTTAATATTTAGTTCTGAAAACTACCCAGTTCAACTTTTTTACACTCTAATTCATCACTATTAATTTCATTAATTAGTATTTCAATGGATACCAGGTTATATTAATATCGTAGGTACTGATAGAGCTGATAATGCAGCAAAATTATACACTACCAAAATGTCATGTAAATTTCTGTCCCCTGGGACCGACACATGCAAGGGTGCTGTAGCACAAAAGAATGAGTAGAAAGAGACGAGAAAATAAATTCAATCAGACACATCTTTTGTCTAATTGCGTATTTGTCAGTTTCAGGAGAAATGGAATGGAACACTTTCAAATAATGAATAAAGTGAAGCTAAACCTTAGTACAATAAAATGGAAATGACTACATCACAGACTATAACAATAGCCAGAATAACAACGTTTTACTCTGCTACTTAGGACAGACTGTGAAAATAGAACTTAATACGTGTGAACTCTGTGGAAAACAGGAAAGTTTGACTCATGTCCTTTACGACTGTCCGGGTCGCAGCTCGATCAGTAATAATAAAAAAAAAAAAAAAAAAAAAAAAAAAAAAAAAAAAAAAAAAAAAAAAAAAAAAAAAAAAAAAAAAAAAAATAGCAGGTATACAATTTTTTCATGTTTGCTATCTCTTTTCTACATGCAATTTCTTTTTCGTTCAACTAAAGCACTGACAGAGGAAACTCAGAATACTACTATTCGTTTCATTTATACGTCAACTGACTCTTTATACTATCACTTGATACACTTGGCGAATATGGACCAGCAGATCTGTTCCACTATGAGGAGGAAATAAAAGTTTCTCCCGGAGAGCCATCGAGAAGCTGAAAAGAGAGATTCTCTCTGAAAAGCTATCGTACAGTAAATTGTACAAAAAGTTACTCGTTAATGGAGAAAAGCCACTAGCGTAGAGTTTATTTGAAAGGACTACAACAGATACTCCACACAAAAAAAGCAATGCATACACACTTAGAAAATTTTACAGTTTTTGGTAATTTTTACCGAACTTTCAACAGCTGAACGTTCGGTAATCCGATTTACCAGTTTTTGGTAACAAAATTACAAATGTTGTCAAATTTTAACGAAATCCGTTAAATTAGATTACCGAACGTTTAGCTGTTGAAAGTTCGGTAAGAAATTACCGAAAACTGTAAAATTTTCTAAGTGTGTATTGATTTGAGAGGCAATTCAGAAAGCTTAGTTTGCCTAGAAATGGTGCAATCTCATTAATATGACAGATTACGTCGCAAAATCATCCACATCAAGGTCAAGATCATGTAAAACAATAACAAAATGTTTCTATTTTCTGATGGCATAGCATAGTATGGCATAGATAATTGTTGTGTTTTTATTTGCTTGGACAGGTGCGTCTACTAAGAAATTGCGGAACTTTATATTGCTTCCACCTTAACGAACGCGATAGAAAAACTTTTCCGTATTCCCCGAAGAGCGGATCGATACGTTCGTAAACAAATTAATATAAATCACTCTTGTTAGGTAATTATAAAGTCATAATAAAAATGCCGGTAAAAGAACAACCGAACAAGAATTATTGCTATAACTCTTAAAGTTTTCCTTTGCATTGCCATATCCATTAACAAAGATCGAAGGCAGAAGTAAAGTTCACCGAACGACAAAACTTTTCCTCGAGCGGACCGTTTTATGAAGCCTTGAATTCAGAACGTCTCAAAGTTGTTGTTTGCTTTCCGTTTCTTCAATCCACCTTGTGTGAACAAGTGCCGTAGATACATCTATGGAGGACACCGGACAGTAAAGTCTGCTGCAGCTCTACAAAAGGGGAAAACAACTTTGTTTGTCGCTCTGCGATGATCCGCAGCTAATTTGCCTGCAACCGGCGGATGATGACTTCGTTTCAGTGTCACTAAGGATGAACGATTTTCCACTGGAGCGAGGAATATTAATTAATTTATTGCGTCTTTGACGTTCTGCGCATTCTGTAAAAGGAAAACAAGGAAGGAAGTTGTGCCGTGTTATTTGTCTGTGAGGGACAATAGTCTGAGTGTATGAAGGGTAGGAGCGTTATCTGTCGTAAATCGTCTGCTACTGTGGTACACTTGTTAGGAAGTAGATTCTCAAACGACAAGGGTATCTGTGGTATAAGCAACAATAAAAAGGAAGCTAGTGATTTTAAAACTGGCTCACTGCTTTAGAACCCAATTGGTCCCAAGTACACCGTAAAGTACTCCATTCTTCCGCTTTACGGTTCTTGAATCTCTGTTTTCAGGGGTGATTAATTTAGCTTGGAACAGAGCAAGAAAGAAGGGGGGGTCGCAACAAGACAACCTTTTAGCAAATACCTTATTATTACTTGATCTTTTGATTTCTTCAAACGATGCGTCTAACAACCAACCTACAAAACTACCCATTAATGGGTAGAAAAATGCCCATCTTTTTTGTCCCTCATTGGAAATAAAAATGTTTAAGGGTCCACTATGAATTTACAGAATTGAAATTTTTGTTGTTGATTTTTTTCAATTGCAATGTTTTTTTTTTTAATATTAATTAGATAATTGATAGAAACATATGCGCAATGTTCCGAAATTCCGATGTTGATAATGATGATGGTCCCGCCGCATACCCCCACAATAGTTTGAGTTGGGTAAATTATCTTAGAGTTTAGTTAATATTGAACAATAATTTTATCAGATTTGCAAACAAAATCAAAAACGATCTGATTTTATTTACATACACATACAAACTCTCGGATCACTTTCAATCAATGTACAAAAAAATAATAAATTTAAGAAATTCCGTTGAATTAAACTTTAAGTGTGATCAAAATGATCGACAAAACCAGGACATTTCCAGTAATCAAAACCCCGTAACAAAAGATCTAAGGACAATAACCGCATTTTCAAGACAAATCTAACATTCAACCAGATGACTCACCGCTGATCCACAGAATCCCTCAAACAACACAAGTGTTCGATTTGTTTAAACAAAAAAAAGAAAAATTCAATTTTATCTGAAGAACAGAAAAATCAGTCCAATGTGCCGTACGTCTGGATAGCTATGAGTTTTAGCTAAATGACTTTTTCCACAAGCGTTGGATCGCTTTGCGGTCTTCGAAGACAAATTTCTTTGGATAATTTTTCAGGGTTAACTTGTTTTTTTTAGAGGATAACCACCAGATGCTTCTCTGTAATCGTATGTTTCCGGATGAACAATGCTATATAAAATTAAAACCGCGGGCGCTAAACTATAGTTTTACCGTTCGAGTTGGAATTTTGCACAGATTCATATTTAGCTTATCGAGAGAGACATTCCGTTTCTTTGTTGGGTGATCATTACCTTGCCTTGTTCTTTTACACTGGACAAGGTTCTCTCGTTCTTCATCTGATAAACCAGTGAACTCCGTACAATCCGCCATCATCGCCAGTGATATCAAGCCCGAGTAATACATCTTCATGCTCTTATGTTGAGTAAGCTTCTTTATAACCAAGTCTACTCATATAAAAGTTTTTGCAACTGTTATTAAACTTGTGTGTTGCTTAAGAGTTCACTGCAAGGTGCAGATTAGGCGCAGGGTGCAGAAAACCATGCTTCCACATACTCCAACTTTGAATACTCATAAGCTAAACAAACCGAAAGAGTCTTTAAGTTGATGAAACTGTGCCCTGAATGGATACATCTTTAAACTGTAGATGGCCCTTGTCATCAAACGTGCATTGTGCACGAAATGAAATTCCTCTTGGAGGATCACTTCCTAAAACTAATATTTCCAAAAAATTACGGTTATAATCTCTTGTCTGTTCAAGCTATGAAATATCATTGAATTAATAGCATATATTCGATGTCATGTGCATAGATTAAATACTAACAATGATTCTGCGAAACGAGCAATTTGAATTCCGTGAAACGAGCAATCTGAGCTCAACGACTTCTCAAGAAATGTGGAAATTCTGATGACATAAGACTAGGTATTTTTCCTTGTCAACTGATTTCCAGTGGGCTTGAAATAGTTTTAAATAGAAATGTAAGGGCCAGTTGTTGGTTCCATAATATTATGTTCCATGACAGCCACAAAAGATTCGACACAAGTTGGTGCTCTATCCACGAAGCAGTGCCATTTTAACATCCTTAGTTGAACATAACACTTTTTTTAGATTAGTTATTATATTTCTATATAGAAAAGGCTGACTAAAAGTAAATTGGTATGTACAAAAAAAACCTGTTTTTCGAGATTCAATAAGTTTAAAAAGTCCATTAATGGTTGCTTTACAGTACTTTTATTAAAACTTCAAAGTTACAGCATTAGATGCTTAGATTTCTCCAGTTCAAACAAAATCTCGAACCTTCCTCTTTGATGGAGACCATCAGAGCCCGCACAGTGGCAACGGGCACGGAATCAGCGGATTTTTCCATTTTGCCCGCATTTGCTGGACGTTCTTGACTGCCACGCCGTTTCGTCAAAGTTGCTGCTTTGAAATTGCCCAGTGTTTTTCGATTGGTCGAAATTCCAGGCAATTCGGTGTTTTCATTAGCTTGGGGACAAAATCGATCTTGTTGGCAGAATACCACTCCAGAACCACCTTGGAAGTAGTGGCAGCGAGCCAAATTGGGCTTAAAGAAGACTTTGCCCCTATGCTTGCGGATGAACGACAATACACGCTTTTTTGGGCTTTCATCGATGTAAACTTGGGATGTGGTTGTCGAAGATGTGACGAATGATTCTGATTTTAGGCCACAACTGCAAATCGCTTGCCAAATCCTGGACTTCTTCGCGAACTTGTCGGCAAACACGAACTTGAATTCTCTCGGCTCATCCCCACGTCCAGTCGCGATGTAAACATTTTTAACGGGAAGATGCTTAAAATCGGGGTCCTTCCTTAGCTCAGTCGGTAAAGGCGCGGCTACAAAGCAACACCCAGCTGGAGGTGAGTGGGTTCGATTCCCGGTCTGGCCTAGGAATTTTTCGTTAAGGAAAATTTCTCGACCCTCTTGTACTTGCCACACCATCATACCAATGCAAAAATGGTACTTGACATCGAAAGCTCTTAATTAATAACAGTGGAAGTGCATTTAGAACGCTAAGTTAAGAGCAAGCAACAAGCTAATTGCGAAAGCAAAATTTTTGAAACGCTAATAAAGAAGAAGAATACTTAAAATCGAGTTGAACGTATGTTTCGCCATCGATTAAAGTGCAGCACTTTTGTTTCGTCAAAACACGGTCGTACAAGAGCCTTGCACGCTTTTTGGCCACTGAATTCTGCTTCATCTGCCGGTTGGATGTTAACTGGCTTTGTATGCCTTGTATCCTTCCCTGGCAAGGATGTTTTGAACCGTTTGAAAGTTGGCGTTGTACCTTCTGGCCACATCTCGGATCGAAAGACCGGGTTCGGCGGGTTTAACGCACCTCAACCTCATGCTGCGCAGCTGACGATCCTGGTTCTAGTATTTTCGTAGGTCCGTTGATTCTTTTCCACACTCACAGTTTCCTAGTAGGTTTTGAGTACTCGACAAACTGTTGTTTTCGGCATCTTCAGCACCGAACCGCTCAGGATTTTCCAGGTGTTTGTGCACAATATATTTTCTTCTTCCGAGTTCCATTTGACGTTATTTCTGATCGCGATCGACAAAAACGTAAACAATGGCTTCTTCCGCAAATTTCTCGAGAATGCTAACTTAATCATAGTGAATTTCCACGATGATTGTACAGAAGAGGAGTTCCCCTTTACAATAGAAGTAGTAGTTTACTTGAGCGAGTTTGCATTTACAAAAAAATTGCGGAAGAAGCCATTGTTTACGTTTGCGACATTGGTCCTTATGAAAACTCCATGTCGAGTTGTTCTCTATAGAAGTGTAAATAAACCACCAATAATCATCTTGGGCCATCGCAAAGTGAAGCTGCAAGAAATAGCTGACACTCTGAAGGTATCAACAGGTAGTGTTTACACCATCATACACGAACATTTGGGTATGAAAAAGCTGTTTTCCAAATGGGTGCCGCGTTTGCTCACACCAGAGCAAAAACAACGAGTCGATGATTCAAAGAGCTGTTTGGAGATGTTCACGTGAAATAAGAAAGAGTTTTATAGAGCGTCGATACATCACAATGGATGAAACATGGATTCACCACTTCACTACGGAATCAAATCGACAGTCTGCTGAGTGGCGTGCAGACAGAGAAAACCATCCAAAGCGTCCAAAGACTCAAACATCGGCTGGGAAGGAAATGGCCTCTGTATTTTGGGATGCGCAGGGAATTTTATTCATTGACTACTTGGAACATGGAAAAACAATCAACAGCGACTATTCTATCGGTTTGTTGGATCGTTTGAAGGCCAACATTTGAAGAAGAAAAAGATGCTCTTTCACCAAGACAATGCACCGTGTCACAAGTCAATAAAAACTGCCGCAAAAATGCCCAAGTAACAATCCTACTACCTTTTAGCTTTTGTTCTAATTTATAAGGGCTTTATTACTGCAATACACATGCCATTTTGTTTAAAGGTGGCTTTCAATGATGCGAAAGATGTATGGTTAATTATTTTACTTTTGGCTGTTTTTATTACCTTTTCTAGCAAAAAGGTGAAGTCCAAAACAGTCTAGCTTTGAAAAATAATTGACGAGGAAATCTATTTCCTCATAAAACCGTTCAGTAAGTCAATAATAAAGCTCGTTCATATTTGTTTAAGAGAGGCATGATAAAATATTTCATAAGTACGCTTTATCATTATAAAAACCATCATTAAGCCATGTGGATTTTGACGAGAGCATACAGCATATATGGTAGCATTTTGAACTACATAAAGAGTATGATAAGCTGCTCTACCGTTGTTGTCATAATAAAAAAAATAAAACAAAGATGGATTCGCAAAGCAACAAACTTAAAACAGTGAATACAATTAGCACATTCAAGCGAAAAATTTAAGATAACTTCTTAAGCATTATGAATAGTGATTTGCCAACTACCCATCAACTAAGTTCCATGAAAAAACAACAACATTAGTCAGTTGACAATGACCGCGCGCACCATTCCACCGCCAGCAGAACCGCTTGGAGCCGTTGGATCATTTGAATTCATTTCGGAGAAGCTGTTCTTTCGGAAAAGTCGGTTACGGACCATGATGATTTTATCATTCATCAATTTCGTCCGAGATGATGATCCAGATGAAATAATCGTGAGGCATGTTTCGCATCGTTCAATTGTCTGCAATTTTCTTCGTGAAGACAAAGCTTGAACTGTCAAAACTCTTTTCTGGCAGCAGCTTGGTTACCATATAAGCTGTTTGACAGCTAAACGGTCTTGCATGTAGCAAAATAGCTTTGCAAAGCTTTGCCTCAAAATTATGTTCATAAATGCAATATCAAAACATGATTTATTTATAGATGCTTTCATAAAAACAAAACAGCATTTTCAATAATGGCTTATAAAAAAAACAATGTAAATGCCGCTGCCATTTTTATTCCAATCTTCATGGAAGGTTTATAATTTCCATACATCAAGATATATTTCGATTGACACGGTTTATTGTTATACAGCAGTTTATGTGGAACAAAAAAAAAGGGTTAAATAAGAGTGATTGTGCAAAAAGCTTAACTTCAACGAAGAATTAAACTTTTTTTGAATAAAAAAATAAATAGAAAGTACAACGTATTTCGAAGGCGGACTTAGTTTTCAGCTCTTTTCAAGCACTTTACACAATGAATTTTATTTGGCACTTGAAATTTGAGACAAGTGATAAATTATGATAAATCAATATAACTGAGTTGAATATTTTACGTTCAAAATACTGATGGGTAAATGTTCTCTCCAATCAGAAGTGTTTTTTGTCGAAATGAATTTGTTGAGACTAAATAAATTTTATGAATACGATTATAATATGAATAAAACTGTTTTGAGTGGCTTTGGCAAGCGTCGAGAGGAAGTGGCACGAAACAGGTTTTTATAAATGTCAAATTGCTTTTATTGTAGCTTACATTTGGTTTTCAAACGGTTTTTAATTCGGTCATTATAAAATCTTTTTATTTTAATCCAATCTAGAACTGCCTCTAAATTATACCCTTCAGAACCTCTGCGAGAGTGGGCCAACTAGCCAAGTTTTAGTCTTTATGAGGTTTTGGGGGAAGGAATCAAGACAAATACGCCTTGACCAGAGTTTTATGGATGTCGTTTTATAACACCCTTGTAGGAATTCATAAAACTTAAAATGTTACTTGGGTCTTCTGTACCTCTTCCAAGCGTGTCAGCCTGTTTGAGGGTGACTCAACGACGTTCACATCTGGAAGTGCATTTATAGGCCCTCCAATGAGGAAATGTCCAGGGGTCAATGGCAAAGGATCACGTGGTCAGCGGATAATGGCGAGATGGGCCTTGAGTTTAAGCATCCCTCAATTTGCTTCAATAAGGTAAGCATTTCTTCGTACGTGGGAATGGAACACTCGCTTCATGTGTAATTTTACGCTCTTGATGCCCGCCTCCCAAATATCGCCGAAATTTGGAGAGCGGGCGGAATGAACATCCAGTCTATTTTTTCCGTTGTGCAGAAGTCAAGTATATCTGGCTCAATTTGGCTTTCGAATGTAGCAGATATTGTCTTAATCTCGTTTTTTGCGCCAACAAAATTGGTGGCATTGTCGCAATAAATAGCACTGCATCGTCCACGCTGACTAGTGAACCGTCTTAGTGCGGCTATGAATGAAGCACTTGTGAGGCTGCTAACAAGTTCCAAATGAACCGCTCGAGTACGTAAACATATGAACAATGCTACATACACTTTTAAAGTCTTTTTTGTTCGAACAAAATTTTCCTTGATGGTGAAAGGTCCGCCAAAATCAACTCCAAATGTTTTAAACGGTCTCCAGGGGTTACCCGAACGTCCGGCATCTGTTCCCATGATTTGGTTCATTGGTTTTGGATTGTTTTTAAAACATTTTAGGCATTTTTGTACTACCTTACGGACCAAACTTCTATCGTGAATCGGCCAATACTTTAATCTTAAGCGCGGCCACAGCAAACCTTGTGGACCGACGTGTAAATTAATATGATGATACTGAACCGCGATTAAGCAGCTCACGCTACATTTGCTTGGCAGGATGATTGGATGTTGTTGATTGAACTCGCCTCCTGATGCCTGTAGCTGGCCTCCTAGTCGAAGTAATCCATCGGTGTCCAAAAACGGTTTCATTGTTATCAAACTACTCGTAGCCTTAACCGGTTTGCCCGACGATAGTAGATTAATCTCCGTTGAAAAATGTTGCTGCTGAATCATTCTTATTATTTGATTGTGTGCTTGTTTTAGCTCCTCCAAGGTGAGGTGTCCAACGGTTCGATCCGATTTGTAAACTAAACAATTTCGTTTGAATCGTAAGCCATATGCCATGATTCTTTACGGTTTGATAAAACTGGAGTATCTATCGAACAGTTCATAGTTCCGTTCTTCTACCACCGGAAGTGGTTGTTGATCAACTATTGCTACTACAGTTCTTACTGCTTCTCGCATTCGTGGTTCGCGCTGTTCCAGTAGGAATGTTGGACCTGCCCACCAAATTGCAGCTTCTGCTAATTTCTTCGCTGAAGAACCCCTTGAGATTAGATCAGCGTGGTTTTCCTTAGAGCGAACATGATTCCAATCTTGATATGCGGAAAGTTCGTTGATTTTGGTAATTCGATTGCTAATAAAGGTTGGCCAACGCTTGGCAGGCTGAGAGATCCAATCTAAAACTACAGTTGAATCGGTCCAGTAGTAAACGCCTTTGATGGTAAGGTTAATTGCTTCTTTCACCCTAGTCATTAATTCAACCAATAATGTAGCTGCTCGAAGTTCCATTCTGGGAATCGTTGTATCTTCTTTTTTGCTTTGATCGGCACTTGGAGCTATACGTGATTTTGCGCAAAGAAAATTGACGTGTACGTTGTGCTCGTTAACGGTCCTGACATATATCACTGCCCCGTATGCTCGTTTGGAAGCATCTGAATATCCATGAAGCTCTACTGAACTACCTGTAGTGCTAACATGCCTTGCGAAATTTATGATGTGAAGTTCCTTTACTTGCTGACAAAACCATTTCCATTCAGCTGTTATCTGATCTGGCAATGGTGCATCCCACTCAAGTTTCTGGCTCCATATGTTCTGCATAATAAATTTCCGGTGAACTATTACCGGGCTCAAGATTCCAAGTGGATCAAAAATCTTCTGAACTTCTGACAAAATATTGCGTTTTGTAATTCCAGTATTCACGCTAACGTCACTACTGAAGCTGAACTTATCCGTAAGAGTGTTCCAACATAGTCCCAACATTTTTACGACGTGTGCACCTTCGTCTTCAATTGCCAAACAAGGTTCATTAGACTTCCATTTATGAAGCTCGAATCCTGCACTGCTCAAAATTGCTGTTAACTGTTCCTTCATCTTGATCAGTTTGGCCAGCTGGTCGTGACCCGTTAACACATCGTCCATATAGAAATCCATTTGGATCGCTTTACTGGTCTCAAGATATTCAGCTTCAAACTCCAACGCAAGTTGTTTGAGGCAGCGTACCGCCAGAAACGGGGCACAACAAGTACCGTAAGTAACAGTGTTCAGACGATACGCGCTTACTCGTTCTTCCACTGAAAATCGCCATAAAATCAGCTGTTGTAGTCGATCGTCGTGTTCTTCGATCTGTCGAAACATTTTCTTTATATCGGCTGACAGGACATATCGATGGAAGCGGAATCGGAGCAGGATGTCAAACATGTCTTGTTGCAGTGGAGGTCCTGTCATCAATACATCATTCAACGATACTCCACTTGATGTTGGGGCCGAACCATTAAATACTGTTCTCAGTTTGGTGCTTGTGCTATCAGGTCGAAGTACTGCGTGATGTGGGAAGTAAAATACTGGCGTGTTTCCTAATGCGTGTTGGTTGTCAATTTTTTCCATATGACCCAATTTTACATACTCGGTCATAAATGCTACGTACTCTTGTTGTAGCTTAGGTTCCTTCTCGAATCTTTTCTCTAGCCTTAGTAGCTTGTCCAGCGCCATCGTTTTAGACTCGTCAAGTTGATAAAAAGTTTGTTTCATAGGTAGTCTTACACAGAATCTTCCGCTTGGTGTTCGCGAAGTCGTTTCGACGAAAAATTGTTCGCAAAGGACTTCCTCTTCTGTCCAGTTTCTGCACAGAAAACTGTAGGTGGTTTCTGTCATAAATCGAGTTACGGTGCAATTCGTCTTTATCCGTGTTACAGTTCCTCCTATAATCCAGCCTAACTCTGTATTCTGCATGAAGGGTAAGTGCTCACCAATCGCTCTATTTCCACTGCGCAGGATGTCAAACAACACATATGCTACTTATATGAACTGGTCGGCTTAGGTGAAACTCCGGATCTGCTAGGTTGACATCAAATATATCCCAGTCGTCTGTGTTTACGTTGTTTAGTGGTAATGATCCAGTGATATTATCTGTAACAAGCACGGAGATCGTTTTGCAGTAGTTACTCGGGCTTGACTTGATTCACACCGTTGCTCTTTCACTAATCGTTTGAGAAAACTGACCGAGCCCAGCTACTTGGCAACGAATAGGATTTGTTGCGATTCCCACTCGACTTATGAATGATTTGTTTACAAAATTAGACTGCGATCCAGAATCAAGCAACGCGCGACTTACAACGGAAAAATCGTGATTTGCCTCGACTAGCATGGAAGCAGTAGGTAGGATTGTGTTGTTTAATTGATAAATCATTCCATCAGGTTGCTTTTCAATTCTGTTCTGTCGAGTGAATTCCGTGCCGCTAATGACTGCCTTTCGCGGTGAATAGACGTGTGGTGCTTGCGGTCGCACTTGATGCAACCCCTGCTTTTACACTGCTCTGCATTATGCCCTGGTCTCAAGCAGTTGTAGCACAAGGAAGCTCGTTTGATAATCTTGACTTTTTCTTCGATAGACTTTGCTCTGTACTGGCTGCAGCTACCGATAAAATGATAGGCTCCACAGGTGACACATGTTTGGGATCCGGATGGCTTCGTTATAGTAAACGTTTTGACTTCTGCTTTGAATCGCTTTTGTGTGGTGATATTAGAATCAGCTGTAGATTTCCGCTTCATGGGCATCGCGTCCAACACTTGACACCTATCGGACACGAAGTTCTCCAGTTGTTTATAGAATGGCGGAATAGTTCCTGATGCGACCGATTCCCATTCTCGCCGAGTAGTTGGATCCAATTTATTTGCCATTAGGTAAATAAGCATTGCATCCCAAGATGCCACAGGTTGTTTGAGATTCTCAAGGCAGCGTAGGTGCTTTCTAGCCGAATCAAACAAATTCCGCAGTTCAGCCGCTGACTCTACCTCCACTGCTTTAAGCTCGAAAAGCTCTCTCGTGTGTTTTTGAACTAGCAATTTTGGATTGTTGTAGCGTCTTTCAATCATTTCATAAGCGATGGAATAGTTATCCTCAGTAGTCGGTAAGGAGTCAATCAATCCCAAGGCTGGACCACGTAGGGATAGTTTCAGATACTCAAATTTTTGTATCACGGCTAACGAGTTTCGGCGGTGAATCAAAGCATTAAATTTGTCGAACCATTCCAACCAGTTATCCCCATGACCCGAAAATAAGGGGAGATCAATGACGGGTAGGCGAACGGAGTCCTTGCTGGCTGTACGACAAATCGTGTGTTCCCGGGTTTTGGTTGCGATTTCTCGTTCGAATGTACTTAGTCCATTGACGTACAGGAATTCTACTTTTTCGCGGCTCTTTACTTCCTCGCAATTCCATTGTTCCAGTGTGCTTTGAGCCAGATCGTACGCTTTATAGCACTCCTTCAACATATCGCGTCGAGTTTCAAGAGCCATACGATCGGCTTGGAAAATGGCGATTGTGTTGATTATGCCGTTTATCCTGGATATAGCATGATCTCGCTGCACTACCATACGATCGTAATCCGATTGCACCACGTACATTATAGGACTTATGGGACTAGATGGTTCCCCTTCGGTACCATCTTGTTGGTTATCGTCATCCGACATTTTTGCACCTGTAATGCAGCAAACACTATAATTTACTGAATGGCAATAGCTAGAGTCTTCAATTTCATGATCGTATTTGAATTTTCAGTTAGATTGACCATCATATCGTCAAGCGTAATTATGTTTTCTTTCTTTAGCATTATTATTCAAAACATGGATTTTCAGTGAAATCGATGTCAGATGATGATCGATAGCCCAATTAACCATGTAAGTCAGAGGCACATTTAAATCTCCCGGCTTGGCAAGATTACAACTTCACTCTTCACAACGCTGATTCTGATCCATGCCTATGCAATTTTGTATTTTACGAACCCAAGTGTTCGCCATTTTGTTTTATCGAACCATTTGACAAAGTTTTCACTTTTCCGACCCAAGTGTCGGCCATTTTGTTTATTCTACTAAAATTTTGCCAACCCACATGTTGGTTCGGATGTTTCATCGACCCAAGTGTCGAAAGAGTTCTTGCTAACCCTCATGTTAGTTAACTCCAACTTTTGTTTCTAAATGTTTTCTGCTAACCCTTGTGTTAGCCTGTACATACCTGAAATGCTAAAAACAAAACTAAACCCATAAATTACCTGAAGCCGAGGCGTATCCGGTTCGAAGGACCACTAAAATGTTTCTTGTTGTTAATACCGTAATTAATTCTTGGGCGTTGTTGCTTGGTTGACGTTGGAAAAAGTAATGAAAAAATTAGAAAGATGGCCAAGCGAGAGAAGTTTGCAGATTACTAGATTAGCTTGTATATATTTCTAGGGGTCTTATGATGTGTGTCAGTGACCTACCCGATAAAACAGTGACAATACTTAACACCCCTCCAAGTGCTCCCAACCAAGCGTTCGATAGCGATACCTACCTACCTATCTGGCCAATCTGCCCTCTGCACGCTATATAAATTATAATTTGTGACTAATTCGTTTAAATTAGATGATGAATAAGTAATATTCATAATTTGAGCAGTGCAAAACATTTATGCACTCGCTGCTGCTGTTGCCGATGCTGTCTCCTATTTCTGTTTCGCTGCAGGGCCAATATCGGTGACTTTTGCAAAGTGCAAAATACACAACAAACCAACAACGACAACGACGACGTCGACTTTGAATAAATACTTCTAGCCGACGCGCATATTTTATGTCTAGAGAAAAGGCGACACCGGACCGACATATGATACAAGTGAGCATATTGCATTTGAGAGGAAAATTGATATTTTGAACTTAAGCGGGCCCGGCTCGGTTTCGATGGCTTGAGATTGATGCTATCAAGTGTAAGTTAAAATTATAGTGGGCCCGGTCGTAGGCATTATGTTGACTTAGCTTATTATGGAATAAGGATATTATGTTCAATTGTCTATAATTATTATTTTTTTAAAGTGGCTCAGAAATATTTGTTGATCATTTCGAAGTCATTCTCCAAGAATTACGCCTACCCTCAATTTAAGTGACTTTAATAATTGATCCAAATAGCTATTTATCAGACAACGACGGATGAACACGTTTGAAGCAATCAAAGTATCTCGACATGACGATGATTTTTCCTGACTCCTGTTGAACATTACGCTAGAAGGTGTTATAAAGCGTGCAGACTTTAACATGCGGCGTACGACTTTCAATAAATCCAGCCAATTCACCAAGCTGAAGCTTGAAGCAGAGAAGGTTGGATTGAAGAATACAGTAATCCCCTCAATGGCGCCGTTTCAAATAACGTGATTTTCACGTTGTTCTCTAAGTTTTCCGTTATCTCGATTCACCCAGGACCAAACCACGCTCATGGAAACCCGTTGGGAGTTGGCCTAATTGGTGCCAATATCCTTTATCCCATGATAAAAAGTTGTTCAGTACAGTAAGACTCACTGATTGTTGGACTGTTTAGTTCAAAATTATCTCAATACGTGGCGCAAGTGTGCATATCTAGTTCGTGTAATGAGCTGGAACTCGAAGTCCTGTCCATCTAGCAGGTTCTCGTTTTCGACAGAGATACTTTGAACTAGGTCTTTCGGATGGGGAATCATTAAAATCAGAACTATCTCACTATGCGGCGCTAGTGTGTATATGAATGCAATACTTTTCTATCGTTCTCTTTTTCCTTCTGCTGTAAGTTTTACTCACACTCAATATCTCTCTGAAATTACTTGTAGAAGTGCGCCATAAGATTTCATCAGTTCGGTGACATCGGTGGACTTATTGCTTGGTTGATTTAACGTTTGCATTTAAAAAAATGGACAAAAATTGCCGATTTTTCATTGGTTTACCATCACCCGCACTGATGAAACTACCCATGCAGCATCAATCATAGTAACCCATGAGTCAGCAGACAAAATTTGACAGCTCTATGAGTCTAACCATGATGGCAAAAACAGTGAAGCAACACTATTAGACAACAATCAGAGCATCAAAAGAAAGCCCGGTTCCGAACGGCCGACGACCCTGAGTGACAAGAAGCTCCAAAGGATGCTGAAGAAGAAAACCGAGGCAAAAGTTGGTCGGGATGTCGGTTCAACCGGCCAAACAGTGAAAAAGTATCTGGCGAACATAAACATAGAACTATGCGCAGTGGCGATATCGTAACCAATGAGTTACAACCGAGGTGCGATTATTGCTAGTTGAAACATAAACATACATGTCAGGAAGCGGAAGTCACGTCCACTGGTTTCGGAGCTGCAGGCTGAATAAGATGGTCAACTCGATTTCACTCGATGAATCGCGACGTGGCGGTGGTGATGGACGACGAGACCTATCTCACCCTGGATGGCAACGACTGGCAGGGCACTTCGTATTTTACTTCACCCACGAAGGAAGTGAGCTCCGAGGTGAAGTTCATTTCACACACCAAGTTCCCCAAGAAGGTGCTGCTGTGGCTGACAATCAGCGAGAAGGGGATGTCAAAGCCGCTCTTCTTTCGCACCGGACTGGCCGTGAACGGGGAAATTTATAGTACGAAATGCGTGCCGGAAGTTGCGTCGTTCATCAAAAAATACCATAAGGGCGAAGGCGCGGTGTTCTGGCCGGATCTGGCGTCGGCCCACTACTCAAAGCGATCGTTGGAGGAGATGGAGCGGCTGAATATCGATGTGGTACCCGCCCAACGTCTCCCAGCTGCTAGGCATCGAGAATTTCTGGGCCAACCTGAAGCGTACGATGTACTCCAACAATTTTGTCGCGAAAACTGAGGAGGAATTGATAAATAAAACGAAGAAAGAACTCAAAAACATACCTACACGCATGTTTTCGCCCGCCATGGTGGATGTTCCGGTTAACTGCCGGAAGGCCGCACTTTTTTTGCACGTAAGCTTAAATAATTACCTCCCATGGGAATTTTTTTTTATCGCCATCCGAAAAAAGTCATTTTTTTTTAATGCAAACGTTATTGCTAGTGTTTAGGGCGTGGTATTCCTCACCACCAATAATCAAGTCAATGTCGGCTGGAATATGAAAACTTGGATCAGCTAACGGAGCTTCCAGGAACTTCCACGTGGCTGTATCAATTGGCATGGTTGGCAAAGAAACTGTTGGCCTTTTCAGGATGAGAAACTTGAACGCGGTGCTGTACGAAAGCAACTTGTATTTAAGGTCTGTATCCGCAATAATCCGGACACCTCAAAACATGAATAAAACATAAATTTCGCATTATATTGCCGTCGTAAATGTTTATTTCAGATTCATGGGATGTGTTTTAACAATTCGTGAAGACAAAACATAGTTATTCGGTGTTTGCAGAAAATTTTCGAACTTTGCGCTTAACTCCGTCCATTAGGGTTTGTACAGACTCTTCAGAAATCGTAGAAGCCGTCTTTGTCCAAATTTGCTGGAAGTGTTTGATGTCTTTGATTCCTTGCTTCTTTCCAGAAAGCTTCCGCTTCATCAGAGCCCAATATCTCTCGGGTGGGCGGGGGTGTGGGGAGTGGGGGGGGTGTGGGGTTTTTTGTACAATTGTTTTTGTTGTGGGGGGCCCCCGTTTTTGTGTTGGGGGAGGGGGGGAAAGAGCGAGAGGGGGAGAAGGTTGTTTTTTGTTTTTGGGGGTGGGGGGGGGAGCGAGTTCGCGTATATATTTTCTTTTTGTTTTGTGTTGTGTGTGGTGGGCGGGGGTGAAGAAATTTTTTTTTTTTGGCCGAGGTGGTTCGAAGGAACTCATGAATCCAGTAGATGAAAGCTAGCCGCACTTCTATCTCCCACATCACCCTGTGTTCAAAGAATTCAGCATTACCACGAAAGTTCGAGTTGTTTTTGATGCGTCGTGCAAGACGTCGGCTGGGTTCTCCGCAAACGATTTGCAATCTGTTGGACCCGTCGTTCAAGAAGATCTACTGTCGATAAACATCCGATTTCGCATCCACCAAATTGCATTCGTAGCTGATGTTGAGAAAATGTATCGGTAAATCCTGCTCCACCACCATTATCTTCGTTTCCAACTCATCCTCTGGAGTCCCAGTCTAGACCAACCAGTCGCTACTTACGAACTTCAAACTGTGACGTTTGGTTTATCATCAGCTCCGTTCTTAGCAACCCAAACTCTACTACAGATCGCGCATGACGCAGCCAAGACATACCCAGCCGCAACCGCGGTAGCTCAGAAGGACTCCTACGTAGATGACTTCCTGTCTGGTGCTGACTCACCTGAAGTTGTAGCAGACATTCCCGAAGAAGATCTAGCCTTCGCACTGTACCATGATCTTCAGGACGACCAATTCGTTTCTACTCTCGTACTCATATGGGATCCAAGATCCGATATGATGAGCTTCAAGGTTCGGCTTTCATTACTAGCCCCTATTCTAACTAAACGAAAGGTAATGTCTTATGTGGCGCAGATTTTTGATCCACTGGGCCTGGTGGGACCAATTATAGTCAGAGCCAAGCTTTTCATGCAGCGCTTATGAGCACTGAAAACCAATACTGGAGATTCCTTTGAATGGGATCGTTATCTTCCTCTAAATCTGCTGTCCAAATGGAAAGAATTCCATGGAACGCTTGATACTATCGCCACCCTCCGCATCTCACGCTGTGTATGTTTAGCCAACGCAACTTCAGTCCAGTTCCACTTCTTTTCTGATGCCTCACAGAGAGCCTACGGAGCATACTGCTACGTTCGCTCAGAATCCGCCGGAGACGTTCATGTCCAGTTGTTAACATCCAAGTTCAAGGTAGCACCGTTGGCCAAACCTCAAACAATCGCTCGTCTAGAGCTGTGTGGCGCAGTGTTGACATCCAACCTTTACAAAAAGGTCGTTCAATCCATTTCAAAAGCCGCTGAAGTCTTCTGTTGGAGAGATTCTTCCACTGTCTTTAATGTCTAATACTTCGTATGTTTGAGATATGGTTTACAAATTCATAGTTGTTGTTGTTGTTTCGTATTTTCGTACTTTTAGCCTGAGGCTGGTTTGTCACGCCAGGGAGACGACCTGGGCCCTACATATCGAACCCATCAACAGATGGGCCGGGAGCACCGGCTTTATTTTCCTTCCGTACGAAGAGGTGATCAGAGATTGTTCCTGTCAGAAAATCCCAACGACGATTGATACCAAATCGACTGCACCGGCATCGTCGGTTACAAATTCACCCGACCCAAAACATCGCAATTCTGCATTGATATAACAATCTCGAACTTCACTTCAGCCATTCGGGTTCGTACAGACCTTGCTGGTAGCTCTGGTTCGTATTTGTAGAAAATATTTGGCATGTATAACCTCCTGCTTTTTTTTTCGGAAAGCGCTCGCACCATCATAGCCCAATAACATTCAATTGAGCGTAACTCAGGACTTTTGGAAGGACTAGCAGGTATTGGGCGATATTAACTTTATTGGTTTCATGCCACTCCATCACGGTTTTCACGTAATGACACCAAATCGGATAAAAACTGATTTTGCAGGCACCCCTTTTCGTAAAGATTTACAGGTAGTTTATATGTGCTGCGTAATAAGAAAATTTTGAATTAAACCAACCGAAAGGCCTTGTTCACTCGAGCATCTTTGTTGAAAATGCCAACTTGCTAGATGGCCAGGATATTGAAATACAGCTGAAACAGAGAGTTTATATGCACACTAGCGCCACGTAATAAGATAACTCTGTACTGCTATCCACCAACCGGAAGGTACGGAACAATTTTGCTAAAGGTAGTAACTTTCTATATGCTCCATATCACGAGATATTCCATATGGAACCAATTTTGCCAAGTCCCAAATGCTATGGGTTTCCATTAACGTGGATTCCATTTGCACGGACCCTATTAAACCCGCCATTGGAGGGAAATCTGTACGCCGAAAACTACGCATCTGTCGGCAAAAAGGAATCGAACGTAATAGAGACCGAATTGTTTACCTCGGATCATTGTTGACGTTGAGGTTGGATAACAACTGCAGCAGAGAAATTTGGAGACGGATTATTGCCTGATGTAGTTCTTGCTGTGGACTCCACAAGACCCTGAGGTCTGGTAAACATCATTCCCGTACTAAGTGAACCATGACAAGGCGCTGTTAAAATCGATATTTCTCCACAGGGATGAGATGTGGACAATTCTGGAGTTTCCGAACGACGCGTGCTAAGAACCATCAGTTTTGTTACAGAGTGATAATTAGGGATAAATGTTGTTCAGCAAATTGGGCTTTCGATCGGTACTATTTTCGGCAGCCATCAAAATCTGATCTGTTCACTAAGTATCTCTTTGTACTGCTTCTCTACTTAATTTACAGAGAATTGAACTGATGCAATTTTCCATTTTCACTGGCTATCATGAATACATTAATGTTGCGTAGACCTCCACGTATGCATCCGATTCCGCTTTGAAATAGAAAGCATCAAATTGTCAGGATTTAATTTGCTCAGTTCTTCTGATGCCGGAGATTGAATTTGTGCCACAGTGCAGTGCTCTGGATATGTTCATAAACTGTTCCACCCAACTTTTCGACTCCCGAAGCATTAGCTTCGAGCATCACTACCTAGCAAATTAATTCCACACCGACTGTCGTTTTAAATAATTTTATAATAACATTGTGTCAACAGCCAAGCCACAAGCCAAGCCACATACGTATAATTATCAACCCTCTGCAGGGATCACCATCCCTGCCAGGTAGGGAGAAATTTAATAATCTCCGGAGATGGGGATGATTATTTCAATTTTGGAGATTAGCGCTTTTCCTGACCCCTGCGTTCCCATCGAACTGCGGTTGATTAGCGCAGAGCTCAGAATGTGTGATGTTGCTGAAATATGTGCTGATTCGATCTAAGGGTCCTTCTGCCAATGCAGCCCTTCTTGGCTGAAATTGACGAAGCATTTGAAACCGGTTTCTAGATAGCATATTCAATGCAATTCATTCCTCTCTCGGTTCTCATTTGTCAACCAAACCGGGGCGAAATAAAGCACCAATTAAAACTACAAAAAAGTAATAATGAAGATAGCACTTCCATCTAATCAAGAGGAGTGCATATAATTATCATTTCCCTTTTTTTCCCATCGCCTTTGGCGTAAAGATGATTCCGCTGTTCGGGTATTCCTTCGTGCATAAGCAGCTATAATAAATATACCTACATATTCTTTTTATTGTCACACGACTGGTCAGTGAGAAGCGATCCGTCCTCTCGTTGTTCATCCGTCTCCAGACGGCATTATTTGCACACTTTTATTGGGCTAATTTAAATATTAATAAAAACGTCCATAAACTTGAAGCCCATCGGCTAGGCTATGGAGCTCTTTACTTCAAAATGGTCAAGCCCCGTGAACAAATAGTAACAGCCATCCCTGGTGAGGTTGAGGGGGTTTGCGCTGTTAAGTATCAATGCAAATGAATTTGATGCATTCTTCCAAGTTGAAGGGATTCTAGTGATGTCAAAATTCCCTGAAATGGGTTATTCAGTGAGTGGGTATTCAACCGAAATTTTACAAAATTAAGAGAAATTCACTAGAAATTGTACAGATTGGAATGAAATTTATTATTAAGCTGAACTTTAAATCTTATTTATGTTCCATTTATGTTGGGCTAAGCCCGAGGATTTCCTTGAAATAGAGTTTGATAAAGGCTGAAAATCTGAAACTAAGATATCGGTTTTATCCCGAGATTGATTCGTTGTGAGAAATATGTTTATAAGTGAAGCTATGTTGTTGCATTTTCTTAAGAAAATATCCGGAAAATATTTTTTTGGGGAATTCTCGCCATCATAATGCTTAATCATCCAAGAGCATACACATTGGGACTTCGCTTCAACGTTATCGGGATTTTTCGTTTTTGTCGAGTTCTTGCATGTAAGGTCTGTATCCACAATAATCTGAACACCCAAAATCCGTAGAAAAACACGCATGAAGCTTTTTTTTCTAATGTAGCTATTTATATCATAAGTTTTGTATATGGTTTACAAATTCACACGATCAAAAGATCGATATTCTGCATTGATTTGACAATCTAAATCTTTCACTAGCCATTAGGGTTTATACAGGCTCTTTAGTGACCTTACTAGCAACTCTGGTTCAGATTTGTTGAAAATGTTTGGCATTTTAAACCTCCTGCTTTTTTCTCGAAAGCGCCCGCCTCATCAGAGCCCAATAACTTTTGATTGGGGATAACTTAGAGCTATTGGGATAATTGACAGCTACAGCTGCCCGAGCACGAGACAACAACATTTGAATACCTAATTTTGATCTTGTTAACTGGCCTTGGTATTAAAGAGCTCAGATTAAGAGGCTAAACCTAAGCAAAATATTATTGTTATTTCGGATACCTGGGAATACCTGAGAGGTACTTTTTTGGTATTGTCTTACCTCAATTTGGTATTCGCATAACATCGTGGGAACAATTTTATGGTATTATCCTCAGGTATTTTACCTCTTAATCTGAGCTCTTAAATACCAAGGCCAGTTATCAAATTATTCGCTCCTGCTCGGATGGCATGATATAAGCTTTATTAGCTTCATTCCACACCATCACGGTTTAAGCAAAGTTATAAAATGTCAGAACAAAGGGCAATCATCGTGGCTTATAAGGAAACGTAGCAATCGTGTTTGCAGGCATTGCTTCTGGTAAACTTTCGGCATTATTTAAAAGAATACGGTTAAGCAGCGAACGATGGAGCATTTGCAGTGTTGCCAGGTCGATTTTGGCCCAACACTCTTGAACTGCTGTTTTAAGACTGCAAATACTATCCAACTGACATCCGATTGCATAAGGAGTGTATCGAAAAGTAGTTATAAACTTCCAAATAATAAAATAGGCATGAAAACATGGTTAAAATTAACATACTATTTCAGTTTATTAAAGCTTAAAATGTTTACAAAAGATCCAAACGGAAAAACTAGTCATCATGTTCATTTCTGTAGAATGCCCGTACCTTTGATTTGACACCTGCCATCAAATTCTGCACAGTGACCTTTGTGCACTTCCTGGATGCCGCTGCCCAATTTTTCTTAAAATCGGTCATGTTTTGGGACACTGTACCATCCTTCTTAAATATACGCTTGACTATTGCCCAATAGCGTTCGATCGGTCGCAACTGGGGACAGTTTGGTGGGTTGATGTCTTTTTCTACGAACTTGATGTTATTCTCCGTCAGCCACTGTAGAGTGGATTTGGCGTAATGTGCCGATGCCAAATCTGGCCAGAAGAGAGGAGGGGACTGGTGCTTTCTATACAATGGTAGCAACCTGTTCTTCAAACATTCCTTTTGATAAATCTCAGCATTTATAGTTCCTTTTGTATAGAAAATTGAAGAACGCAAGCCACATGTGCAAATAGCTTGCCAAATGAGCACCTTCTGACCGAATTTCTCCATCGCAACAGTCGTATCTGCGGTTGGCACACGTTCCCCAACAGATTTAGTATAAAACTGCGGCCCCGGTAGCGTTCTTGAATCTTCTTTAACGTATGTTTCGTCATCCATCAAAATGCACTGGTCGACATTGTCCAAAATGCAGCTGTACAGCTTTCGAGCCCTGGTTTTGGCACGAGACTTTTGTTCCGGAGTTTGTTTGGGCACTTTCTGCTTTTAGTACGTCTTCAAGTCATTCCTGCGCTTGATTCGTTGAATCATTCCGATGCTGGTCCTGAACTTCTTGGCTAGATCGCGAGTAGAGGCAGATTTGTTCCGTTGAATATAATCCACAACTTTTTGGTCCAAATCGGGGTTGCTGGAGCCGGGTTTCCGGCCACTTCTTGGTAAATCCTTGAGGGAGCACTCCTTACCAAACTTTTCGATGATGCGTTTTACACTTGCCGGGTGAACATTTACTCTTTTCGCAATCTGGTTGTAAGTAACACCCTTTTCGGTGCACCAAGTGTGCAGAATTTTCTTTTTAGTCTCAAATTCAATTCGCGACATTTTGAATACAACTTTATCAACGGAAATGAATGAACCGAATAATCATTTTTGACATGTAAACAAAGCAAATGGCGCCTACACGCTAAAAATATATACAGTAGTTTATGCGTAATAACGCATCGAATGTTTATAACTACTTTTCGATACACTCCTTAAACATTGAAAACCGGGGGTTTTAAGGTTAGAGTAGGGAAAATTTTTAAAAAAGATGTGGGTGGGGGGGGAGGAGGTGCGTGAAGGTTGGGAATGAAAAAAAGGGGGGGGGAGGGGAGGAGAAAGAGTTGTTGGGGAATGGGTTTGGGGTGTTGGTGGGTTGTAAGGAACATTAATCCGGACACCTTGAAATCATTGTAACTTTTGAAATATTGCTCGTTGGGATGAATAATTTCACTGTGGTATAGCTGAGAGTCTATGATGAAACAGACTATGATTGATGTTTACATTTCATGTTTAGTATTCAAGATGGCGACGAAAGAAAAACAAGTGCGCGAGCGAATTTTGTACGGGCGTACGGCAAATCCTGACTTGTCAATACGGGACCTTGGAAAAACATTGGATTTGCCTAAATCCACTGTTCACGATGTGCTCAAATCATTTTTGGAACGTTTGACGGTGGAGAGGAAACCGAGAAGGGACAAAAATATTGGACGCGCTGATCCTGTCATGGACCGAAAGGTGAAAAGGATATTAACGAAAAACACAAATCTCTCCATTCGAACGGTGGCTCGTAAAATAGGGATGTCGCCTGGTTTTGTCCAAAAATCAAAACAACGTTTGGGACTTAAGTCGTATCAAGTAAAAACAGTTCCAAATCGCAACGACAAACAGAACTTGGCAGCAAAATCACGGGCTCGACGTTTGTACTGCGAATATTTGACGAAGTTTTCATGCGTTGTTATGGACTATGAAACTTATGTCCTGGAGGATTTCAAGCAGCTTCCAGGGCTGGCTTTTTATTCTGCTATGGCCAGAAATGCTACAGCTGAGCATTTCAGAACGAAGAAGGCTTCGAAATTTCCCAAAAACTACCTTGTGTGGCAAGCAATTTGCACGTGTGGCAAAAAGAGTAAATCTTTCGTCACTACAGGCACAATCAACAAGGAGATCTATCAGAAAGAGTGTCTGCAGAAGCGATTGCTATCCTTCATCAAAAGTCACAAAGAAAAACCTTTGTTCTGGCCCGATTTGGCATCATGCCACTATGCTAAAACTGTGATGGAGTGGTACCAAGCAAAGCAAGTGAACATTGTAACAAAAACATCAAACCCGCCAAATTGCCCAGAGCTACGACCAATCGAGAGATATTGGGCTCTGATGAAGCGGAAGCTTTTTGGGAAGAAGCAAGGAATCAAAGATATCAAACACTTCCAGCAAATTTGGACAAAGACGGCTTCTACGATTTCTGAAGAGTCTGTACAAGCCCTAATGGACGGAGTTAAGCACAATGTTCGAAAATTTTATGCAAATACCGAATAACTATGTTTTGTCTTCACAAATTGTTAAAACACATCCCATGAATCTGAAATAAACAACTACGACTGAAATATAATGCGAAATTTATGTTTTATTCATGTTTTGATGTGTCCGGATTATTGCGGATACAGACCTTACCCTCCTAAATCGGCCCAAATCTATTCTCGTACCAAAAATTACCTTGTCTTCACAATGAAAAATTACTTACACGCTTTGAGTGGCCCAGCAGCATCCTAACTGTTGAGATGAATCAGTCCAAATCGGACCTCAAACATTTTGGATAACCTTATCGTTCCAATCAAATGCATTTATCACACTTTGTGATTGACTACCTTACTGTTGGTATGAAATGATTCGAATCGACGCTCGAACATTTTAAATAATCTTATTTTACCAGGGATCTGGCAACCCTACCCCATGTACTAGCGTTTGACAGTATGCAACATAACTATTGCGGGCCTTATTTGAATAAAACCCGTCTGACGTTTGTTACTACGGGTATAAACGCCAGTATTGTTTACAAACAATGAATCATTTGACGTGTGGATGTTAGACATGTTAGCTACAGAGAAATGGCTGTCCGTCAGATCCCTGTATCAAAACCTATGCCCTGCACACGTTGTGTAGGACCCCAACACCGCAACACCATCCTTCTTGTTTCACAGAAACAAAAGCTTTCCCGAAAATAAAAACGGACCGTGGACTAGTTCACGTTTTCAAATTTTTTACCTAGAAACATGATCTTGCCAATGATTACTTGTGTCAGTTCACGGTATATTTTTGCTTATTTTCGAACTCATGGCTGCAGTTCACGAATGTGGGAACGGATTCTTTGCCGTGTGGTATAAATCGGTCCTAATCGACTCTCAAGCAAAGCTAAAAATTCCCTTGTTTGTTTTAATCGGGTTTCGGCCGTTATTTGAACCTTGTCTTTCTAATCATAAACCACCATCACACTTTGTTTGTGGCCACAATGGCATCCTTACCGTTGGATTAAATCGGTTCAGAGCAGCTATTAAGCGTAGCTAAAAATTTTGTTCTCCAAATGAGGTGTACCGTCATCACACTTTGTGCGTGGCCCCAATGGCATGCATCTCTTTAAAACTAACTAAAAAGAGAATAATCTGCCAACCGCCCTAGGTCAATCATGCCCATGCACATACTCACCAGTAGACCAAAGGAAATTACGTTTGCATTTAAAAAAGTGGACAAAAATTGCCGATTTTTCACGGGTTTACCTTCACCCATACTGACGAAACTACCCATGCAGCATCAATCATAGTAACCCATGAGTCAGCAGACAAAATTTGACAACTCTATCAGTCGAACTCTAACCGTGATGGCAAAAACAGTGAAGCAACTCCGTTGAGAAGCGTGCGCGTTCAAAGAACGGCACCCCATCACGTCGAAACAGACATCGTGCGGCACTTTGTGGACGCCGAATACGCCCGTTCCGGCATCTACAACATCTTGGCACTATTAGACAACAATCAGAGCATCGAAAGAAAGCCCGGTTCCGGACGGCCGACGACCTTGAGTCACAAGAAGCTTCAAAGGATGCTGAAGAGAAAGACCGAGGGAAAAGTGGCTACATCGCTGCGTGAGCTAGGCCGGGAGGTCGGTTCAACCGGCCAAACAGTGAAAAAGTACCTGGCGAACATGAACATACATGTCAGGAAGCGGAAGTCGCGTCCGCTGGTTTCGGAGCTGCAGGCAATGACGCAGCGGCAGCGGCTGAATAAGATGGTCAACTCTATTTTCCCGGTGAATCGCGACGTGGCAGTGGTGATGGACGACGAGACCTTTCTCAACCTGGATGGCAACGACTGGCAGGGCACTTCGTATTTTACTTCCCCCACGATAGAAGTGAGCTCCGAGGTGAAGTTCATTTCACACACCAAGTTCCCCAAGAAGGTGCTGCTGTGGCTGACAATCAGCGAGTAGGGGATGTCAAAGCCGCTCTTCTTTCGCTTCGGACTGGCCGGGAACGGGGAAATTTATAGTACGAAATGCCTGTCAGAAGTTGCGTCGTTCATCAAGAAATACCATAAGGGCGAAGACGCGGTGTTCTGGCCGGATCTGGCGTCGGCCCACTACTCGAAGCGATCGTTGGAGGCAATGGAGCGGCTGAACATCGATGTGGTACCCAAGTCTACGAACCCGCCTAACGTCCCCCAGCGGCGGTACATCGAGAATTTCTGGGTCAACCTGAAGCGTACGATCTACTCCAACAATTTTGTCGCGAAAACTGAGGCGGAATTGATAAATAAAATGAAGAAAGAACTCAAAAACATGCCTACATGTTCCGGTTAACTGCCGGAAGGTCGCTCGCAAGGGCGTAGAATTTTTTTGCAAGTAAGCTTGAATAATTACCTTCGATGGGAAATTTATCAAAAACTATTATCTGTTTTTATCACCATCCGGAAAAAATCCATTTTTTTAGTGCAGCGTTACTAAAGGTGATCAAAGATTTTTGATAATATGTCAATAATTGATTTCTTTTTTTTAAACCAGTTTATTTGTACGGCTAAACACCTTAGTTTTACGGAACTATAGGCAATGTTTGTGTATTACACACAAAAAACATATCTTTTTAAACAAACTTTGGTTCTCCTTCTTTCGTGACGAAGATTTAATTTTAGATTTTTCGTGTTCCTTTGCCAGTCTAGCTGGCTATTTTTGTTTACTGATCTCCGTTGACATGAATGCAACGAACTGTATCAACGCGCGATCCATCTCCTTTTATTTCTCCCTGTACCTCTAGCATTTCCAACTCCACATCAACGACAGCTTCTGATCGTACGGTGGCAGTGCCTCCGGTTACTACACATTCCTTCAGTCTACCGTTCAGGTCCTTTTCTTGAAAGCACACTTTTGCCTGACTGCGAGCCTTCCAGGCCACTAAGCCATCAGGTGTCCATTCCTTGCAGTTGAAGCATTTGTTCTAGTAGCCTTGGTAATAGATGTTTCCATGACTGGATTCCCTGCTTCACATCCATGTATGGCGCCACTTACACCAGTGTTGCCGTGTATGTCCAGCTCTGCCGGAAACTTCTCCCTTCGACAACACCGTAACGGTCGGGATCCTCCTTTGGGAAATCGTACATTGGCACATAGCAGATATGATCCTGAGCATGCGACATGGGCAGTTTTACCTTTTTTCCATTCCCATAATGAAATATTAGTTCTTTTGAGTTAGCGGTCAACGCGTGCAAAACTTTGACTAAATTATCCACTTCTCCTATGGTTGGTTTATCCGCTCCATTGCCGAAGGCTATACACGCAAACCTACAGAATCATCGTATAGGTAAAACTTTCCCTCACATAGGATAGGCCCTTTTCTATTGTAAATCCAGATATATTCGACAGCACTTCGATTCACAGATGGTTCACATTGGCAACGAAGCAAACGAATGACTCGATGCGATCGAACCAAAACGAACGAAGCGAAGCGATCGAAGCGATGCGAACGAAGTGACACGGACCATGTGTACAAATGCGGATACGCGCAGCAATGCAATTATATTAAAAACATAATTGAGTTTCCTATGGTGTGTTTAATTAGAAACATCTGGAATTTAAGCTAATTGGTGTACATTTTTTGGGGTTATTTGAAGTGATTGCATTCTGGTATCTTCAGCAAAGCAATTCAGTAAATGGATGACCAGCTTTTAGTCAAATCGGACTTTCAGAAGTGCTCCAGCTGGATCTTTGGGAGACCTGAAAAAACCGTGAAATTGATCAATTCATGGTATACTCTTAGAACTCTGCGGTACTTATAAAAGCATCATTTGGATACTTTGCACTTGTGATCAATAAGTTGGGATCTCCGCAGGGCCTTCCTGATGATCCGAAACGGCCGTAAACGTGGTCAATTTACTAGTCTTTGAACTCTGCAGGTTTAATTCTAATGTACTTTAAACTGTCATTCAAATTCATTTGCATTTGTTATCTGCGTACGTTGAACGTGAACGTGCGTTGTTTTTTTTGCGAAAAGCATTTTTTGGATAAAAATTTTTATTCTTTCCTGGGACCCCGTAGCGTAGTCGGTTTTCCAATCCGTAGGTGAAGTGATCGATTCCCGATACATTTGAAAGTGTTTTCTGGTCGGAAGTTCATGTGACTGGCTGGAGAATAAGCACGTCAATTTGCTTAATACATACTAAACTTTCTACATTGAAATGGCAATGAAAGTCCTCAATGCAGAACTGTGAATGTGCTTCAAAGAACGGTGGCAGGCAAAGCCTCGCAGGGCGTATAAAGACAAGTATAATGGTACTACTACACAACTTAAAATGTTAGTTTTTTTTTTTTAGAATCGTTTATGTGCAGAGGTCAGGCAATTTTAAGATCTTCATTGTACTAAATTTCCATTTGTAACTAAGTTGAAAATTGACCCTTACGGTCACCGGTCGACTTCTAAGTAATCCTCCCAAGTCCCCCCGAAAACGTTGTCCACAGTATGTGTTGCGATGAAAGTACGTGGAGCGCGATTATCCGAGCCCTTACGCAAATTAGGTTGGCGCGTTTCTTGACTTCACGAACTGAAAAATCAGCTATTTATACACTTCTTCTCAAATGCTTTATTCATCATGAAAAGTAGTTTTTACACCACATTGCACACGGAGGAATCAAAGTACTCAGAGATGGGTGTTTTTTTTCACCCACCTTGGAAATAAGTGGACCAACCCACAAGATGGGTAAAAGCGTTTTACCCATAAGTGGGAACAACGTCTGTACGTCAAACTGGATGTTTACTTTTCACCCATCTACTCGAAGCCAGAAATTTTTTGGATGGGTTAAAAGTATCCATCTAATCAAAGTCAATCAAATACTATTTTCAAAAATTGTTCAGGAGAATCTTAAGAAATTAAGAAAGAAATGAGCACATTATATTTAATGATATTTTATACAAGCAATAATACATCGAGTAAAAATTAAACATTCTTCGCATTTATAAAAAAGTCCTTAGCACATCCATGCTTGAAATTGTAATCCCCAGTTCAAAGCTGGAAATAAAATTAATCACCAAAGTGAGGTGCAACGGTATGAAACTTGTACTTGTATTACTGACAAACTCTGAAGGATTTCAAATTTTTACGAAGTAAATTTTCACTCATATAAGAGTGAAAAACATCCACTTCTGGAACTACATGAAGCTGTTTCAAGGTGGGTACTTTTAACTCACATTGTATATTATGAATTCACCCATCAAGGTGAGTGATTTTTATACATAAAAGGTGTAATCTCAAATCTCCGTGCACCGCAACAATGGCATCGCAGCGATTGCTCCGTATAAGCCGCCGCACTCACAGATCTCCGCATCAGAAAATGATTCGGTTCATTAGGGATTGCCTGCTTTGATTTCCTCCTGTGAATGTATTTGTAGTGGCTGGAAGAATTCGAAGCGAACATCAGTATCCTTGGTTACCTTGGTTACAACAACCAAAGCGGCCGAGCTGTTGAAACAAGAACAATGCAAATTGATTACAATGCCGTAGAGAAGAAGGCTATCGCGCGAACGAACAAAACTATCAACCGTGCCAATCGAAAGCAGAAAGAGAACTGTATAATTGATTTCTGGTTCTGAAATTCATTTGCAATGCTGAACATATTTGGAGTTCATCAATAATAGAATCTTTTCCGTGTTCATTCAAATCTGATAGTTTACTCTAGTGCATGCTCTTAGTACAATGGACATTAGATCAAAAACCCAGTTCCAATCTCAATCTGTTAAAAAAAACTGAGGCATTACAAAAACTGACAGGTCTCCTATAGTACAGAGGGTGGTTCCAACCCTAATTTTTCGGCTTTATTGCAAGCAATTGAGCTATTATTTTCTTCATAACAAGAGGCAATGGTGAACTTCTTTCCATATGAACATCAACGTACAGGGTGTTCAATAAGTTCGAATACACTTTAAAAATTGGCTAAAAAAATGAGAATACAAGATATTCTTTTCTGAGTCAATTTTTATTGAAGCAATGTCTACGACATATTAGCTGGGAGAACCTGAAACGACCCAACCCCCCTTCCCCCTTTATGCTGTATGACGAGCTCGAGACGTTTTTTAAAAGAATCACACGTGGCACGCACCTGGTCCATCGGCATCTCGTCGCAGATCTTGGAAATGAGCTTCTTAAAATTGTCCATGGTGCTCACTTGATTTTCGCTATACTTGGCCAGCATATACGACCATACTTAAAAGTCCAGGGTATTAAGGTCCGGTGAGCTGGGAGGCCACAAAGTCTTATCGAGAAAATCAGTCAAATTTTTCGGACACCACGCTTGGACGATATTCGCCGTGTAGGCCGGAGCGCCGTCCTTTTGAAAGACGTATTGATCCTTCCCGTAGAAGTCCCGCAGTGCCGGGACCACAGCCTTCTCCAGAACATCGGTCTTATAGTACGCGGCGTTGATTTTCACGTTTTTCTTGTTCACCAGTGCGAGCTTCCCACGCCTAGATACGGCCCCCCAAGAACATCTTGGACATTGTGCGGTTGTTGCAAAACAAAGAGTATCAGTTTGGCTCTGTCCAGCCTCTTCTTCGTTGTAGCCTCCGTTACCCCGTGAACCTTGCGTTTCTTGTACGGTTTGTATGGCTGCTGGCGTCCTCGCCGAACGTGGCCGCCCGGATCTCGCACGGTCCTTGGCCGAGCCCGTCTCCCAGTACCGACGGATGGTGGTATAGATGAAATTTCGCTTCACCCCGTGGGATTTCAACCGCCGGAATATGTCACTGGCCGGGTCGAGGGGTTGAGGGGTTCACACTGAACTTTATTACGACGTCGTGGTAAACAAACAACAAATGACAGCAAGTCAAAGCTAAAGCTGACACCAATACCAATACACAGAATGCACATGGTGCGTACCTACACAACGATGAAAAGTTGTATTCGAACTTTTTGAACACCCTGTATACTGTACGAAGTGCCTGCCGGGATTTGCCGCCTTCATCAAGACGTATCTCGCGAAGGAAGATGTAATCTTTTGGTCGAACCTAGCCTCGGCCCGTTATGCCAAAAGACAACTGAAGGAGATCTCTGAAGATAAACGTTGTACCGAAGACCGCCAACTCTCCCAACGTCCCCCAGCTGCAACTGATAGACTAATTTTGGAACAACCACAAACGAAGAATTTACTCCAACAATTTCGTGGCCTAAAAGGAGGATCAGCTGGCCACATCACCAAGGCCACAAAAGAGCTGAAGAACCTGCTGACATTCCTCTTTTTATCAGCCATTTCCCGACGGGGCATAGAAGCAGTTTTGTAGTAGTCTTAGTATAAGTAAGACGTAACGAAAATTTGTGCAATAGAATTATGTTTTATTGGTCTTCTTTTTTTAGCATACTAGGTTAGTCAAAAAGTTTTGAAAGCGTCATCTATGGAGCAGTAGAAAAACCAAAATTTCTATACCATTTTAATATTTCTTCTTTCATAAGATTGCACTCAAAATTTCATTTCGATCTGTCCATTCATTCTTTGTTAACAAGCCATTTGAAGTTGACGTGTCATTGTATTTAGTAACGATGGAAAAATCCGAATATCGTGCAGTGATCTAATTCCGATGGGTTTTGGAGTTTAAGCGAGGCCATACAAGCTTTGAAGACAATCCACGCTCATGACGTCCAAAAAGTGCATCAACACCAGAAAGCATAGTGAAAATACAGGATATGGTTTTGGAATACCATCGATCAACTGTGGATGTGATAGCTGACACCATAGCCCTCTCACATGGAACAACATGGCATATTTTGGCTGAGGTTTTGGGTTTCAAAAAACGGTGTGCATAAGTGCTAGAATAAAGCAAATTACGAAGAAGCAAAACGTAGACTATGTACAATAAACTGGCAGAACATAATAAGTATTGAAGGAAATGTCAACACTGAAGTAGGCAAATTTCATTCAATTATTCAGTACCTTATTTCAGAAACTGTACCAATGAAAAGAAGAAGGCGAACCCAAAACAATAAATTACCAGTGTGGTTCAATCCACATTTGAAACATTTAAAGAACAAAAACAAAAAGCACCCAAATTATATAAAAAGCAAAACTCTAGCACAAATTTGCAGAATTATTATGACATATGCAACCAACTTAAAACGGCCATTAATTCTGCACATGAAGAATATAATCGTTAAGTCGAAACTGAAGTCAAATCATGCCCTAAGAATTTCTTCAATTATGTAAAAACTAAATTGAAAAAAAGTAATTTTCCCCCACGAATGCATTTTGACGGAAATGTAGGTGATAATCCTTCTGAAATCTGCAAACTTTTTGCAGATTTCTTCCAAGAAGTATACACTACATTCTCCGAAGAAGACCGTGATCGCGACTTCTTTGCATTCATTCCTGAATTTTCCAACAATATATCTGTAAATCAATTACCTCCTCACGAAATTCTCAATGCACTAAAAAACTTGGATGCTTCTAAGGGACCAGGTCCGAATATTTGAAGAACCTTTCCGACCAACTTGCCATTCCTTTGGAACTTCTCTTTAATATGTCTCTTAAGAGCGGAACATTTCCCACAGTTTGGAAATCTTCTTATTTGGTTCCGATTTTCAAATCATGAACGATATCAGACATCCGCAACTATCGTGGAATTGCCATTATCTCTTGCATCCCCAAACTTCTTGAATCTCTCGTGAATTCAGCAAGTAAAAAATCAAATTACAAGCAAACAGCGCGGCTTTTTCAAAGGTCGCTCAACCACATCTAATCTTCTTGAATTTGTAACTTTTATTTTGAATGCAATGGACAATGGCAAGCACGTAGAAGCTCTTTACACTGACTTCAGTAAAGCCTTTGACCGAATCGACATACCATAATTACTCTTCAAATTGCAAACAATTGGAATGGAACCTGGACTGTTAAATTGGCTGCAGTCATATTTAACGCATCGCAAACAAATTTTTCGTTTTCAAAATAAACTTTCAGAACCTATCTCTGTCACCTCGGGGGAGCCCCAAGGTTCACATTTAGGCCCACTTCTTTTTATTTTTTACATAAACGACATTTCCTACATACTTAAAAAAAAATCCAAAGACTCATATGTGCAGATGACATGAAGCTCTTCATGGAAATAAATAATTCTAGTGACGCAAAAGAATTCCTGAACGAAATTAACTTATTCAACGGTGTAGCAAAAGCTTACTTCAACATATCGTGAAAAAATGTAACTCTAATGCATTTAGCAGAAAAACTGAAACACCTCGTACGGAAATATTTTTAGGAAACCAAAAAGTAGCAACATGCAAAATAGTAAGGGACTTAGGCATTATCCTAGACTCTAAACTCACTTTTGTAGAACATTACAACACTATTATAAGTAAAGCAAATAGCATGCTGGGCTTCATTAAGAGGTTCAGCCACAATTTTCAAGATCCATATACTATTAAAATATTATACATTACATATGTCAGGCCAATTCTGGAATACTGCAACCTAGTATGGAACCCGTACTGTTCCATACACGACGAACGCATAGAATCCGTCCAAAAGCAATTTCTTTTATATGCCCTAAGGAAATTGAATTGGACTGTATTTCCACTGCCATCTTATGAAGCACGCTGCATGCTTATCAATTTACAGACACTTAAAGAACGCCGCGACTCTGCAATGCTTTTCTACGTCAATGACATTATTTCACAACGTATAAAATCAGAAGAACTACTCTCGCAATTGAACTTTTATAGTCCCAGTCGGCATCTTAGAACACGGAGATTATTCCAAGAAAAGTCATACAGAACAAATTATGCAAAAAATTGCCCCATTAATCGAATGATGCGCCAGTATAACTTACATTGCGAAATCATTGGCATCACTATGTCTAAAGAACAAGTAAAATCTCATCTAAAAGACAACAGAAATAATGTATAGTATGTAAGTAGAACATTGTAACCATTGTATGTAGTCTACATTGCTTGACGAAATAAATAAATAGATGCAGCAACATCAAACATGAAAGATAAAAAAAAAATGGATGCCGCATTTGCTAACAATGCAACAAAAACACGTTCGAATGCGACTTTCTGAGCAACATTTGGAGCAAATTCGAAAAGATAAAAAGCATTTTCTGCGTCGATTGATCATTATGGATAAGACTTGGGACTACCATCATGATCCTGAATCCAAACAAGAGGTTAAGGAATGGTGTGAACCAGGCAGTTCGGCTCCGAACCGAGTTCATGGCCAAAATTCGACCAAGAAGGTGTTAGAGGCTGTTTTTTTGGGATGCAAAATTGGAATTCGAACTTTGGATCGAAGGTTCTTCATCAAGTTCCGGGCAAGTGTTGCATCGCATTTTTTGGACGCTCGAGCCCAATTTTTTTTTTTTGAACTCCTGCATGTTCCCAGCTGCCTTACCAGTCTTCTTGAAGACCCTCTTCACGATTGCCCAGTAACGTTCGATGGGTCGAAGCTGAGGGCAATTTGGTGGATCATAGGCGTAGCCAGGATTTCAAATAGGGGGCGGGCGAGTTTTTTTTAGAGAGAGAGAGAGAGAGAGAGAGAGAGAGAGAGAGAGAATTACAATTAACATTAACGGACACTTAACGGACAATACAACGCCCGGTGGACCAGTAGAGTAGGGTCATTTTCATGTTCCGACAGATGGAGCGGGAATGGAGCCCCATTTATGTGACAATACGACTGAATGACGGGTGGATTATCTTCTCTACTCTCACCCAAAGTATTTGACAATACCCGTCCGTTTCTTGCAACAAGATTAAACAATTCTAGGCTTGTTCTGGAATAAAAAAAAAAACGATTTTAAAAACTTTAGATTTTTCCCATGTTTTTAAATCAAACCACATTGAATGCCAAACATTTAACGGGTCATGTTGAACTATTGTATAGAATAACCACCGAATTTATTTGCAGTTTGTACTGAAAATGTACTTTTCATCCGCGACCCTCTCACCCAAAGCAACACAGAAGAAACACCGTTTTTTACGCACCATGCTCACACCGTTTGAGTTTTGGTGGTTTTTTTTTTTTCTTTATTTTACGTCGGCCTATTTCCTCACATGGTGACAATCACCGACGCCAGGAAGACGACTCCACCACCTTGACCCTACCTAACGACTCATGAATATGAGCCGGGACCAACGGCTTTACTTCCCTTCCGAAGGCAGACGTGACCAGATTTTTTCGCCTCAGAAAAACCACCGACGTCGACTGGGATTGAACCCAGACCCACTGGGGTGCCAAGTAGCAGTCACGTTTACCACTACACCACCGACGCCGGCTAGTTTTGGTGGTTTATAGCTCATGGTTTGTGTCTCCTTTGCTTACCTTTAGTATAATTATTTTATCTGATATTTTCTAAAAAGGAACATCAAACATAACCTTTCAAAACGACGTAAGTCACAAATGTAAGCAAGCTGTGTTTTTTGTGCTGAATTGTTGCTACTTGCATTCTTAACACACGAGTAGTTAGTAAATAATTTAACAAATTTTATTCATCAATGACGAAAAGAAATTCATATGATCCAACTGAAACACGTTCTGTCGAAACATGGTATATGTAGCAATCATGTGTATCTGAGTAGTATGAAACCAAAACGGTGTATCATTGAATTACATTAAAATTGTTGTTCAAATTCGAGAAATACCACCATTTTGCATATTTTTCTATTCGTGGTTATTTCAGCTGCATGAAAAAACATTCGTTTTGTTTTGTTTGCTTGTTTTTTTTAATTACATGCAGGAAAATATTATACCTACTTTTGAAAAACTTTCGAATGCCCATTTATGGTACTTCTGGATAAAATGAATCAAATAACTGCTTTAGACTGCTTATAATTAAAAAAAAACCGTTGCGCAATGTCCACATGGTGCACTAAATTCGCCAGCAGAGCAACTTTTTCGAAATCAAGTTAGGAATGAGAAGTAATGAACATCGACATTGATAGAAGCTTTCCTCTTAGTTCATACGAGTGTTCTCGACTGGTATGAATTTGATTGAAGAATTTCCATTATTCTTGTTTTATGCCTTTGTCATGCAAAATAGTAACCGAGTGCTTATGAATGTATTTTACAATCTATCACAAAACGTTGCGATTGGTTGAGCGGACTGGAGATAATGAAATCCTTTTGTATAAGGCCAAGTCTCTCCCGGTTGGTATTAAACCGATGAGCATGGATATCAATAGAAACATAAAGTTACCAAAAGGCACAAAATGCATCTACGGACTCTTATTTTTACGAAATCCCTCAATTGCAATTTTTAATGGATTAGCATAGATTGTTCATTAGACACTTCAACTTCATTGATACAGTTATTAGTTGCAGTAGTGCAATAGATTGTAGAATACAGTAGTAAAAATTGTAAGTTACGAAAAAAGAGTTTGGTTCGAGCATCGGCTGTGAAAGGTTGTGTCGGTGCTTTATTACGCACTATTTTCCTATCGAGCGTGGCGCGTTTCGTGTTGTTTCGGTTATCTATAATTCGGTGTAACGAGTGATCGAGTGAGCACAGTCAGAGAAGAACAAAGCGTCTCTCAAGCGTTCATAAAATTATCCTTGTTTTCCTAACGGAAAACCACCATTACACTTTGTGAGTGGCTCCAATAGCATCCTTACGGTTGGTTTAAATCGGTTCAAATCAGAAATCGGTACTAGTATTTAAATATTTTACTAAACGAAGCGTGAATTCAGCTTATTGTTTACCAAAACGAACCCTGCTGCCACCCAATCTTGTCATCCAAAATCCCAGTGATTTCTCGTGGAAGTGCGGCGGTGGTCTCGGCTTCCAATAAAACGTCCAAATAAACGTTAACGCATTCCTACCCTTTCCTTATTTGACCTGCATTCGGGCGAGGCCAGCGCCGGTATTGCCTTAGTTTGGGATCACCAGTTTTACACATTGACCATGTTTGCATCATCTGTTGATCTTCTGAGTAATAACAGCTGAACTGGCAGTAACGGAATAACAACTTCGGGTGGTTAATCATGCTCATTATCCTGCTCATGCTCATAAAAACGGATAAATTCTTTGAATAGGATAAGACAACTGCAACTTCTCGCTCTGACTAGCTTGCTGTTCTGCTTCTCACACGCTGAATCAAACTGTAAGATATGATCAACATATATTTTCAATAATACGAAACAGTACCCTAAAACGGGGAAAGCGGGGTAACGGGGCGGTTTGACCCATGCCATGAATAGTTCAAATAAATATTTTTCGTTGATACTCTTTCTAACTATCAACTGTGTTTCTTAATCTAGTATTATTTGGCTTCTGAAAGCTATAGCATAGGTTTGAATATTCAGTTTTTTGATTAACCAAGAACTGAACATTTTATTGAGCATAGCTTCTTCAACTTTCAGCTAGCGGGGAAAAAAATCAATCATTGCTTATCTAATAGCCAACATTACAGATTAAGAGATATTTCCCTAGTAGCATATTTGTTTCAAACCAGTAAAGGTGACTGCTCTGTGACTCAATTAAGTCACAATAGAGCTGCTGAAACCAGTTTTGATTGTTGTGTGCTGCTTGGAGTTTTTATATACTTTAGGCTACATAGGTTGGGTTCTTGGTTAAAGGAAAAATATTGTAATAAAATTGTTACTCGTTACTATTTAAAAACTATTATATAATTATAACTATTTTCTCATGGATGTCAATGTTTTACGCTTTTTTGCTACAACTTGTTACAAAATCGAGGCAACTTCGCGTAGTTTGGCTTTTTCATTTAGGCAAAGGAGCAATCTGACAAACATCCCAAGCAACACAAAATCGTCATATTTGGTTACAGTGACTTGATTGTGACTTAATTGAGTAGTATTGTAGTAAAATCAACTGTATTGCAACAAGGTACCTTGCAACCTTCTAGAGATAAAAAGTAAATAATAATATATTGAAACAAATAATAAAATTTTAAAAATAAAATCAAAACTTAGGGGGGGGCGACTGCCACCCCACCTCCCCCCCCCCCCCGGCTACGCCTATGTGGTGGATTGATATTTTTCTCAACGAAATCTATACCCTCTTCCGCAAGCCAATTGAGAGTGGTTTTGGCATAGTGAGCCGACGCTAAATCCGGCCAAAACAGTGGAGGTGTACTATGCTTCTTATATAAAGGCAACAATCTCTTCTGGAGACACTCAGATCGATAGATTTCCGCATTTATAGTTCCGGTAGTGTAAAATATGGTTGACTTCAAACCACAGGAACATATTGCTTGCCATACCAGTACCTTTCGACCGAATTTCTCCACTTGAATCGACCTGTCCGCATCGCTCACATCCTCCCCAACGACGGCAGTAAAGTATTGTGGACCTGGAAGGGTTTTTGAGTCCTCCTTTACATAGGTCTCATCGTCCATCAAAACGCATGCATCCGGACGCTGCAAAAGACGCGAATACAATTTCCGGGCCATTGTTGCTGCTTGCTTCTTCTGTTCTGCACTTTGTTTCGAGATTTTCTGCTTCTTGTAGGTCTTCAGGTGGTTTCGCCTCTTGATACGCTGGATCATTCCGACACTCGTTCCTGCTTTTTTGGCCAAATCACGTATTGACATTGATTTGTTCTTCATGATTAGAGATACCACTTTCTGCTCCAGTTTCGGGTTGGAAGAACCGGGTTTTCTGCCTCTTCCTGGTAGCTCATCCAAAGAATAGTGTTCCCCAAACTTATTAATGATGGTTTTAACACTCGCATGATGAATTCCAAACCGCTTCGCTAATTTTCGCATAGTAATACCCTTCTCACTTAGCCATGTGTCCAGAACCTTAATTTTCACTTCCTTTTCAATACGCGACATTTTGAAAACGCAGAATTTGAACCGCACAAACAAGTAAACAAAAGAAAGCTAACAGTCAAACGCACAGCATGCAGTGTTCAGAGCATAAAAAACCATTACAAATACATGCGTACAACGCAAATGTATGTGGATAGCTTACATACATAAAATCATTTGGCTCATACATATGATGCAAATTTTATTATTATTATAATTTAGATCGTAAAGTATGTTTTGCGTTACCACTTTGTACGATGTTTTCTATATATGGTACATATATTTAAAAATCATTTGATAATGTACGTATATTCATAGAAGCATGGAATATATACGACTTTTCACATTCCTTATCCGGGGGTTTTCACATCATTATGCGAGTTTAAATGAACTATCGTAATAAGTACTAATAAAATGCATTCTATGCGATAAATTGTGCACATCGACCATACATAGCATATAGTTATATATGATAGTGATTTCAACTCACATTTTATACGATATTATCTGTGAAATTTTATACGACTTCTGGTTGTCTGGGTTTTTCATCAAACGAAGAGGTTATCGTAGAGGAGAATTTTGCAGGTCTTCCAGAAATTCACTTCCGTGTTCATTAATAATCAAGTAATAAACGTCTCGCTTTTCATGCCACAACTGCAGATTGCTTTCCAGAAAAGGAACCTATGTGGGCAATTCGGAATTAGTTTTGATTTTACATTCGTCTGGGACACTCTTCCGATGAAATGACGTATAAGATTCCTGTCCAGAAACTTCATTGAACAGTACAAGGCGTTTCGTCGTCTATGACAGTTTTTACAGTTTTCTCGAGCTCTTCTTTGCCTCCAAGGTGCATCCCGGTCCGGTACTATCTGGCTGGGCCAAAGAACTTCTTGATCCAACCCTCTTCTTCGTTTCAGCTTCCCTCGCTGACAGCTTCGGGCTCCGATTGAAAAGACCCACCCCTTCCGTACGTGTTTTAAGTTCATCTGGCTTTGCCGGTCTGTGACTTCCCATGACTAGACTTTTCTCGAACCATTTCAGACCGTCATACACCGTAGATTTCGAAAAATTCAAAAAGTTTTGCTAACTCTCGAGCGCATAGAATGGCAAGTTGGTTTCGCTCGTGCAGGATCAAATCGCGACGCACTTGTCCCGGTGAAGCCAGTAAACAAATGAATTTATTTTGACAACCAAAGCCTACTGTGATTCTATTCAATTCAGCTCGATTCAACTAAATTTAAAAAATAATTACACAGCGTATTGATTGTGTAAGGATTTTCCCTTGTTTAACTTTTCAAACAAAATAATATACAGGAAAACAGCACATCCCTACCGCATACCACTCGCTGGAATGCGATACTCGGCAATACAGGATCCCGAATACGATATTAAAACTTTTCCTCTTCCTTTATATTTAATTTTGGTATTTGTCTAGCAGCCTTTATGGCTTTCCTTTCCCCCCGCAAATCGCCCGGCCAGGCACCGCAAGTGTATAATGTGATGGATTTACGCTGAAGTGGCGATGAATTGTAATGACCACCACGGTGTTACCATCTTGCAGCTCGTCAACGCCGTTGTCGTCGTCTTTGGGTGGGAACACGCAGCACCCGCTCCGGAGGATCGTAAAACAGTACTAAATATATGTGCAGCCGAAGGTAATTAAATAACCATATCTACAATGTCGCCCAGCACGAGTCCCCTTAGTGTGTACCAACCAAGATCGAGAAACGGCGATGGGTTATTGTAAGTGAATGATATGCAAATCCTAGCAGTTGAGGGGACATAAAAATGCAAAGCGCAGAAAAGATGAATGAGTTGCTTTTGGTTTCGGGGAGGTCCGAGAGAAGCTCAGCGAGGTTCATTTGTCATTCCCGTAACGAGCCTTGGGGAACAACATGACAGTTCGTCCGATGCATATCGAGGGCCAATTTGGAAATGACCTTCCCTAGTCGTTGCATCGTTTCTGCCGGAAAATAACCTAATTGAGAATTATGCAGAGTAGTGTTTGTTCTTGTCACGACGACGGCGACGACCGACCGACCGACCAACCGATGAACGGAATGCAGCGAATCGATGCTCTGCTGCGATGATGCGACAGACGTTGTCGAAGATATCGCGATGAGCTCCACATTGATCGGATATAGGAAAACACCGTCGAAAAACAATACACATGTTCCACGTCTAAGCCGGACACCAACGGGATGCATTTTTTACCATTTGCTTTAGGAATGCTACCAATTGTGTGGCGCATAGCTAGCGGAACAACCATTCGTGCGATCAATTTATGTAACCGACAGTATGCAATTTGTATGTGCGAAATTGAAAATTGAATTTTGCACTTTTCACACTTTCGAGCGAACGGAAAGAACACTTTTTTGCTGTTTGCATTCCGAAAGAGATAAGAGCGCATCCATTGTCCTTTTTCAACCGGTTGGTCTTCACTGCGTTCCTAAATGTAGGGTTGGCACCAAGGAATCTTTGTTCGACTGAAACCTTTGTTAACCTCCAAGGCTTGGAGACCATTGAATCGTCCCACCTACTATTGTTTTCAGTATAGCCCAGTAGCATGATATGCCGGAGTCTTCTATTCTGTGTCATCCACCCTAGACGGAACCCAAATCAAACATTTTCAAGTCATTAATTTATTCCATTTTTACGTTACACCGGTCTTCTCCGATCAATACCAGAAACAACCCAATCACAACTTCCATAAGACAAACCCCATCTCCATTGCGTATGTAAATTGATTTCGCATTGCAAATGTTCTACCTCCAACTCGATGCATTTGAGAGATTTAGCCGTCACACAGCATGATGGTTCCCGAATTGTTCAGATGCATCCCTTCATTCCGGATGATGATGATGATGATGATGATGATGATAGCGTAGATCGTTGAGACTACGTCCTCCTCGTCGTTCAACGAGAATTCTTTATGCAGTGGCGTAACATTTTTCCACCCGTGGAAGGTTTAATCAAATTATTCAAATGACGAAAATGCATTTCACGTTTGACAAACATGGACGTGTCCTCGAAAAAAAAGTCGCTGGCCATCGGATAAAAATGTTATGCAACCATTTCCTGGAACAAAGTGAGTGTTGTGCTGTTTGTCCGAATAAACAACATCAACGGAAATTCATCAATTTGTTTCCATTAGCCAGAAGTTTCCCCTCCGTTACTTGGGACCACTGCCTCAACGACGACGACTGGTGCAGTTTAGAGACAGACTTCTTTGCACACAACTCGACTTGCTTGGCTAAGAGGCGAATAAATCACATCCGAGTAAATGTTCTCTATGCGCAACGATTAGTTTCTGGCGATTCTACATCTCATCTGCATCTTACATTTAAAACTGGAAACAGAGATTAGATTTATTAGCGACAATTATTTTTCCATTTATTTTCATCTGGGAACGGGTTTTCTTATGTACAAAAAGCTGTTGGCGTGGGGGCGTTTTATTGTTTGAGGGTAACTGGAGAGTTTGTGTTGTATGAGTGAATGGATTGAGTGAGGCATTCTTTGTAAATCTCATCATAAGAAAACGCGTTTTAAGTGGTATTAACTGTTTGCACCGTAGAGGCAAACTATGATATAAGGACGAATGTAGAGAAGGAAAACGATTAGCTTGGTCATGGGTGTAACTTATGGGGGACAGCCCCTGACGAATTTCACGCCAACTCATCCAGTGTTTGGCAGCACCCTCTCAGAATCCAATGAAACTTTGTGGGTGTGTATCTTTTCAAGTAACTTTGCATACTTTGTTTTTATTTTTAAATTTATCTAGACTACCATTTGAAAAGGGCTTAAGTTTTTTGATAGTTTTTTTTTTTAATCAACATAACTCAAAAAGGACAAGACTTACAAAAAAGTGATGTATGAGTGACTTTTAGAAAATCGTCTAAACTTTTATGCACAAACATTTAAAAACTGTAAAATCGATTCTTACACGCTACAAAAATATATTTTAAAATTTAAAATAATTTTTGAAAACAGGCTATTTTAGAATTGGACGAATTTTTTTCTTAATAAAGGAAATATAATTGTTTAAAAGTTTACCATACATCGCGAGATGGGCACTTTTAAGGAAAAAAAGTTTATCTAACAACAAATTTTTCATGTCCTATTTTTACCGCGTATCGCGCCAACTCGTCTTATAATTCGGTACTAAATCCTCACAGAAGCCAATTAAATTAAATTATAATGACAATTTGAAAAATCAAGGCTGCCATTTGGAAAGGGCTTATTTATAAATTATGATAATACAACTAAATCAGGTGGTTGATCCTGTTTATTATCAAAACTTTGAAGTATATTACAAGAAGAACGATAAATTGGAAAACAAAAGCTTTATTATAATATCTGAAGTATTGACCCATGACACAATAGCAGTTCCGTTTGCTATATCAAAATTGCTAGATTTCATTAAACAAAATTCAATATATTGCTCAAAATTATTTTCATATCAGATGGAGCAGCGGCCCATTACAAGAACAAAAAGAATTTGCCAGCTTGTGCAATTTCAAGTACAAGTATGGATTGGAAGCTGAATGGCACTTCTTTACAACGTCTCATGTGAAAGTTCCATGTGATGCTATTGGTGATACTCTCAAGCGAATGACAAAGAGAGCAAGCCTTTTGCTCAAGATTATGGAAACACAATCAAAACTCTTCGGGAACTATATGACTGGGCAGTTGAACTGTCAAATAAAAGTATTACAAAACTGAATTTCTGCTTCATATCAGCTGAACAGCATGCAAACATGCCAAAAGAACTTGAGGAGTTATATAGCCGCATTTATAACCTTTCAAACGCGTTAGCTTGATCGCTTTTCCACTCAAACCTAGCATTTTTCGACAATAGCGTGAACAATGGAGCTGCTAAAGCTTGCTTCAGATAGAATTGGAACAAAAACAATTGCCTGTATTTCAGTTATTTATTATTGAATTCAAGATCTTTTTTTATAAAAATGTAGCGTTTTCTTCATACTTTTAAGAAAAAATACGGATAAAATTATTCGTCACGGTTTCGAAGGAATTCTCGAATTTTTCCTGTAACACGGCTCATTAGGCGGCGCACACCTTCTTCGTCCATCGTTTTAGCTATCTTATTCCACCAGGTCTTCATCGGATTGATGTCTTTGACAACCTTTCCTTGTTTTTAGGGAGGGGGGGGGGGTTTTTTTTGAGGGGCCTGTGTCGCTCTGTCCATACTTAGGCACGGTGGGCTGGCATGGATCACTGCTTTGAGTATTAAGAGCTACCTAGGTAAGCTCGAGAGTACACATAGGCTTATGTGCCTAAGATTGGTTAGTGCATACCACACGGTATCACGCGACGCGGTCGGCATCCTAGCGGGGATGATGCCAATAGGCATCGTTATAAAAGAGGATGTAGCAACGTGGCACAAGAAATATTTGAAAAACACTAGAGCCGCATCTATGGTTAAGTGACAGCGAGAATGGAATAACTCTACCAAAGGTCGGTGGACCCACCGACTATCCGACATTGTGAAGTGAACTTCAACCTAACGCTGATTCTGTCAGGTCACGGCTACTTGAGACAGTATCTGCATGAATACGGGCCTGCACAGTCCTCCGCTTGCACCGAGTTCACGGGTGTTGAGGAAACCGCTGAACATGTGTTCTGCGCATGTCCTCGCTTAAACGGCGTGAGATCCAGCACGATAGCCGTAAGCGGGCACGACAAAACCGGGACATCTGGGACGCTGCATGCACGGCAGCCACTCAGATTGTCCTCGATCTCCAACAAAAATGGCAGTACGATCAACGGCAGGTCGCAACCAACAAACTGTTTAAGACCAAAGTAGTTAGTAGTGTGTACTTCACGCAAAATAGCCCCCTCCCCTAAGAAATACCGAAAGGTGGTTCCGGGGAGGGCCAGGGTCTCTCTCTCTCTCTCACACACATGCTCTCTCAACAATAACTAAGACAAGAGGAGCTGTATCAGTGATGTAAGGTTTGCTTTGAAATGAGCTCTCTGTTATAATTATTTCTCTAAGCTTCTGGTAAGCCATGCTTGATTCAGCAAAGCCTAGTGGACGCGAGAAGCGAATGTTGTGGACAATCCACAACCCTTAAGGATTCTACAGAAGCATTACCGGGGTCATCAAAGTCTACTGAAAAGTCATTTGAATAATGTTGCCTCATGATTATCCAAGCACTGAGTGAACCACTTAGCAAATGATCACAACACAAAAGGCTATAGTGTGACTCAGCAAAGAAAGGAGAAAATACAACCTAACTTCAGAAGTTGCTCGTTCAGGTTTGGGCATATAATAATCATTGTCAAAAATGAAGACACAGTCAATTAGTTAAAGGCCGCAATTCCTAGTATCAAACCCTGGGATGACGGATTATTGGTTGATGCGAGGAGGATTCTAAACAGCTACGTTGTCAAAGGGCATCATAGAGCTTGTTTTTACAGTACATGCCCACTCCACGAGGACTTTTGGAAGACTGCAACTTCAATGTTGACTATAAGTTTGGCAAAAGTAAGGTTATGAGGACTGTATCGAGCAAAATTATCCGCATATTATTTTTTCAAACCATATAAAAAAGGGATATTTTATTCAAACAAATGGATGATTCTTTGTTGTACGGGATTGAACTTGAACATTTTGGAGACCGGATGAAATTAATATTATTCTTTTATGAATTTACGAATTTTTGATCGAACACTTTTCATCAAGTTCCAAGTGTTTCATCACATTTTTTTAACGCCTTAGCCCAATTTTTTTTTTTGAACTCCTGCATACTCTCAGCTGCCTTACCAGTCTTTTTGAAGACCCTCTTGACAATCGCCCTATAGCGTTCGATGGGCCGAAGCTGATTGATGTCTTTCTTAACGAAATCTATACCCTTTTCCGTGAGCCAATTGAGAGTTGTTTTGGCGTGATGCACCGACGTTAAATCCGGCCAAAATAGTGAAGGGGTACTATACTACTCAGCCAATTAATCTTAAGAATTTCATAAGGTTCAACTTATGAACGATGCTTTAAATTTCATAAGGTTGACTTATGAGTGGATTTTGTTTTACACGCCGTTGTTCTTGTTCACCTTTAAGCTTTCCTATTAACAAGTGTTGATTTATACTAGTGGTCAAGTCACTGGACCCATAACCTGAACGTTTAAGGTTCGAATCCAGGTTGCTCTATATTTTTATTTTTTCAACATGATTAAATTTCATAAGGAAAGCTGATGAAATTCATAGCGATTTCTTGTAGCAAATAATCATAATGCAATCTTATGAATATCGAAAGTTTATTTCGATAGGGTTCCGCAATGATTGTTCCGGTAGTGTAAAAAATGGAAGACTTCATACCGCAGGAACATATTGCTTGCCATATCAGCACTTTTCGGCCATACTTCTCCACTTGAATCGACCTGTCTACATCGCTTACATCCTCCCATACGTCAGCAGTGTAGTAATATCGTGGACCTGGAAGGGTTTTTTGAGCCCTCTTTGATATAGGTCTCGTCGTCCATCAAAATACATGAATCCGGTCGCTGCAAAACTCGCAAATACAATTTTTGGGCCCTTGTTGCTGCGCGTTGCTTCTGTTCTGCACTTTGTTTGGCGATTTTCTGCTTCTTGTAGGTCATCAGGTTGGTCCGTTTCTTGCTACGTTGAACCATTCCAACGCTGGTTGCTGCTTTATTGGCCAAATCTTATCGACATTGATTTGTTCTTCCAAATTAGAGCTACCACTTTATGATCCAGTTAAAGGTTGGGAGATCCGGGGTGTCTGCCTCTTCCTGGAAGTTCATCCAAAAAGAAGTGTTCCCCAAACTTAATTATGATGGGTTTTATACTCGCATGATGAATTCCAAAGCGTTGCACCAATTGTCGCATAGTAACACCCTTTTCGCGTAGCCATGAGTCCAAAACTCCCTATCCGTAATTTTCATTGCGCGACATTTTGAGAACGAAGAATTTAGAACGTGCAAACAAATAAATAAACGAAAGATGACAGTCAAATGCACAGCATGCTATGATGAACACATTAAAACCATCATAAATACACGCGTACAACGCAAATGCACGTGGATAGCTTATTTGCGATACATTCCTTACCAAAAACGCAAAAGAAAAAAATGCGGAAAATTCTGCTGAATATTCTTAATGGATTATTAGATAAATAGATCAAAGACAAACGATGAAAAAGATGAAGAGGATGCGAATAAGTCCTAGGTGGTCTTGAAGACCATGATGGAACATCAGAGAGGGAAACCATCATGACACATCAACAGATGCGAGAAACCGGCAAAGACCAGAATTGGATTGCGGAGAACAACAACGATGTTGATATGGATTGGTGTTAGGCGGATGCAACATCTATAGCTCCTTGCAAAGAAAAAGCCAATGAACACTTTACCCAAGTAGCACACTACGACCATAATTAGTTGTAGTAACTTGATTATGACTTAACAAGTCATGTTTATATTATCTCAACCAAATGGCAACAAGTGTGCTAAGGTCTGTATCCGCAATAATCCGGACACTTCAAAACATGAATAAAACATAAATTTCGCATTATATTTCCGTCGTAGTTGTTTATTTCAGATTCATGGGATGTGTTTTAACAATTCGTGAAGACAAAACATAGTTATTCGGTATTTGCATAAAATTTTCGAACTTTGCGCTTAACTCCGTCCTTTAGGGTTTGTACAGACTCTTCAGAAATCGTAGAAGCCGTCTTTGTCCAAATTTGCTGGAAGTGTTTGATGTCTTTGATTCCTTGCTTCTTTCCAGAAAGCTTCCGCTTCATCAGAGCCCAATATCTCTCGATTGGTCGTAGCTCTGGGCAATTTGGCGGGTTTGAGGTTTTTGGTACAATGTTCACTTGATTTGCTTGGTATCACTCCATCACAGTTTTAGCATAGTGGCATGATGCCAAATCGGGCCAGAACAAAGGTTTTTCTTTGTGACTTTTGATGAAGGGTAGCAATCGCTTCTGCAGACACTCTTTCTGATAGATCTCCTTGTTGAGTGTGCCTGTAGTAACGTAAGATTTACTCTTTTTGCCACACGTGCAAATTGCTTGCCACACAAGGTATTTTTTGGGAAATTTCGATGCCTTCTTCTTTCTGAAATGCTCAGCTGTAGCATTTCTGGCCATAGCAGAATAAAAAGCCAGCCATGGAAGCTGCTTGAAATCCTCCAGGACATAAGTTTCATCGTCCATAACAACGCATGAAAACTTCGTCAAATATTCGCAGTACAAACGTCCAGCCCGTGATTTTGCTGCCAAGTTCTGTTTGTCGTTGTGATTTGGAACTGTTCTTACTTTATACGACTTAAGTCCCAAACGTTGTTTTGATTTTTGGACAAAACCAGGCGACATCCCTATTTTACGAGCCACCATTCGAATGGAGAGATTTGGGTTTTTCGTTAATATCCTTTTCACCTTTCGGTCCATGACAGGATCAGCGCGTCCAATGTTTTTGTCACTTCTCGGTATCCTCTCCACCGTCAAACGTTCCGAAAATGATTTGAGTACACCGTGAACAGTGGATTTAGGCAAATCCAATGTTTTTGCAAGGTCCCGTATTGACAAGTCAGGATTTGCCGTACGCCCGTACAAAATTCGCTCGCGCACTTGTTTTTCTTTCGTCACCATCTTGAATACTAAACATTAAATGTAAACATCAATCATAGTCTTTTTCATGATAGACTCTTAGCTATACCACAGTGAAATTTTTCATTCCTACGTGCAATATTTCAAAAGATACAATGATTTGAAGGTGTCCGGATTAATGTGGAAACAGACCTTACTAGGGTATTGTTACTAACAAATCAGACCGAACTGGGCAATTGTCGTTATCAAATTATCGTCAAATTCAAGTCCATGGACCAACATTTAAATCAGGTTGTCACAATACTAGCCTAGAGGAGCGAAAAAGCCTAACGAAAGCGAAGTTATGACAGACTAACGGCTAAAAATAGCTTCAGCAATCCTACACTGAGCGAACAAATCGAGCGGAATTCCTAGGAATGTCGTATGGACATTTGCTAGTAGATATTATTGCAAATTTCATACGATTCTCTAATGGAAAGAAGTGCATAGGACGATCGTATGAAAATTTCTCTCACAGAAAAAAAAAAGTTGCAATCGGGACTCGAACCATGAACCTCGGGATCCAGAGACGAGCCGCAATCCCATGAGACTATAGAGACTAGTATATAGTAGACGCTTAATAAATGATGTCAATTGAAAGTGTATAAGAGGCATGTTTTTCTCGACTAATGCAACAATAATCATTTAATACGATTTCGTATGGAATGAGTCTTGGGCCCTTGCTTTGTGGTTCATAGTTCCGATCGTATGAAAATCGTACGGATAATTTCCTGAGTGTAAGTAAAAGATTTGTCCAAAGCAAAGTGGACATTGCTTCAAGAACCATGGACCAATAAAAGTAGAATATTAGAAATGCCTACAAACATATGTAAGATTTTCTCATGAGAAAAGCTCATTTGTTTCTCTGACTGCAAATGAACCCCAAGAATCATTTTCCACTTTGTAAATCTTGCCCCTGATAAAATGGTTTAAATAAGCCCCACCCTTGAGTTCAGGATAGTGGGGTGGAGTCGTCATCGTGACGTGTCGAGCTTCCTTAGGTGTCTACTCAATGCCAAAATACTTAATCGCACACTTGCATAGTGAATTCTACCAACTAATAAAAGCAATTCGATTGCGTTGATAACGCTAATAAAACACCAAGTACTCCCCATAAAGACCCATGTACGCACTGTTAATTATTAATGTAAGTTTTTTATTGTTGCTTCCATAATTAAAGCAGCATTCTGCCAACAACCTACCCACGATTGTAGTTTTCCAAAAATCCTGTCACAATAAGGCCTTCCCGAGTTGTTGGCCAGGCCAGGTTACGGGCAGCTGCAGCTCGTGCAGAATATGCCACGCCCGGTGGGATAGCACGACCAAGCGATTCAAGAAGGTGCTCCAACTGCAGTAAAAAAAACATGCTTACTAAAATACATCAACATATGAGAACCGATCCAAAATCTCACCCGTTCCAGTTCAGCTTCATTGTTAGTTTTCGAACCGATATTAACCACAATGCTGTTGAGAGTACCTTGTCCGAGATGTCTGAAAAGAACCACTATCTCGTTTTAACATCTAAATCAAATAATAATTCACCGCTATACTTACTCCAAAACATAGTCATACAAATCCACGAGGAAATCAATCAGCGCATCGACACCTGCGCGACTGCCGGCTGCTACCGCGTTCAGAACTCTTCTTCGCTCTTCCAGCGAATAGTTTATTTGAATGACCCCACCCACTGCAGTGTATAGATAAGCTCTCAGTTCAACCTGATCATCAGAACATCCCAGTGAGTCGATGAGCAGTGTCCGCAGAGCTTGGTTGTCACTCGTTTTCAGTATATCGTACAGATATACGAACGCTTCCTTGGTGGATCCACGCAGTCCGAAGCAATACGTAACGGCGCTAATGTCCGGGTGAACCAATCCACTCTGTTGGACAGTTTCGTTGAGCAGGACATGGGTGCGATTCAGGCAGTCTTCATATTCAGTTCTACAAGCCCAAGTGGAGATGGTTTGCTTCAGGAATTTGTGCAGGTTGGTTTCGGTGTCGTCAACTGAATCGATCGAAAGCGTACTGTAAACGCGTTGCAGTAAGCTGTGCACAAATCGCTGGAAGTTTTCGTAGTTCTCCGTGCCCCGGAGTCGGTTGTAGAAGTAGCCAATGATGGGACTAACAGCGGTCCAAGGAGGATACTCCAGCTCATCTTGCAAGTAGACCATCAAATCCAAAAATACCTCCATATCTAGACGGTTAGCCCGTGCCAAGTGGAATGCATCGTCCAAAACTTGGGCTCGATTGTACCGATGTACGCTGGCCCAGTTGGCAACTAAGGCATCAATGATGAGGTACCAGTTTTGGACGTCATAGTTGACGCGATAGAATCCAGCCTGCAGTTTGTTGACAATGATCCAACGATCGTCTCCAACGTTGGTTGACAGGCGCACAGCGCGATCAGTCAACCATTCCCAGGAGAGAAACTCGAAATCGGCAACCGATTGATTGACTACATTGTACGGTACAATCCACGTGGTAGGATCGTTATTCACGACTTTGTTATCGAAGAACCGATCTTGTGAAAGGATGATTTCGTTGGTGCGATAGTTTCTACGAACCTCCAGCACAGGATATCCAGCCTGTTCGGTCCAGCTCTTGACAAAGTCATGCATTGAAACCTCCTCCGGAAGAATGGCCATGTCTTTGGTTGCCTGTTCCATCGCATCGATCAGACTATCTGGATTCACTGTACTCAGCTGATTACCTAATAGGTAGATTTTAATCATCTCACTCCAAGCTTCATCCCCGAGAACTCCTCGGAACATGTTCAGAACAGCACCGGCCTTTGAATAGGCAACATTATCAAACAAACTTATAATTGCACCATAAGTAGCTCCTCTGCTGTAGCTCATTGGTCGGGTTCCTTCCCATGAATCGGCATCCAACGCCCATTGTGTGACATCCAGGGTAAACAACTCAAAGTACTCCATGTCTGGCTTAGCTAGATGGGCACCGTAGAACTCGTAGAGCGTTGCAAAACCTTCGTTCATCCAGAGATAGCTCCACCACTCGTTCGTCACGACATTGCCGAACCACTGATGAATGTACTCGTGCGCGATGATGGTATCTATCCAAGTGCGAGTGCGGTAAGTCGTTACGTTTGGGTCGTTCAGCAATAGAGATTCCCTGTTTGAGGAGATGAAAGTTTTGCATTTTTAACACAATGAGAAATTCAGCTGAAGCAAATTATTTAATTAATCAATTTAATTCATCTTACCGATACTTGCAGAGACCCCAGTTTTCCATGGCCCCGGCACTGAAATCCGGAACAGCTACCTGATCCATCTTCTTCATGAACGTACTGTACGGGATGCCGATATAATCATCCATGGCTTGCAGTGTTTTCAGACCCGAGTTCAATGCAAATTCCGCCTGATCAACTGCATTCGAACGGGCAAACACCCTCTGATTGTCCTTCATTGTGTACGGAAAATCGGACACCAAGAAAGCTAGCAGGTACGCCGACATCTTTGGAGTTCTTTCGAACGAGGTTCGAACGTAACCTTCGAAACCTTCCCGCTCGTAGTCTGAAACCTCCTCAATCGGTGTGTTGGAAACTGCACTGTAGTTGGCATGGTGAACGATTTCCAAGTCGAAGGTAGCTTTCAACGCCGGTTCGTCAAAGCATGGAAAAGCAGTCCTAGCACTAATGGGTTGGAATTGTGTGGCGATCAAATGTTTGAGCTCTCCTTTGTCATTTATGTAGGTGGATACGTAAATTCCGTCGTCATCGGTCCTCAGGTTACCGGAGTAGCGCAAGTACAGCATATACGACTCGTCGGGTACCAGGATTCTTTGAGATGAAAACATGATGAACTCTCTATCCGGACTCATCGAATATCTGGGCCTGTCCAAAAGAATCCTATCCTCATAGGTGGCATTGGGTGGCAGCATGTACAATTCCACATTGTCCAGATTGAGTCCACGTTGGTGAACGTAAATGGTCCTCACCGGGTTCCGAACGTTAAAGTACAAAGCTGCTCGACCATCGAATGTTTGGTTACCCTCGTGGATTCCGGTACGGATCCGAACCCAGTAATGGAACGGTTCGATGTAGCTTGGGACTCGGTAGGGAGCTTCAATTGGATTTCTTACGGTTGCTGATTCGGTGCTTCGGAGAGATGCAAGCCTCTCTTCGTTGCTGATCAAATCCGGTAAGCTGTAGCCATCTCGGGCTTTCGGGTGGGCAAACGCCACAGAGATGGCGCAAAACAGAAATAGTAACTTCCAAGTTGTCATTGCGAGACGACAATCCAAACTGAACTTTTTTGGGGAAATACATGTTATGACATCGAGTTTTTTTTTAGGCTAGATAATCTCTAATCTCTAATAATTTACTTCGGATGATAATTTTATGGGAAATTGTCGAAACGTGCAAGGGAAGAATGGGCTAATCTAATCGGTTATGATTTCATGGTGCAGTCCTAATTGTGGGAATAATCACCAATAAACTGGCAAAAAAATTACAGACCTAACCACAAACTCAGCCAGATAACTTGTATACTAGAAATAAATAAATTGCTTTTCTTTAGGCTGGTTGAGCATTGATTACCGATTCTTGTATGTAGGGGTACACTTAACGGGTACGAAAAATTATTGACTATGAAGTTAAAATTGTACAATTACACAGATAAAAATCAGTGAGGTTGTGTGTAACACACTACCGGTTAAACCGTTTGATTAGTTTAGCGGAACATTGCAACGCAGGTACTGTTCTAATGGGACGTTGGGTTAACATAAGTAAGTGAGTAAGTATGTGAGAACCTTCTATGATTCGCTTCTTAGAAATTATTTGTCGGCCCTGGAAAGAGACGTTTGGTTTGAATGTAGGTATGATGAAAGGGCAACGGTTTTGCTGGCTGTACTGAGAGACCATTATCGTTATCGCGTTATAGATTGTTCCGGGTCTGTTTGGAATTTCAAAATAAAAAATTAATGATATTTTTGTAGGTTGACAGTCGCGAAAAACTCCAAATGATTGAAGCAAAAATCTCGAAAATCTATCGAGAAATGTTTACATTTCAGTTATTTTCAAATTTTCATTTGACCCCTATCCCTGCCGCAATGCGTAGTCTGATCAAAATAGTGTGAGTGTGGTCCTAATAGATCGTTATATCAGCTGTGTGTTAGAATATTCTATTGTACACTCTTTCGAAAGGTTTAAATGATGATACGGCCTCGAGTTTAAGGCCCTTCTCCAGCGTCCCAACCCGTAGTTGGCAACGCATTACCTCCGGTTGCTTTCAGTTTCGCCCGAGAACCACGAGCTCGCTTGGCATCGGTACATGGTCGTTTCGGAGTATTTTCCGTATGTTCGATCTTAACGCGCTTCCGAAATTTGCGCATACGTTTGGCATCAAAACGATTAGGCATTGCACTTATTCTCACTTTCACAGTTTCTCTAAACTTATTTTTTCCTAGAAGTAAAACTCTATCCAACGCGAATCCTTAACACAACAGAATAACTATTTATAACAGTACTAATTGGAATGTGGAGAGAATGTTACTTCCGACTATCATGTTCAAGAATCTAAACGTTGTCCGTGTTAGCGAATTTCTTGATCCTTGGTGGAACGCGACATTCTTTAAAATTTCACAACAGCGGTGGATGAATATGTACTCAAAATATATTCATCTTTCATTTCTAAAATGTTATATACTTGAGTAAATAAAATGCCAATCGTAAAAACCTCTGTATTAGAGGAAAAATCTCAAAAATAAATCAATCAAGAAACGATCGAATTATTAGCGTCCAGTGTTTCAATTTTTCGTGACGGCAGCCATTTGTAAATTGTACACAATGCTCAAGGTATGCAACGAAGAGAAAACTAAAATTGTTTTAGACACCGTTGTCTGCCAATTGGTAAGAACTTGGAAAGTGATGTTGGATAAATTCAAATCAGACAAACTCTCTCAAAATTGAATTGGTCGGACCGATTTGAAATGGTCTGCATTTGAATTCAAACCTTCTCGGTCTTTTGAAGAAGCAGGTTATTTCAGCCGTTACCAACAAGATCACACAAACAACCACCTTATTTCACTCCTCGTGGTTGCACCCACTGGCTAGCTACACAGAAAAAAATCTGAATTTTCAATAAGATGTAAGTATCGAAGCATGTAAAATTGTATTTCATTCCACACGAAGCAGCAACTTGCATAAAATAGTTTTAACAAAAACGAGCTTTTGCATACAACATTATCGACAATGTATGGAATGTTCTGTGATGCTCCATTTATGTGCATGATATTGAACAGAAATTCATACTACTTTTTCTAGCTGTGTACAAAGACATTATTGGCCCAAACAAACCGACTGCCTAGCACACCACGGCATAATTTATGGCTGCCTAGCAACGGTTGCCTAGCCAATGGCTAGGTAGCAACAGCCTGCAGCGCAATCAGCTACCTGACCAATTGGTTGGTTGCCAGTGCACTTTCTATGGTGCTTGCCAACGCCGACTGCCAAATCCAAATTGGCGTCTTGCCGCTCCGCACTGCTGAATGAAGCTAATGCACCCTCCAGGGTACATGCCATCCAATCAGGTGTATACAGGTGGCGCAGAAGTGGTTCAGTTGTATTAGTGTAATGCAAAATACTGTAGTTGTGTTTGTAAACATGCATGACGTAGATCTCCAAAAACAACAAATCAGAACAGCAGGAAATTACAATTGTTTTCGGTATTTGGTTTATTTTTTAAAAGGTTTCGGCTTAAAAATGCCTTCTTGTGCAGTAAAAGGATGCGGCATTTCGGAGTACCGCATCAAGAAAAGTGGCAGTTCAGTTACACTGCATGTTTTCTCCAAGGAAAAATCCCAATGGGACAAAGGGGGGGGGTTTTGTGGGGGGGGAAAAAAGGGGGAAAACGGGAGGGGAAATTTTGTTCGGGGGAGGGGAAAAGGCCCGGGGTGGGGAAAAGTCGGGGTGGGGGGGGGGAAGGTCGGAGGGGGCGGAAAGGGTGTTTGGGGTGGGGGGAGGGGGGGGTGTGGTGGGTGGGTTTTTTGTGTGGGGGGGATTTTGGAAAAGTTGTTGATAATTTTTTTTTTTTTTGGGTTGGGGGTGGTGGGGGGGGGGGGGTGTTTTTTTGTTTTTTTTTTTTTTTTTTTTCTCCTCTTCGGGTGGTGTTGTGTTTTCTTTTTGTGGGGGGTGGGGGTGGGGGGGGGGGGGGGGGGGTGGGGGTGTGGTGGGGGGTTGGGTTTTCCATGCGATTCATCCAGGGACCTGACGGGCAGCCATTTTCCTGTAGCCAACATCTCTAACATCCAAACGTCAATGGTTGCATTGTTTGTAAACAATACTGGCCTTCATGCCCGTAGTATTTTCGAAGTTGTTTATACCGTCTATGTGATAATTACTATACTATTCGTTTCCGGTAGAGAAAATTGCAGCGTCTTTCCTTAATTAAAAGAAAAGTACTTGTGAATATTCAATTTAAAAAATGAAATGCTTCGTACCATCATGTGTGAGTGATTTCCATAAACAATTAGAAGATATTACAGCCAACGGTCTATTGAAACGATCGAAGCATTTTTTTCCTAAAGATTATGAGCGCTGTATACAGTGGCTGCAGGCAATTGCTAATGCGGAGAATGTGGAATTTAACATCAACGATATTAATTTCAATACCGCACGCTTATGTTCCTTGCACTTTTCGGCAGCTTCGTTTAGCAGTAGAAATAATCGTAAGCGCCTGCGAAAAGATGCCGTTCCAACTATATGCTCCGATTACATCAAGTAAACTTGTCTGATCCCACTCAAATTCATTAAAATAATCTTTAAAATCTTTTCAACAGATACGAATACTTCTTTGTTGAATCCGAAACCGATCTTTCACTGCAAGAACAAAATGAGGGTGTTATATCAACGAAACCTCCAGAAAATGGTATTACTGGAATCCATTCTCGACCGGCCCGTAAACAAACGATTCGATATTTTGGTGACATAAGCACAACTGGTGAAATATCGGCAGAATCCGCATTGATTGCTTTACCAAAGTTGAAAAAACAGTTTTGTCGTAAAAGTGATTCAAATAAACTGCTCAGATCACAAAATAAGCGGCTACGTGATAAACTGACTAGCATGTCCGATCTCATCCATAAACTCCAGGAGAAATTTGCTATTTGTCAGTTACAAGTAAGTTTAATAAATGCTATATAATTTTCAATTTCATTCCTAACAAACACATAAAATGTAGCATTTTTCGATGGATAACGGAGTGCTTAATGAATTGAGATCAAGACAAAAAGGTCAGCCTTATAGCGATGCTCTTCGTTGCTTCGCAACTACCTTACATTTTTATTCGGTACAAGCCTATAAATCTGTACGTGAAATTTTTAAAAAATCGTTACCACATCCCAGAACACTGATTCGTTGGTATGAAAGCGTGGATGGTGAACCGGGTATCACTAGAGAAGCATTGGATGTGCTTCGAGCAAAAGCAGGAGAATACTCACTGGAAGGGAAAACTTTGTTGTGTTGCCTCTTAATGGATGAGATGGCCGTGCGACAACATGTCCAATGGAATCCACACACTAAAAAATTGGACGGATTGGTTCAGCATCATGGGCACCCTTTCCAAAACAACAATAGCCCAGATGATGCACAAGTAGCTAAGGAAGCCTTAGTTTTCATGGTCACTGGAATCCAAGAATCATGGAAAATTCCCGTCGCATACTTTCTTATCAACGGGATCAACGCCCCGACCAAAAGCGATTTGGTACGTACTTTGCTGTCAGCTCTGTACAATATCGGAGTGCATGTTATAGCTTTCACTTTCGATGGTACAAAAACCAATTTCGCCACTGTCAATCGCCTTGGTTGTCACCTGCAAATCGAGCCAGGATATCCGTTAAAAACGAGTTTTCCCCATCCATGTGGAAATTACGAGGCATCGATTATCCTAGATGCGGTCCATATGTTAAAACTTGTAAGGAACACATTGCACTCTCAAGTTTCACTGCATACAATGTGTGGATCAGCTCGGTGGAATGACATTGTTGAACTAAATAATTTACAAAACAAGACTGGTCTTCGAATTGCACATAAATTATCGGACAATCATATAAATTTTACTGCTTCTAAAATGAAAGTAGTGTTGGCTGTGCAAACTATCAGTAGAAGTGTAGCAGATGCCTTAGAATTCCTGCGTCAATCAAATGAAAAATTTTCAGAATGCAGAGGAACTATCGAATTCTTGCAGCTTTTCAATGATATGTTTGATGTACTTAACAGTATGTCAACTGAAGCTGATGGATTCAAAAAACCATTGAGTGAGAAAAATTTTGATCTTTATCATCATGCTTTTAAATATGTAGAAAACTACATTCGGAGCATTACGCTTTCCGATGGAACCCCTATTTTAACATCACCCAATAAGACTGGTTTTTTGGGATTTTTAATTAACATCCAAAGCCTCCGAAATGTATATTCGTCTTATTACGAAAATTCACAATTTGATGACGAACTTTTTACATACCGTTTGAGTCAAGATCACCTTGAAACATTTGTTGGGGCTATTAGAGCTAAGGGAGAATCTAATAACAACCCAAACGCTTGCCAGTTTAAAGCAAGCTATAAGCGGATGCTTCTTCAGAACAATGTTAGTTCTTCATCGAAAGCTAACTCTTCGAATGTAAGTGAGACAAAAGCCCTTCTTGCACCAGGAAAGCAAGAGAAATCATCAGATACCAGAGAGACATTTCCCATAATTGATTTGCCTAACAGATCAACCGATGATTTTGAAACATTTGAGAAAGATGCTTACATTCACACTTCCTTGGAACGAAGTGCTCAGAACATTCACACAAAAATTTTGTCCACTACAAAATGCAGCAATTGCATCATGAATATCATTCGAGATGACGCAGGAACCATACTATCAATTTGCAAAATAACAGAGTTTAATTTCAAGGTAGTTTATTTAAATTTTGAAATCTTAAACACATTTCCTATGATTAATTTATTTACACCATATCAGGCAATTGTCGGTGATCTTCAAAATGTGAATATTTCTATATACTACCAAGGATTGCTTGATTGCATCATGGAGCATTCTAAACGAAATTTTGATATTTTGTGGGAACAACAGTGGGAGCAGCTTGTTGAAAACACGTTTTGTAATGACGGACATAAAATGCAGTTGATTAGAGAAGTGATCGTTAGCTATCTTGACATCAGAATGAAATTATATGCGGAAAAAATGAAACATATCAATCATAATGACTTACCTGCTGTTGTTGAGTGGATTGAACAGTAACTGACGCAGTAAACTTTCCATTAATTACCGAACTATCACTTTGAATCGCAACAAACTCAATGAATTTGAAAGTAAAATATCACAGCTGCAAGCATTGTGACTCTTTGTAAGATTTTTACCTTTTCTATCATCGCAATAAAAACAAACGAAACAAACAAAACAAACAAAACAAACAAAACAAACAAAACAAACGTCAGACGGGCCTTATTCGAATAAGGCCCGTGATATGTTGCATACTGTCAAACGCTAGTAACTAGGATAGGGTTTCCAGGCCCCTGGATTCATCAGAACATAAAGATAGAGAGGTACGTGGTTGTGTGTGTTGGCAGTAGTTTGCATCGCATCAGCGGCAACAACAACAACAACGGTATCATCTGGCACGACGTCTGCGGCAGTAGCACCTCGTAGCGCGTCGCGTTGCTCTGCGTCGCGGATTACTAGTGTGCGTGTGCAATTGGTTCCGGTGAGCTGAAGTTAGAAGAGTGTTGCGTGTCGCGGGATTCAAAAAACTGCACACAATCAATTGCGCTGCTGTGTGTTGGTGATTTTTCCTCAAGCGAGCTCATGTCCAAAGTGTCGTCGTTCGCGGGTATTGTGGGGGAAGATAGTGTGTATTGTTTAGCAACCGTGTAAAGTTAGAGGTCATAAGTGAGTTTATTTTTCTTATAGAGTCTGTTTCCTGCAACCAAGTGCCAATATTTAGAACTAGATTTTAGAGGAAAATACCACAACTGTGCCAAAGTGAATTTTGATTCGGTGTGCAGGCTTAGTTTGTTAGTTTGTAAATTAATCGGTGCAAGAAGAGTGTATTAGAAATAGATATCATGTTCCTAAAAGAAGGTTTCCGACACGTCGGCGACGGTCGAGTTGATGTGAACGAGTGCCGACGGCAGCAGCTGCGGGTCCAGCAGGACTTGGCCATCTAGGACATCGAGGAGAGCTGGTTTGCAAAGCAACAAATAATTTATCTCTACCATATTTTGAAGACAATATCTAATATCCTGTTTTATTTTGTCTATTTTGTTGTTTTGTTTTTCGTTATGCTTGTCTATTTTCAGTCCCATTGGAGCGGTCTATTGCTTTTGGCGGATAGTGTAGGTATGTACTTTCAGCGTATCGTTAACCAAAACGAACCCTGCTGCTAACCTTTCCTAAACTATCCAACATCCCAGTGATTTCTCGTGGAAGTGCAGACACGTTCCTTCCTATTCCCTACTTGACCAGCATTCGGGCACGGCCGGCGCCGGTATTGCTTCATAATGGGTCACCAGTTCTTACACATTGAAGATGTATGTTTGTCCCAAACATCATCTGTTGGTTCTTTGTGCAAATACTGCTGATCTGGCAATAGCGGAATTGCATCCGTGGGCGGTCAATCATGCTCATGCTCATGCTCATGCTCAAAATCGTGGAAAACGGTATGTTTGTTCCGAGCACTTTGAGCCGCAGGATTTTGATAACTTTTACAGCACAAATATGCGGCGTATGTTGAGAAAATCAGGTTGGTATTATACTGTGTATCATTAAAATATTCTGCTTCATTGCAATAATCGTTTTTTTTTAGCTGTGCCAACAATGCGTGCTCCTCAATCGACACCACTATCGAATCGCTCTGCCCGTGCTCAGCGGAAGGCTCGAAAAGAACTGGTTGCCGAGCTACTAGAATCATCTGAGGTTACTCAAAGTACTGGTTCAATTCCGGTGGATGGGGAGTTCTTTCAGCCGATGCTGAATAGCACATTTCGCGATGTGAACAGCAATGAGCGTGCCGAACTTAATCCAGAGCAAACGGGGAACTTCGATGTTCTGTTGGAGGCAATCTGCATCTCGCTAGGTAATCGGAATGGAGCTCATTCGGATGAAGAATATCCCGGAAGTGATACTATCACGAGCGTCGGTAATTTGGATATTCTATGGAAAGCCATGCTTAAATCTCAGCCATTCACGACAGAGAGTGGTCAAACATCCAACGAAAGTGATTTTAATACTGCTTCCAACTCTACGAGGGCAACGGTATTACTTGAGGAGCAAGGATTTGAATCCATGGATGTTTTTCCTGGTTCCAGTTTAGCGATGGAAACAATATCACTTAAGGACCAAGAAATCTAAAGTATGGTTAAGGCACCAAAGTGTGGAACAATTAGTCGGTTGACCGACATGATAAAAAAAACAACGACAGACTATCCGCAGTTTGCGCGCACAGGTAATAATTCAAGAGTTACAAAGAGCCTTAATATTTTTATTTTATTTTTTTCAGCTAAGAACCAGAGATGCGCAACTTAAATCCTACGATAAAGTCACGAAAAGCCAGAAAAAAATAGTTATTTTTTGAGTTAGGGTTGCGCACTACTTGGGCACAAAATGGGATCCGTCTTCCTAGTTTTAGATATATTTGTATGTTTTTTTATTCTGGGCGTGAAATTCATCGAGTACCCTCATACAAAAACTTATTAATTTCTAGCATTGTAATGTTTTCTTCTTCGATAGGTATCATAGTCAGCTCACATACGATATAGTACGGATTGATTTCAAAATTCCACTACCCTGCCTTCGAAGTCTGCAGGAGTATGCCTCCTGTTTCGATATGAGACGAGGTATTTTAGAAGAAGCATTTACGATGATGAAGGCCGTAGGAAGTAACATGTCCAGCCGCGAGAAAGTAGTAGTATTGGCCTTTGACGAAATGTCGGTCAACGAAACTGTGGAGAGAGATAAACGAAACGACGATATTTTGGGCCCTCATAAAGACCACAACAAACATCAGTGACGAATAACTGCTTGTTCAAACAAATTTGGAGAAGTTATTCAGCTTGCTAGAAGAAAAAGCTGAACAACTTCTCCAAATTTGATTGAACAAACAGTTATTCAACATCGATGTTTGTTGGGACATGCACGTTTTGTCAGCCAGAGGACTTTTTGCAAGCTGGAAGCAACCAGTCTTTGTAGATTTCGACAAAAAGATGACCAAAACGATACTAATCACATGGTTTCACGACATCGGCTTCACCGTCGTAGCCAACGTGCATGACTGCGCAGCAGGTAATTAAGGATTATGGAAAGAAGTAGGAGTAGACTACACAAAAGAACAAACTTGGATGCAGCACCCTGTTAATGAAAAAATATATTTCTTCCCTGATGTCCCACACTTGCTTAAGCTGATAAGGAACTGGCTTCTGGATTCCGGCTTTTATTATAAAGGTATATTTAACCATTCTTAACCCATTCTCTTTGTACGATGGATGGTTCTCAAGGTGACTGTACAAGCGAGAATCGACGGAATTTTTCGGAAGCACAAATCTGAACACCTACAAAACATACAAATATGAAATTGCTACTCTATATTTGTTGAGCTCCAACAACCAAGAAGTGGTAATTTCATGTTTGCATGTCTTGCGAAAATTGAGCTTTGTGCTTTTGAAAATTTGCGCTGAAAACATTTTAACCTTCCTAAGATTTTGGGGTCAAACGCTACCTATTTTATTTTTGAACAAATCGGCTTAAATTTTCTGAATTTTAATATATTGCACAATGTCTCATTTTTGCATAAATCTATTTTTTTTTAAATCAGTTTAAGGTGGTTGTACAAAAATGTAAAACATAAAACATTAGGGTTAATATTGACCCGGATATCAACCCTTTCTAGAATTTCGACCTAGACTCAATTTTTATGCACCATTTGAAAGGTTATTGTCTCAAAAATGCATTGAATAAAAAAAGAACGGGTTTCGGTAACATTGTCCCCCGGGAATCTGCTACATAGGGAAGCAAGTTTTAGTTTGGCTGTGTTAACAGAAATGCATATAAAACATTCCAGATTCACGATAGAGAATTAAGAGATAGAGCACAGTTTCTCAATGCGTAGCAAATCGTCTTTTAATATTATCATATTTGTTATAAATCATGCTGCAGAGATGGTGCTGCAGTCTATCTTTGCCAAATGAAGTTCTAGAGAGTTGCCGGCAAAGTTGTTTGAAATATACAACTAATATGATAATGTCAAAAGACAACAAACGACATACTGAGAAACTTTGCCCAAGACGGCAACTCTCTAGCGCTTAGTTTGGCAAAGATAGACTTCAACGCCATCTCTGCGGTATGATCTGAAACTAATATGATAATGTCAAAAGACGACAAACGACATATTGAGAAACTTTGCCCAAGACGGCAACTCTCTACAACTAGTCTGGAATGTTTTGTTTTCAATTCTGTTCACACATCGAAATCAAAACCCACTTTTCTTTGCAGCAGATTCCCGGTGGCCTATGTTATTGAAACCAGGTTTTTCTACCAGCATTTTTTGAGACCATAGCCTTTCAAATGAGGAATAAACATTGTGTCTAGGTCGAGAATTCACAATTCTAGAGAGGGTTGAAATCCGGGTCAATGTTGACCCTAATGTCCTATGTGTCAGTTTTTTTAATACCCGAGGAAGGTTAACTAAAGTTGTATGTATACATTTTTACCCCCAATTTTTTAAGTGATTTTTTCTTCTATATCGTCAGTACACTCAACTTTTTGATCTTTTTTATCATTTTTTACTTTAAATTCATATTTCACAGGACAATTAGTAACGAAGAAGTTCTTATGGCTGTTGGTGCAAAAGGCATCAACAATCAAAGAATTGAGGAATAAAGGGGACCCTGAATTCAAAAATGTAGAGTTCAATTCACTGTTCAAACTTTGCTTAAGGCATCTGACGGTTAAATGAGCTGAAAGGCAGAACGTAAGATTAGCTGCAGAACTTCTCAGTCATACGACTGCCGTGAATCTTCTTAGGCATTTCGGCGAGTACCATGAGGCGATACTTCTCGCAGAGATCATTGAAACCATTGATAGATGGTTTGACTTGATGAGTTCCCACCAGCTGCATCAAGGTATCCCATTCAAGTCAGCCTATGGCACAGATTTGGGTATACAGAATAAAGTTCTTGACGATATGGCCTATCTGATGCAGAATATAAGGACTCTATCGCAACATTGTTTGCCTGCAGCAACGCATATTCAGGTAAATAATTTATGATAATGATATAACAACTTCAACGGACCTATAATTCCCCTCCCAGACTATCGTAGCCTTTTCAAAATACTACCCCTTATCTCTCACAGTCTATGTTAATTCAAATTAGAAGAACTTGTGATGAATATCTTTATTTTTTTGTCTTTTGGTCCAGATATACCTTTGGATTCCGAAAAATTTGATTATCCATACCTTTACAATTACTTAATATACAATTAATTTCTTGTATGTATTTACTTAATTGCAGATTTTCCAAAAAGGCGTCCTTGTTTCTATCGTGTCCATAAAAAAACTTATATCTGGATATGCATATTAAGGTCGATATTTATTTCATATTCACATACAAAGTAAATCAAGACTTCCTAGAAAACCTGTTCGCAATTTTGAGACTAAACGGCGGTACACATGAGCACCCTTCTCCTCTACAAGCACTCAACCGTTTACGCTTAGCCATTCTGGGCAAGAATTTGCAGCATCACCTTAAAAGAAATCAGAATACCGAAAACGTTTCAATGGAAGAAAGTTTTTTACATGCGAACTTGTTCCGGAAGCGAAAAGGTGATTCAGTTGGAATAGATCACGAGGCAATAGCTGAAGAAACAGACGTCGACGAAGAGGATGCTACCATGGTGGTGTCGAAAAGCCGAACGCTCGAAGAAACTGACGGTACGGAATATGCAAATGGATTTATAGCGCGGAGTCTACTAGCTGAATACCCAACTTTAGCCAATAAAACCCACACAGTTCAGGATCGATCTGAAGAGGGCATGAATAAGGAAAACTACATCCAAGACCTTTCTTACGGAGGACTGCTTCAACCGACCGACTCCTGGAACAGTATGGCTAATCAAATGGACGCCTGCTTTAATAACATTCACAATATCGTTGGAATAAATTCTAACGTACCCGAAGAAATCGGATTTCGGAACACCTCAGATGTGGTGAAGCGAACCATCAAGACACTGAAGAACTAATTCCCTGATGTTCCTGATAAAATTGTGCGTACCTACACGACTAAACGGATTTTCACAACGAGCACAATTTTACGGACAAAAACTAAACTTGCTTTGTTATTATTCGCTTGTTTTTGGAGTTTTACGTCACTATCCGAAATCAAACACCTTGCTCTTCGCCACCTGTATACACCTCATTGCATGCCATCGCCAGGCGCCAGGTGCCAATCCATACTGGCTCGATCCTCCGCACAGCTCCAGTACTGCTACACGAATCAGAGATTTGCGAAGGTGTACCCCTTTTATATCGTTCACTGCTGCATATTAGATCTCTCTTCCTCACATTTGAAATCTGTGATAGGAAAGTACTGTAGATTTAGTGAATTTAGCCTGTAAAATAAATTATAAGACATCGTCTTTTATTTTCGATACTTTAATCTTGTTTACGGATAACGTATGATAGTTGAATTGATACGCGGGAAAATTTTCAACAGATTGATGTTAACAATAATAGGGAAGCGGAACCTATGTTCACCATAGTACATATATTCATCACATTCTGCAGTCATCCAACTTCAAACGTAAAAAGATGTTTAATTTCTCCAATAAACGGACGCAGTAACCAAAAATATGTAATCCTGGCAAATAAAATTAGGTCTTGTATATAAATAAAAGCTACAAAAACGTTTCGGAGACTTAAATTTCGTAAAAATAATGAGCAGTCAGATTTTCAACACAATTTCTTACCTTTGCACTACAAATTCGTCGTATTGATCTATCCGTACTAGGGAATATACCCGAGCCAGACTCCAAGTTTTCTCTTTAATTGCACTTTATCCTCACATATTTTCGTTGCGTAATTGCACAAACCATAAAAATCACACTTCACTTATTACACTAGCCACACGAGAATCTACGAATACGTGATAAAATACAAGAAAACTATGGGATTAATTTTCACAATAATTTAAATACGCTTGCACCTATTCTGAACCGTGTTTACAATCGACGTAATCGCTTGATGTTGCCAAACTATTTTATTATGACTCTTATTCGAATGAAATGGGTTTGGCAGTACATCAATATCACCTGTTTTGTGGGAGTGCTACAAATCGCCCAAAGTTAAACTATTTTATTTTTCCATAGATTAAATAAATAATAACATGCTTCTAATTGTAGATTTTTTAAATATTTACCGAGAAATAAAATCCCACATTTAATAATATTTTTCCATCTCTGTTAAATTTGTCGGCACTGCTCACATACTGTATAGCATACACATCAACACGCACACTAGTTCAATTCATAGAGCATTCTATGCCCAACGTTATGGTGAGTCTTGTAGTCAATATTCTCATGGAAGAATAACAAACAAACCCGTTCATTTTGTCTTGGTTATATGCAGGCTATCCAATACAATTAAAGTGCTGTCAAATGCTCTACTTCATGCGAGAAATTTAATTTTGGGTGTAGTAGTGGAGAGCGTTAACTTGTTTATATTTTTTCATGATTAAAATCAGTACGATTAACATATGTACAGAGATGGGATTAATGTTTTTCGGGATATTATTAAAATAGGTACATAGCAGTGGCAACTTTTCCGTATAAAATTGGAAGAAAATTATCAGAATCGAATGTTTTGTGCGTTGCTAAACGATTAACGGTAAGTGGACGAATAAATTGTAAATAACTTGTGTACTTAGTGTTCGGTATTCAGTGCATATTCACCGATTTCCACTGGAGGTCTGCTTAATGAGCTCAAGATAGGTACCGCTTCCCTACGAGTCCATCAAAATAACATAATATTACACGACCTTCAAAAATTATATTGGTTGCTCGCCATTGTCCTTTAAAATTACAAGACTATCCATGTAAACTGAAAGAGCCACTCCTCCTTTCTACGCATCATCTGCGTTTCAGTTGTATTTCGACTGTAGGCAATCATCGACGTGTGAAATTTATTTTGCTTCCTGTGGCAGTAAATTGAAGTGCATATTTTTAAAAAGGCTATTAGTTGCATACTAACAAGCTGCTGTTGGTTGTCAAATCTAAATCAATTCCTCTGATGGAATATTGTCATCACGCATCATGGCATAAACTATGATCTATTTTCTTCTAATATTGTTTCCGCAGAGCAAATAAGGAAAATTGATCTTTTTTACTATAGAGCCAACAACAAATATGTAATAGCACTCCCTGATTATAACGCTGGGGTAAAAATTAACAATCCTGGAAATGCATTTCTCTATCATTTCTTTTCTTTGGAAATTCGTTTCAAGTATAATTTTCAAGTATCGAACATTTACATCGTCTTGAAATAATACATCAACTTGATATGTGTCGAAAAAGGGTTACAGTCCAAATTTAATTTGGTTAATGTATTCTTCCATGCAACAGATTATTAAATCATAAGGGCCGCTTCATTTACGTGCATTCTTTTAGTCATAAATTTACACGACTTTTTCTAAGTGTGTAGGGGAAATTTTACACGCTTGTTAAAATTAATTTGTTTTTTCTGTGTATAATTACTTAAGGTCATCTGTGTTTTACTATTACATCCAAAGAAAAAATAAACATTGAATATAAACTCCAATTTGGGAATTATTTGTTGTGAATTTAATAACAATCCTATTTTGCTCTTTCTGAAAGAAATACTGGTAATTTTCATAATTGGAATAATCAGAAACCACACATTTAGAAATTATGAATTTTACACGAGACGTTATTCATGTTTGTAAAAAGTTGGGGAATGTAAACAAAGATTTTGTGTAAAATTATGTCTCCTGAAACTGACACATGCGCAAGTCGACAAAAGATGTGTTTGATTGAATTTATTCTCTAATCTCTTTCAATTCATTCTTATGTGCTAAAGGACGCTTGCATGTATCGGTCTCAGGGCACCGAAATTTACATGACATTGTGGTGTTGTGCAGCTGTCACATGTAACTTAGTAGTTATACGTCAACACCTCGTTCAACCCCATAGGGCTGACGCTTGTAGGTTTAATTTTCATTTCAAGAACCATTTTCGAACAATTCTAGACAAAATCGTCAAAAGGTCGAAAGTAACAATTGAATACAATGACTTAAAACGTAAATTTCCTGGAAATGCCAAGTTGCTAACATATATATCCACAACCGACGAGAAGGTAATAACTCCCTGTATCTGTTTCTGGTGCTATTTTGTTTGTAGGAGCAAGCAAATCCCAGAAAAATACGCTAGAAGTTCTTGTTTACAAATGTTACATTCGACCTTTTGACTATTTTGTCTAGAATTACCTTTTTATTTTGGATTTCGGGAATTTAAACAGCCTGCTAGTTGACCTTCCATTATAGTTACTAGAAAACGATTTAGGAATTCGTAGGTTGTCATGGTCTGATTTGATAAGCTGAAATGATTGATCGACGGTTTGTAGACTGTTCACTCGTTCATTCGAACTAATGAATCATCGTGTGAGAAATCCTTATCTAATGGCGACATATGTTTGGGTACTCCCTTAGCTCAGTCGATAAATAGACAGCTATACTACAACAAAGGGTGGAACGATCAAAACTTCCGGTTGATCGAATCCGAACTGCCAGGCTATTTAACGTTTTTTTATCTTCTTAGGGTTCTGCTAGGGCGATGGGCGATTCTTAGAGCTATTGCGTTCTGTTTTGCAAAACCCCAGCCTTTTTTCGTAATGGCTGGGCTCCAAATCCACCCAATACAGCACGGAATAAACGTGGTGCATAAGGAAAGGCAGCATACGTTTTTCCAGACACCTTTTCACGTAAATTCCGATTTCGCAATCGACGTCGCAATCTCTTATCGTTTTGTTATGTTTATTGCCGCGATTTGGTGTCAGTACTTTTTTAAAGGTCGCCAGGTCGACTCGTTTTTTAGCTCGATGCACGGTGGTAGACGAAACACCGAGCTTCTTCTTCTTATTTCTGTATTAAAGTGGCATTCAGCCAAAGGCTGGTTCACCGCCGGAGGAAGGCACCTCCACCGTATATATAGCACTCAACAACACGTGAGCCGGGAGATTTTTTCGCCTTAGAAAAATCTCAACCTCGACAAAAATTGAACCCAAACCTTCTGGGACGGCAAATAACAGTCACGCTTACCACTACACCACCGTCGCCGGCTATTCCAAACTTGTTTGCGACATCTCGGACCGAGAGGTCCGGGTGCCTGTTGATAATGCTGGCCACTATTTTTTTGTCGTTGCGGCTTTCGGTTTCTGAATTCCCCCCGCCCCGATCTCAGAATACAAGATGCAGCGAGCAATTTTTTACTAATTTGCTCAGTTGGTTGGACGCTATTTTGAAACCGAGGAGCAAATGTCAAAATCAAAATCGAGCGGATTCAGGTGTTTTATATACCCGATTGAAACAAATTTGTCAACACAGAAAAAACATCTAATGAATTTTAACAGACGAGTAAAATTTCTTGTAAGCCAAAGCAAGCGTAAACTACGAAATCATTTTGCAATCTGTCATACAAAAGACGAGATTAAAAACAAACCCATGAAATTATGCCAAATCTAGCATTCCACGTATGTGCAATCAATAACGTAGAAAATTAGAGAATTACCATTTCTTTCAAACTGTTTATGACTGTGGATACGTACATCCTCATAGAAAAAATTATGAATTTTAATAGACGCGTAAAATTTTCCCTCATTCTCTTGTACAGGGTGTTTCACAATAGGTGTCACTAAAAAAAATGGGATTACAGTAAAACAGATCAACCAAATCATAGCATTTATTATTCATTTGAAAGATACATGTTATAGAAATAAACCATATTAATTCAGTTCGAATCTCTCGCCCTTTTCCACAAAAAAGTAGTCAAGTGGGTTGAGATCCGGTGAAGATGCAGGCCATTCTTCGCTTGTGATGAAATCGGGCAAATTTTCCGCGCACCACGCTTATGTCTTCCTTTGCCTTGTGAGCTGGAGCTGAGTCCTGTTGGAAACAATATGGTGTATTTCCATACAGCGTTTAAGCATGAGGAAGCAGATGGTTCTTCAAAACCTGCTCGATGTAATATTCAGTGTTGATTTTTACGTTAGGTTCTATGAAAAGAAGGGGAAGTTTTTCTTTTCGTGAAACGGCGCGCCATACCATGATTTTCGATACATTCTGATAGCGTTCTACAGCTAGTTTATCTCTTGGAATATTGGCAGGACTTTTTCCATACACACGATCATTTTATTGATTATGACTGTCCTGAATGAGGAAGAGCTTTTCATCCTAAAATAGAATCTCGCAGTCACCGTGCAGAACCAAATGATATCTGCTTCTTTGGACCCTGGCTTGCTTTCGACGATCCGTCAACCCGGTTTTTCTTGTAAGGCTTGCATTCCAGATCATGTCTGAGGAGCCTGTTCATTGAAGCTTAAGGCTATTGAATATCTGACACGGTCTAAGCTTTTGCAAATCTAATTTTAAGACTTACTCCCGTATAGCTTCCATGGTAGCTGATAAATATAAATAAACGGAACCGCTTATTTATATTCGACGATAAGCTGTCAAAAAAATACATTCAAAACGGGTATTATCAATTCCGCTGTTAAAATTACCCAGCTTAAATAAACCAAGACTGAAAAAAGGTGACCCCTATTGTGAGACACACTGTAAGCCAAAGCAAGCATGAACAACGAAATTGTTTGCAATCTTTCATACGACAGACCTGATTAAGGCAATATCTGGCTTAAAATTAGCAGAACTATTCCAAAAATGTATGCCACCCAAGCAACAAAAAACAGTCATAACTTATCACAGCGACCTGATTGTGACTTAATGGAGTCATAGTGAGGTTACATCAACCGAATTGCAACAAGTGTGCTGCTAGGAAAATAAAATATTCTACATATGTGTGTTAGAAAACGCAAAAAAATGCATGTTTCTTTTTAACTACTTGGGCAATGCTTTTGAATGAATATGGTCGGCTTTTTCGCGTCACTTATTTTCAATGAAATGCGCTACGAAGAAGAAAACAGTAAATTGTACCTGAATTAATTGGTTGATGAAAACAGAAACAAACTGCCAGATGTCAATACATTCATCACAGACCAATTCTGTCGAGCTCATGAAGGCGCAGACATTTTTATCTCTACAGTCTAATAAACTGTGTCAACTGACACTGATTACTCTCTAGCAGATAATACTTTTCGTGTACATATTACGACATTTACAAGTTTTTTTTGGCTGCTTGCAGATAACTGGTAATCGATTAAATTAGGAGCCGAACAAACTGTATACACAGAAAAAAAAATTAACTTCAACAGACGCGTGAAATTTTCTCTAGTTCAATTGCAAGCATAAACAACGAAATTGTTTGCAACCTTTCATACAACAGACCTGACTAAGACTATATATGTTTTAAATCAACAAGAAATATCCCATAATTAATGCTGAATACAGCATTCCGGAGCATTAGATAGCACAGAAAATTACATGTTTCTTTCAAATTGTGTAGGTTTGAAAGCCTTATCGCAGCTCAAGCTACGTGCCGATAATATACTAATTGTGACGAGTAATAAGCTTGGAATGCCAAATAGATACAGAAACGTTAGTTAAGGTAGGAAAACAAGAGGTGAAATGGCGGATTGTCCATTAATAACCACCACAATGATCGTTTTAAGCCCCAACGTTTTCAGAGCTGACTTTTCATAAGGTCTGTATCCACATTAATTCGGACACCTTCAAATCACTTCTGAAATATTTCACGTATGAGTGGAAAATTTCGATAAGGTATAGCTGGGAGTCGTTGATGTCTTTGTTGTTGCAAATGCCAACCTGAACCAACACAATACCAAATGAAGGAAGTTCAAGTAATACAACTTGTGGTAGAAAAGTTTATCATACTTTTCCAAAACATATTTCAATCACAGATTTTGGTGGAGCACAACCTATCCCGTGACGCTTTATAATACAAAGAAAGCGCAAACTTTGTTGTCTTATAACACAAGTTTGTTAATAAAAAATATTCTGCAGAACATCATAAATCAAATATCATAATATATTCAATCACTTTCAAATGGAAGCATTCGTAGCATGACCTTAGATATCAGATAGGCAGTTTTTATTCTTTACTCTGATCTCCACTGTGAACATAATCAATTCCTGCAAAAAAAACGGCCAAAGCTTGAGGTTTTCTATCGGTCACAGCTGGAGGAAGGGTTGACAGTCTTCGGTACAACGTTTATCTAGTCAATACTCATATTTTCTAGTAATTTCTTGGCAAAATGGGTCGAGGACAGGTCTGGCCAAGAGACCACATCCTCCTTCGAGTGATACTTCTTGACCAAGGCGGTAATTTCCGGCAAGCACTTCGTACTGTATCCCAGTTCACCGCAAGCCCCGAAGGAAAGAACAGCGGCCTGGCTTTCCTTTCTCGCTGTTTATCAGCCACAGAAGTGCTTTCTTCGAGAACTTGATGTGAAAGATATATTCGAAGTCAACGCTTAACTCCTTGGTGGGAGTCAATCGTTGCCAGCCAGCGTCAATTAAGTCTCGAAATCCATTATGACCACGGCGTTACACTTTTCCGGAAAGATGTGAGCAACTTCAGTTGCTCCTTCTGGGTGATTGGTGGCGGCTCAGACACGGCCGACCAAGACACGGCCAAAGACGTAAAACAAGGCTTCCGTTCGACAGTCTCGCCTTTCTCCAGAAGGAAAAGGATTCTGCAAATGCCGGATCAGCTATATCCGGCGGACACGAAGTACCTCACGATGTCCAACTTCTTCGCTCCGAGGTGGAGCTGGCAACACGAACAAACCATCGAGCGTAGTTGCTTGACTATTGTCTGCATGGCTTTCGCAAATCAATCGATATGGCTGTCAATTTTTTTCAGTACACAACAGGTTTGCTATTATTGGGGAGAGTTAGCTCATCAAATCTTCCGGTCTGCCTCTAGGCATCTTGCTGGTGTGTCTCCACCGATTGCCTGTCGATCAGCCAAATTTGGAAGACGTCTGCATTGAGTTATCTCAAATTGTAATAATCCGTCCACTATATCACAAAACATTGCGATTGGTTTAGCAAATTGGCGATAATGAAGTCATTGAGCTTAGGACCCAGTCTCCCCCGGGTGGTGCTAAATCGATGAGATTCAATAGAAGCAAAGTAGCCAGAAGGCACAAAATGCATCTAGGGACATTTATTTTTACTAGGTCCCTAAATCGTAGTTCTGGATAGATTAGCGTGGATGGTTCTTTAAGTATATTGTATTATTAGACTGTTATATAACGTACAACTAAATGTATGATTTTGTTAATTTTCAATTTCAATTTCAGTGAGCGAGGTAAGGCGCTTTAACCTTGGCAAATTATTTCCAGACTTTTGGTTCAAACGCCAAAAGTCCAGCCACAGGCAAAAGAAGCATAAACTAATCTTTCTGGCATCTATGCCCCCAACGATAAAATAAAAATTATCACATTATTTAACTCTAAATGAAAGCATTTGGTACCGGAGGGCTTTCGAAGTAGTGGAGCGATTTCAGACACTCTTTTTGGAATCGCTCTATTTCTTGGAGTCCGCTCTGTGGCACATGCTTCGCAGTTGGCCTGGCCTGGTGACAAGAAAAATGATGCATTCAAGAAGTCGTCATTTTCCAGGATGCTTTCAAGAATTGACTGCGTTATTGTGAGATTAGTTTAGATTAGTACACAACAGGGTTGCTATTATTGATGATACAAAGGATTGGGGATACATAGGTGGATTCAATCAATTCTAACGGGGTTTCTATGAACAACATGATTCATTGAAACCCCCTCTGGTGGTAAAATTACCATGTCATGGTAGCCTGATTCATCGTATCGACCAGACTATCTGGATTCACTGCACTCTGATCGTTATCTAATGGGTTCATTTCACTCCTAGCTTCATCCCCCATAACCCCTCCAACCCTCGTCGGTCACGACATTACCGAACCACTGATGGCCGTACTCTTGCGTTGTAACGGTATCTATAGAAGTTCAGGTGCGATAATCATTAAGGTTGGATCATTGAGCAAAAGAGATTCCCTGTATATCCATAGGATAGGCAGTTAAACAAAATTAAGTCGCCTTTTCCTAGTCTTGGAAGCACAACAACAGTTTAATCGATTTTGTTCATCTTACCGATACTTGTCGAGACCCCAGTTTTCCAGTTTCAGCCAAATCTGGAGCAGTTGGCTGATCCATCTTCTTCGTGAACATGCTGTACGGGATGCCGATATATTCGTCCATGGTTTGCAGTATTTTTAAGCCCGAATCCAACTCGAATGGGCAAATACCCTCTGATTGTCTTTCACTGTGTACGGAAAATCGGACATCAGGAAAGCTAGCAGATACACCGATATCTTTGGGGTTCGTAAACCTTCGTAACCTCCGAAACCTTCTTTCACGTAGTCTGTACCCTCCTCAATCGGTGTGTTGGAAATTGCACTGTAGTTGGAATGGTGAATGATTTACATGTCGAAGATAGCTTTCAGGGCAGGTGCGGCGAAACATGGAAAAGCAGTTCTGGGTTGGAATTGTGTAGCGAGCAATTGTTTTGTTTCTCCTTTGTTATTATGTACGTGACCATGTATCTTCCGTCCTTATCGTTTCTCAGCAATCCGTAGTACCGTAAAACGGGGTGACTTCGATCACTTTTTGAACTATTTCTTGAAGTTTTCTAGGATAATTATCTTTAAAATTTTGTTTTACATTTTTAAAACCTACAGCGTCAAAACACTACACAGAAATTTAAAAAAATTATTATGTCAGATGAACTTTAAAAAAATTGTTCAATTCCCGCGGCCAATTTTCAATAATGGGGTGACTTCGATCAAAATCAATTTTATCCATTTGAAGTGCTTAAATGAATAAAAAAAACACCAAATGTTTATGCAAACCGTTTGATGCAGATGTCTCCCGAATAGCACAGGGGTGGAGCATTCCCCAAAGGGAACGTTCATTAATTATGTCACGCAAAAAGGGACCATTTTCAAAACCCTCCCCCCTTTGTCATGTTTTTTTATGGACCTTAAATTTTGTGGTGGTCAATGTATGCGATCTCTTCATAAAAGAGGTGAACCAGTCCTTACGGCGATTGTTGTTGTGGAATCGCGTTTTTATCTGGTTACTATCCAGAAAACCTTTCACCAGTAGCTTTGCGCTGGCCGGAGTCAAAGGGAATCCCCATTCACCTACAATATTGATAGTTTCCCGGAGATCCGCATCCTGGGCATCGGTTAAGATTGTCTGACCACCAACCGTCTGCAGGTGCCGTCCATTGAGTGTATCATGAAGGGTGCTGTAAGGAATGCTGTAGGTCCGAGCAGCTTCACGCAGTGAATATCGTTTTTTTCGTACTGCCTCCAACGCAGCATCCATCGATTCGGAACTGTACTGTAAATAAGCTCTTCCACCAACTTTTTTCACGTACTTTCTCGGCATTTTGGACTTCTCAATGCCATTAAATTGTCGAAATAAATGTTTCACACCTTTTCTCCAACACAGAACAAAACAAAACAAACCCTTTGACAGACTGGAAGGTAGTGCAACACTTCGAGAAGGTTGTCGCGTTTATTCGTTTGCTCTTAATTTTCGATCAAAATATTTTTTTTTATTCATCAATTTGTTTATGTATACAAAATAAATATGTTTTCGATAAGTTTAGAGAGACGAATGTTTAAGTAATCTGAAAATGTGGTTATCGATTTTATTGCTTGAATATATGATTGTTGTTGGGCTTGGTAAAAAGTACCAAAAGAAGCATTTTTTAAAAATATTTTTTATAGCGAAGGAAATAGAGAAATGCTAAAAACAAAATGCATTTATATACCCTAATAAAAACTGAATATATATGTTTCAAAGCTTAAAAAATTCAGGCACTTGGAGAAGGATAATTTTAAATTGAATTGGCGGTCGAAGTCACCCCGCTCTACGGTACCTCAAATGTAGCAGTGAGCGTGTAGAGATTCAGCTAGATACAGGTTAATTTTTGAAAACAAAAATCTTAATGAAATCTCTTCCTGGATCCACCGCAAAGCTTAACCTGCACAGAAGAAACCATTCCTCGTCAGTGACATTGGAGGGCAGTTTGAACAATTCCACATTTTCCAGGTAGAGTCCACGTTGATAAAAGTGAATAGTCCTAACCGTGCTCTAAACTTCAAAGTACAATGCTGCTGTACTATCGAATGTTCGTTGTCCCTCGTGAATTCCGGTTCGGATCTGAACCCAGTAAGGGAACGGTTCGATGTAGCTTGGAATCCAAGAAGAATAATCAACTCTCATGGTTCATGATTCGTGACTTCGAATAGCTGCTAATTTCTCTTCGGTACTGATCTAATCCGGTAAACTGTAACTACCCTGGATACTTGGGTGGGAAAACGCAACAGAGGTGGCGTAGAACAGGAACAGCAGCCTTCAAGGCTTCAAGGAGCCATTTTAGGGCCACAATTCAAACTAAGCTATTTCAAACATATAATGTAATTTTTCTGGTTAAATAACCATTTTATTAGCCTTATCTCCAGTGATAAGCTCCTGACAAAATTGCTATTACGTATCAATGAACTAAGTCCTAATCTAATCGATTACTCTTCTGTGACAAGAACATGATTATACGAACAATCGCCGCTAAACGGCCAATCAACATTACAAACGCTTAAGCACATTTTTTCCACATTTCGCACTTGATATTCATGGCCGGCCGTAATTGGAATTTAATGATATAAAAATAAATAAATTGTTCGTCCTTCAAACTGTTCGCGCTATCGATTACCATTCGATTCATTCTTTATTTGAACAAGTGGCACTCGATCAACAACAATCATTTGCACACACAACCGGGGTCGGAACATGTGGTTAAAATGTATAATTTTCGCCTGGTCCACCAAAAAATGCATGGGATCAAACGATGAAGTTTTAATACCAGCCAATGAATCGCGAGAACTCGATTAAACAACATCAACAACAACGGTCCGATGCGTGCATTTTGCATCATGTGGGCATGTGGAGAGGTGTAGTAGATATGTGGGCAGATTATGTGCGACCCATTCACACCTCACGTGCCTTTTATTACCTCAACGGCGGTGACGACGACGGCGACGACGACGATGCTGATGATTCGAAAAACCGATAAGCCTATTGAACGGGACTGATTAATTTCTTCCTTATCCTGATGCCCCACCGTGTGGCATCAATCGGGGAAAGGGCGTGAGTCAATCATCGATACTCAATTGAGATACGGCAGTTGAGCAGCGATGTGGACGAGTATGATGGTAAACAAACCGTATGTGTGCATTACTCGGCGTGAACGTGCGGTGGCCAACGCCTGTGTGGTCCTTTTTGGGGTCGACGTGGGGCTCATTATAAACCCACATCGACTGACGTGTGACCCGTTAGTGATGGGGTGGTTTTGGGCTCCAATTACGAGGGGAAAAAATCAAATGATATCTACTTGAAATGACCTGTTCATATGAGATTTGTACTTCCTGAAGCCGGATTATTCTCGCTCGTTGCTTATAAGCATTCATACATACATACATGCATATGCATGGCTCAAGCCGCGGGAACACACTGGTTGCGTGAGAATTATCCCAACCTGAGATTGTGCTCGACGGGGATCTTGTACTGGGTGCGATTGACTCTTGTGGGAAGGCCGGAGACAACATGAACGATATTAAGATTGTTCTCTATAATAATGAAACACTTTCGTTTGAGTATAAACTTTTATCGCATGGGTAAAAATTGATGAAATTTTATGTAAAACTAGTGTTGCCAGTCGTTGCCGTCCAACGTGAGGTACGTCTCGTCACCCATAAGACTCCCACCTTCCGCTACGCCGGGAAGATCTGGACTGGACAGTAATTTATTGCTAAAGGGTGTCCACGATGAAATTGCCACACTACGAAATTGCTCTAACTTTTTAACCGTTGGGTAGAATTTAATGAAAATTTTGGTGGACTTAGTTCATAGTGCATTATTTACATCCTGCAAGTTTTAAAGTCCTGTGATCAAAACTCGCGGAAATGGAGTCGAAAGAACAGCTCGTGCGTGATAAAATCTTGCGCATTCATCACGAGAACAAGGATCTCTCGCATCGTTCCATCGCTCAAACGTTGGGAATCGCGAATTCTACGGTGTCGCGAGTGATTAAGCGGTTCGAGGAACGGTTGACCACCGATCGGAAGCCCAGAAGTGAAGGAAAAAGTATTCCGTACAACACCAAAAATCACAACCGCGTAGTTGGGGCCTTCAACCGAAATCCGAACGCCTCCGTTCGGGATGTGGCTAAGAAGCTGCACCTAAGCCGAAGTTTTGTCCAGAAGGCCAAAACTAAGGCTGGGCTTCGAACGTTCAAGGTAAAAGAGGCCCCTAATCGCGACGAGAAGCAGAACAAGTCCGCCAAAACCCGTGCCAGGAAGTTGTACCTCAACATGCTGACGAAAGTTGAATGCTGCATCATGGACGAAGAAACATATGTGAAGGCCAACTTCAAACAGATCCCCGGCAACCTGTTTTTCACGGCCAAGGATAAGTTCAGCGTTCCGGAGCATGTCCGCACTCAGAAGATGTCCAAATTTGTGAAGAAATTCCTGGTTTGGCAAGCCATCTGCACGTGCGGGAAGCGGAGTGCACCTTTCGTGACCCAGGACACGATGAACGGACAGGTGTACATAAAAGAGTGCCTCCAGAAGCGGCTGCTTCCTCTCCTGAAGGCCCACAACGTCCCAACAATCTTCTGGCTGGATTTGGCCTCATGCCACTACTCCAAGGACGTGCTGAAGTGGTATGCGGACAATAAGGTCAATTTCGTGCCGAAAATGTTCAACCCTCCCAACACTCCGGAGCTCCGCCCCATCGAGAAGTACTGGGCGATTATGAAGCAGCACCTTCTTAAACGACCTAAGGTAGTGAAGACAGTCGAGGAACTGAAGAAAGTATGGGTTTACATGCAAAAAACGGTTGATTCACAGGTTGTGCAGAATCTTATGGCCGGGGTTAAGGCCAAGGTGCGGGCATTTGCGTATGGACTGTAAATTAAATACGAGTAAAATGGTAAAATGAAGTTTAATAGTTATTTCTCAATCCCTGAAAATTTGATGGCAATCGGATGAAAACTCGAATTTTGCGAATCAATTTTGTGTGTGGCAATTTCATCGTGGACACCCTTTAGAACTAACAGAAATGAAGAGAAAGTATTGATAGCTCCGTATAGCCTAACGGCAGGCTTTGAGAATTGAAAGATACAAGTTGAAAACGAGCGCAGGGCATATGAAGGTGGTGCATACGATCGGGCACATAATCTTTTACCAAGCTACCCCAGATGCAGGGTAGGCAAGGGGGAGGATACCCCCTTGACTGGTAAAAGGATATGCGACCGATCGTGCTCTTATACAACCTATTGCTGTTGGGTTTATTTTTAGCATGAAATAGTCGGTGCATGCTAAAACTAAACCCAACAGCAAGAGATAATTTCTCACCCATGTTAGGCATTGGGAGAAGGAAACAAACAAATCGCTAGAACCAGAACAAAGCAATAGGTAGTATAAGAGCACGATCGGTCGCATATTCTTTTACCAGTCCCCCCTTGCCTACCCTGCATCTGGGGTAGCTTGGTAAAAGATTATGCGCCCGATCGTATACTACCTTCCTATGCCCTCCGCTCGTTTTCAACTTGTATCTTTCAATGTTCAAAGCCTGCCGTTACGCTATACGGAACTATCAATACTTTCTCTTCATTTCTGTTAGTTCTAGCAATAAATTGCTGCAAGGTGTACTTCAAAACTAGGGGTACTACAACAGTGAACCAATTCAAATCGCTAAAGGGCGATACGGTCAAAATTTGGTCAATATCAACTTGACGTATTTCTTTCAATTTTGCATTTAAAAAACCTGAACACCCCTCATTTTGAAGGTGTGTGTGTGTAGAATGTTGCTTCTATTTTGATTTTGGAATTCACTCTTCAGTTGTCAAAATGCCGTCCAAGCAAGAAGAGCAGCGTATCAAAATTTTGCTCGCGCATCACGAAAATCCGAGCTACTCGCACGCAAAGTTGGCAAAATCGCTAAAAGTTGCCAAATCAACCGTTACAAATGTAATTAAAGTGTTTGGGGAACGTTTGTCGACAGCCAGGAAGTCTGGATCGGGGGGAAATCGAAAACCGGAAGCCGCTGAGACGACAAAGAGAGTTGCCGGTAGTTTCAAGCGAAACCCTAACCTATCTCTCCGAGATGCCGCAAATAAGCTGGGTGTATCGTCTACAACCGTGCATCGAGCCAAAAAAACGAGCCGGACTATCGACTTAAAAGAAGGTAGTGACTCCAAATCGCGATGATAAACAAAATACGACGGCCAAAGCGCGATCCCGGTTTGAATAAACGTCTGCTGCCTTTCCTGAAGAAACACGGTTGTTCCGTACTGTTTTGGCCGGATTTGGCATCTTGCCATTACGGTAAAAAAGCCATGGAGTGGTACGCCGCCAACAACGTGCAGGTGGTTCCCAAGGACAAGAACCCTCCCAACACGCCAGAGCTCAACTCAATTGAGAAATACTGGGCTATTGTCAAGCGGAACCTAAAGAAGACCAAAAAAACTGCTAAGGACGAGCAGCAGTTCAAGGCAAACTGGCTTTCTGCGGCAAAGAAGGTGGACAAGGTGGCTGTACAAAATCTGATGGCAGGGGTCAAGCGTAAGGCCCGGCAATTCGGATTTGGAAAAGCGGAAGCCTAACTGAATATTTTTCCTGAATTTTATACTAATTGAACTTGAAAAAGAAATTTAATTTGATTTTTTAAATAAACGATTTCACCGATTTACACGCGTTTTCCCTTGACCAAATTTTGACCGTATCACCCTTTAGTTGCATATTGATTGTTGGTACGAACAAACCATAGATCGTTGTTTCACTGTTCTCAGCTGCCCATAGCTGCCGTAAACAAACTGATGGAGCTGTCAAATTTTCACAGTATATAGGCAACTAGTAGATATTGACTACTGACCGGTGGATTGGCCACCAGGTGGCAGGGTAACCGCATGAAAAATCGGAACGTTTAGTTGCTTTTTTTACTGCGTGCTTTAATGTTTACATGCTCAAAATTTCCTCACAATCTGTCAAGTGGTTATCGCGATGGCTTCCAAACAAGAAGTGCTTCCACAAGAAATTATGGGCGTGGTCGTGGAAAATCCAGGCCAGTTCCTAAGGCGGATCGAGAAACAGTTGGGAATCGACAATTCGACCTTGTGATAAAATCGTTTAAGGAGACCCAGACGACCCAGCGGCGAGCTGGCAGCGGAAGAAAAGCAAAGACGACCGACTCCGTGAACGCACGGAAGGTAAGGGATTACTTCAAGCGCAATCCGATTCGATTCGGGACGAACCAGACGGAAGAATTGTACTTCTTGGCCACGTCCCGCAGACAATGAAGCAGGTCGCACTTCATGCCTTCAATCTAAGATAGGCACCTAACCGAGCCGATAAACAGAATACGGTGGACAAATTGTACTGTGAGTGGTTGGTGCAGCCGAAATGCATCGTAATGGACGACGAGACGAACATTAAAGCGGACGCCTGTGGGTGCGGCAAATTCAGCAAGCCGTAACGGGCGGAATCATCCACGGCCAAATGTATGAAGAAGTATGCTGGGGCGTGCGGTTTCGGCCAGGGCTTGTTTGGGGTCGGCGCGACGGTGTGGGGGGGGGGGGGGGAGGGGGTTGTTTTGGGCGGGGGCCGGCAAACTCCATTTGGAATAAAAAATTGGGGGGGGGGGGGGGGGGGGGAAAAATTTAAAAGGTTGGGAGGGGGGGGTGGTGTGTATAGAGTAGGTTTTTTGTTGGTGGGTGGTTGTTTTTTGTGGTGTTTTGTGTTTGGGGAATTTATTAATTAAATAAACAAAAAATTATTTATTTATTGTTTTGTCTTCGATTAAAAATATAACGCACAGACATTGACTTAATTACTATCCCTTATCTTTAATTTAAAAGTATTCTTGCTTACATTAAAATCATACAGGTGGTAAACATCATTGAACAATGCACAACAAACATCGAGAGGGTTATTATGCCCGTACTGTGTACGATGAACAGAGCGTCGAAGAAATTGCGTTCTCCGAATAGATCTTGAAGGAGCGTTGAAATTGAGCTTTGCCACGACTTCGGAGCAGTCAATGTTATGTCCAAGCAGGTCAAACACGAAAAGTTGTTGTAGATTTCTCCGCCTACTTTGTAGAGTTGGTAGATTGATGAGTGCGCAGCGATGTTCATAAGGCGGCAGTAGGAATCGATTTCGCCAAGGAAGCCTTCGGAGTGCATATCTAACGAAACTTTTTTGTACTCGTTCTATGCGATCAATCTGAACGGCATGATATGGGGCCCAAACTGTAACCCCATATTCTAGTAAGCTACGAACAAGAGATATATATAATGCCTTCAGACAATACACGTCGGTGAATTTTCTGGTGTTACGTTTGATAAGTCCTAGTACAGCGAAGGCTTTTGCTATAGCAGATGAGATGTGTTCAGCAAAACGCAACTTGGAATCAAGCGTTATTCCTAAGTCCTTGATTAGCGTGACTCGTTCTACCGTGGCAGTGTGCATTGAGTATTCGAAGACTGTTGGTGTGCGTATCCGAGTGAACGAGATTACATTGCATTTCTTAACGTTCACCTCCATTCCATTTCTAGCGCACCAATCCAAGACATTGTCAACGTCCATCTGCAATGCACAGCAGTCCACCAGGGATGTTATGACTCGAAAAATTTTTAGGTCATCTGCGTACATTATTTTGAAAGACTTCAATTCATTGCAGAGATCATTCACAAACAGCACGAAGAGAAGTGGCCCGAGATGGCTACCTTGAGGAACGCCTGATGTGATAACAAATGGAACCGAAAGTGTCGCACCTAGTCGCACAGATGCACTACGGTTTGTCAGGTACGAGAAGATCCAATTAGTCAACCAAACTGGAAAACCAATTCGTCTTAGTTTTTCCACTACCAGATTATGCGGGACTCTGTCAAATGCTTTCGAAAAGTCAATGTAAACCGCATCGATCTGTTGACGTTTTTCAATCATGTCGATCAGCTTTGAAACGTAGCTCATTAAATTCGTAGTGGTTGATCGCTTTCTGACAAATCCATGCTGGTCAGCAGTGATAATATGCTGAATTGCAGGGTAAAGAACATCTAAGAGCATGCTTTCAAAAACCTTCGGAAGGCAGCTCAGAATGGAAATTCCTCTGTAATTCTTGACATCGTGCACGTTGCCCGATTTGTGGATTGGAGTTATCAGAGCCTCTTTCCATTTCACAGGAAACACACTTTCAGCAATGGAACGATTGAAAAGCAGAGAAGCTGGTTGAGCCAATGAAGCAGAGCACTTCTTAATAAAGATCGGCTGTAGTCCGTCTGATCCTGGTCCCTTAGAACTGTCGATACCACGCAGTTTTGTGTACACATCATGTTGCGTGAATGAAGTCGTAGGCAGATTTAGGTCGAACGAATGCAGACTACTCAAGTATGATTCTGACAATGGTGCTGATCTATTGCTAAGCACACTTTGGAAGAATGAAGAGAAAAGATTTGCAGAATCAATCGGTGTCGTTGAGGTATTATCTTCGTAGCTAACCAGCGGGGGAATTCCACGAGATGACGTTCGATTACGTAGATAAGTCCAGAACTGCTTTGGGTCGTCCTTCATGTTGCTCTCAAGCCGGTGAATATATGATTGAAAACATGACGTGTTCAGAGCGTGGAATTGGGATTCCAAACCGCGCACTAAAGCTTTATGCTCTTCAGTTTTAATCCGAAAATATCGTTTACGAGCTTTTCGTAGCCTATTACGAAGATTTCGCAGTTCCCCGTTCCACCATGGCTGTTTATTGTCGGGCCGACGTGTACGCTTCCTCAATGGTACGCATTGTTCAAAAATTGCTTCCAGTTCAAGATAAAATCGGGTCACAGCATCGTCTAAGGTGCCTAATGTTAAAATACCGTGCCAATCGGTTTGTGAGATTTCAGCATCAAGTTCGTCATAATCGCATTGGTTAAAGTCGTAGAAGATCTCAACGTTGGTATTGCCCGATGAGATGTGTAAAGCATCAATGGACAAAACAAACGGCTTATGATGACGGTCCACTTTCATTAAAGGCAAGGGCGGTTCTAGTATTTCACAAACACTGGAGTTAGTCACAAACGCTAGATCAAGCAACCTCTCATTCTCGTTCAGCAAGTGATTCATTTGCGACAAGCCAGAAGCAATAATGTTTTCAACTAGCGATAACTCTTGTTCCGACGAAGCATTGGTTGGTATAAAGCATCCCACGTCGTCATCGAAACTCCAGCGAATGTGTGGTAAGTTGTAGTCGCCAACAATTACAACACTATCCCTGGTACTTGCCTGTGTGTACAACTCATTGAAACACGCTGCATGCTGTTCATACAGAGCAGGTTCACTGTTAGGAGGCAGATAGATCGCACACACAAAAAGCGAAGCGGCCCCGTCGGTAACACGAACCATTAACTGCTCAAGTCGACGGGCTTCACTAACGTCCACAATATTACTCTGAAGGGCCTTTTTGATACCTATTATAACACCTCTACCGCGGTGGAGGTGACTAGAGGACGGATTGCGATCACAACGATGGATCACGTATTCGTCGGTTAGCTCAGCATTTAGCACATTGACGTTTAGCCATGTTTCAGTGAATACCACAACGTCGTAATCACAAGCAGAAAGAGCCGCAAAAAGTTCGTTCGTTTTGGTACGCAGACCTCTTACGTTCTGGTAATAAACCGTAAGCGAGGATTTAGGTTGATGGCACTTTCCATCTATGGCACAATCGGGTCCTCCAAGTGCCGTCGTAGAGCAGATAGGCAGGCTATTGGAATCAATCGGTAAGAGGAAGGTAGCTGAAGGGTGAGCACTAGGTACTGTACCCATGGTCAAATGAGCACGAGTATTAGTGGAGGGTGGCGGTGTGATTAATTCGACGGTAATGCTCCCGGATCGGCATTCAGCGTGGGTTTCCAAAAATGTCGCGCGCTCGAGTCGTTGTCCATGAATTCACGAAATTCAACACCTTGAGGCCAAGTGGAAGACTCCATTGCCTTAGACTTAAGGTCCTGACTGACACCTACCTTGAACGATACGAACGATAATGTGGATACAGGCCGGCCCTTGGGGATGAGTGATTTGGCCACTACGTCGTCCGTTTGCAAACATTCCTTAGCAAGGTTGTGAATGTCCGCTTCACAAACTTCGGGTGAGATTTTTGTGAGGTATATCCAAAATTTGCTATCCGTCCTTTCTGCTACGCCCTGGGATGCTCCATTAGCTGACAGACTGCTACCACGAAATATTTTTCTTGGACGTGCGGGTCGCTCCGGGTCTTCGTCACGTGTTCGCTTCGGTGTCGATCGATTGTTAAACTGAAAACGACGTGGTAAAGGTGATAAAACCGCAGGAGAGAGCTTATTGAATCCCCCTTGGATCTCCAGTCTCAGTTCGGCGATCAAACTGTCCTTTATCTCCGTCTTCAATTCCTGAACCACTTTTTGGTAAACATCGTTCAGTTCAATTGTTGCCGCATTCATCGACGTTAGTGTGTTCTTGAAACGTGCGTTTCCCATGATATCACGACATCCTTTGCACATCCAGAAAATAGCGGGATTCCCGTTGATTTCTTTGTATAGAGAATCTGTTATTTTGGGGCAGCTAAAGTGAAAAGTTGCTTTGCAGAAACCACTGCAAACAACTTCCGTAGCATCCATGGCTACAGCGCAGCTATTACAGATTTCCATTTCGCGCTTAGGAAGTGAGCAAAATAGTAACGTGTGGACGTCACTGTCTATGATCCACTTACAACAGCAGTACCGCAGCAGAAAAAATACAGGAAAACTAGCAACACTGGCTGCGATAAACCGATAAGGTAGATCTAGATCACTTTCTCTGTCAGTTTGAGAATCCCACGCACACTGACGCACAGCTTGTCCGGTGATTGAAACGAACGATGTTATTGTTTACCTTACAGCTGATCGATGTTGAGGATTGCTAAGCGGTCAACGATACGAGCAGATGATTACTGATGTCCGGTGGTCGTATGTGGAGTTTTCTTGTTCGGATCGTGTAATGAAAACAACGGCAGGAAATAGGATTTTATTTGGTTGCGTGATGAGTACAGTTTCGATAGGAATTATGATAAATCGTGTCGATAATCGATGCAATACACAGCAGTATGTGGCTGGCTGGACATAGCTATTATGTGTTTATTTATTTTCTGAGCGTTTCAAAAATATGCAACTTAAAATGAGTTTTTGGTTATCTTTTTTTTTTTTTTCTTTTTTTTTTTTTTTCCATTTTTTTTTTTTTTTTTTTTTATTAGTTTTGAGAAAAACCACACACACAAAGGTTAGTTTTCGGGATTGGTGAGCAACTGCTTGTAGAGCTTCTGGACACGGGTTTTTGCAGCGACATTTTGCTTGTCATTTCTATTTCTGCACTTTGGAGGCATGTAGTCCAGACCGTTCTATGGTTGCCTGGACAAAAAAGATCGACAACTTCGATTTCCGAAGACATCGATCGGCATGTTTGATCGACGCCTAGAGCCTCTCATGTTGATGGGAAATTATCTGCTTCTGATAAATTTCGTCTCCTTAAAGGTTTTTATCACACGAGACGCGATGATATTAACTAAACCAAGCTTCTTAGGGCATCTTCAACGGCGATCCAAATCGAGGATTGGATTTATTTTTTTAGACCAAACGCAAAAGCATCGCTGCACCGGTGTTGTAAATTTTGTTTTATACTGGATTTATTTTGCATCATTTCAAAACTGGTATATGTTTTGATCTATTCTTGCAGCAATTTGGAACAAGAAAAATACTGTTCCAAAACACTACACGCTACTTGATAATATCAATTATTGAGTAAAATTTCAGCTTTTACTAAACAATAACTCCATTTTATTGAGTATATTCTGAGGTATATTTGTGAGCCGAAAAGATGCTGGCGGCGGACAAAAAGTTGTGTTGCTCGGATGCTCAGATGCTGATAATTACTTCAAGTTGCGCCCGGTGCTAGTGAATTGTCTTTTCGTTTCATTCCTAAATAACGAATGCTTGTCTTAGTTTTTTTTTACAGCCACTGAATTTTCCGGAAAACGCTGACTAGATCGAAATGCGGAGGTTCCGAGATTCCGAATAATATTTCGATTGCTCGGAAATGAAAAGTAATGAAGTCTTCAAAGTAAACAATCAGTTTATTGATAGATTGGTCATGATAAGCACTTGCAAATAGCTCATACACATAAATTTTGGAGAAGCCTCTAGTTGACTCTAGTTGTCGTTTAATGTCCAGGAACACCTCCCTTGGCATGCGGAATCGCAGAAAGTGCTTCTCGTTGTAGGTTTGCGTGTCGCTAAAGTAGTCCTGGAACAGCTTCTGATGACCGGAACGGAAATCACGATCGACGTTGGGGCGTCACCCAGTACGTGACCCCTTCGACACTTGTTTATCCGCTGCCAAACTACAAATCAACATTATCTAATGTCGTTATAATGAAATGCATGCATTCACACACTCACCTTCAGCCAAACGAAAGAACAAGTATTCCTTGTCGTCAGGTAACGACGCACTACTGGCATTAAAAATTGTTTGGTCAAACCAATCAATGGCAAAATGTTTGTGAAAAATCTGCGACCTTGAAAAAAAACTTCTGATCTCTGATTGAATGATCGACAGGATGTCAGGTGTTGGCGGGCTTAACAACAAAAAATACAACACCGGTGCGGGGAACGTAAAGTTGGTCTATTTTAGCTAGTTCTAATAATGTTTCGCTGATTCAAATCAGGTATAAAGTTGATCTAAAAATAGACCGCCGCTGAAGATGCCCTTAGCGATCCATCTATGGGGTGCATTCGGGTTGGCAGTATAAGTGTACACATTTTTTTCAAGCAGCATTTGATGTTCCAAAGCCATGGCCTTACGTACTTCACGGCTTGCTATGAAACTTGACAGACGTCAACAATGCACGTTGAACCAGTTTTACTCACACGGTTAAAAATATGTAGACAAATTTGGTGGTGCTATTTTCCACGAATCCACAAATAATCTTACCTTGTATCTTAAGTCAAATTATCATTCGGACTCAATTTTATCCTTTTTATAGAACAGATGTCACATCAGTTACCAACAAGCAATTAACTACAAAATTTTGAACTGAATTGTATAAAACGGCTTGTTTGCTTGCTTGGTTAAGAAAACCCACGTAAAGAATCCGGGGAAGACGTTAATGAACACATGCCCATTATCATAACGCGCATTTCCAAGCCACTCCATGGAGCGCAACCTTTCTTGGGCCATTTCCCGGACAGTACCAGCGCAGCATGCCAAGTATTGACATATAATTAGCTCCCACACAATCTAACCACAGATATAATTATGATTTATTTGTAATTATTTCCAGTTTTAATTTTAATTTTAATTAAATTGAATTTTATTATTTGCGAGGTGCAAACATACGGCGATGCATCCTGCTCGGGCTGAACTGCGTACTAGGAATACTAAATCATCGCCCCATCGCCCGTTTCCGTGTGGGGATATATTGACTCCCAACGGGGTACACGCAGATTTGGCCATTGCAGCTCCCATCCACGTGCAAATGTCAGCTAGCAACGGGACGTGCGAGTTGTTGTTTGTGCATCAACACTTTAATCAATTTTGACCACGGTGGCATCTATTAGCGTCGCCACCGTCGACGCTGGAAATGAGGCTCCTCGACATTTGTGTGTTAGCCCAATGTTTGTGGACTCATTTGATTATGTGTTTATCAATTTGTATTCAAATTTTGCTTATTTAATTCAAAGTGAGTAACGTATGTGAATTCTATTCCAGATGACCCAATCGATGGCGTGCTCCCTTCTGGCTGTAGCGACAATTTCAAACCAAATATTGAAATGACATGTTTGCGAATCAAACTTTTCGCCGGATCTCACCCGACGGTGGCATCATGGGTTGGACTGTAGGCGTGGGTACTTACTCGGGCGAGAGAAAGGCAATATCTTTAGAAGCGTACGGTACTTTGTTATTGAAGATCATCGATCTCTCGACGTGAGCCCGTAACGGAATTGCCGTGTCATAAATAGACATATCCCATGCCAGGTCTTACTCCTTTAATAGGTACTTCGTCGGATTTATACCACCTTCCACCTTCCAAGATGGTCAACAGGACCAGAGGGGAAAGTTAACAACCGTGTGGTTGGTAGGCCATCATTGACGTGAGTTGAAAAAGCCCCAGCGAAGGGCTAACCATTGCTGGCTCCATCCCAGATCAGCCATAGATGGTAAATCGAATGATATAAATAAAATCGGAGATTTAACTCGCCAGCCGCGGTGCATTCATAGCAGCAACGAGATGATATCGCGACCCATGGGAGATTTTCTGATCTACCTGCCAGATAGAGATGTAAATGACGGTTTCTCGCGTTCACGTTGGTTAGGCGTGAATAGCAGCTTTTTCGCATAAAAAGGCATTAATCATATGGGACGATAGCCGCGAAGCTATTGGCCCTGTGCCACCCTCTTTTTGTCTGGGAGCTGACTGTTTTTTTCTCACTTGGATGGAACTGCAGTTCGGTCACTTACCAAAGCAAAACCGATAGCAGTTATTAGTGGCAAGGGTTATTATCCGAAGCTGAATGATGGGTTCTTTTGTGCCCAAGATCGGGCTCGGTCTTTGAAAGGTGCAACAGGTGATTAGCATGCCTGACAGTCTGATAATCTTTGAAAGGGTGGAAATTTGATGCTTAAGATAATGGTTCAAGAGAGTTTCCAGATTGCATACATTAGATGGATTGTGCATCGCAATTAGTTTCTCGCTATAGGTGTTTATGAAATACATATACTGAAGGTGGTTGTGGTACCTAGTTGTGACTTAACAGTTAAGGATCCTTTTAACAGTCGTTCACTGTAGGGGAGGATAGTTTTTTTCCTTTGGGGGCCTCATTTTTCAACGGTTTCGGAGTGTAATTTTTATTTTTTTTTTCGGTGAAAAAGAAAAAAGCCCCGGTGGAAGGGGGGGGACGAAGGAAAAATTTGAATGTTTTTTGAAAAAAAGGAGGGTCCTGGGGGGTTTGGGGGGGGTAAAGTGTGTGTTATAAAAAAAAAAAAATATATTGTTCTTTTTGTGGTGTTTCCCCCTTTGGTGGGGCTGTTGTAAATATTTTGTATTTGTAATTTGGTGTTGTTTTGGGGGGGGGGGGAAGGAAAATTTTGTGCCCACATTGGCACAATTCTGAAAAAAGACGGTCAAAAACATTTTCACCCTTTTGTCATCATTTCATCGACTAGGTGTCTTCAAAAGAGTTGCTCAAAATGTTATTTCGCATCTTTTGAAAAAAACACGCCTAACCTTTCATAAGGGCTTAACTACACTTTCAACTTCTAACTTTTTCCAGCTACGAGATAACGGGTTATTGTCTTGGACAAAGTTGTAGAACAAGTAATTTTAAGAAAAGTTGCTGAAGACACTAAGTTTCTAGAGCCCAACGTTAAAGAGATATAATTGGTTTTCTTTCAGCACTACTCTAAAACCGGTTTTTTGAGATAATTATTACTTTTTTCAAATTTGACGATTTCAATATGTTGTAAGAAATTGTAGGAATTATTAAAATACACATTTTTGCAGAACACACCAATGCTCTCTGGTGACCACATTTTGGTATATGGTGATTCAAGTGTCTGTATGACGTCATAATCAACCGCCTTAAAACGGGTGGACGGGTCCTGGCGGGGTCTAAAACAGATTGTATTTGTAAGAATATCTTATGAACTAGTATTCCTGAAATTTTCAGCGTTGGGTACTGAAGGGTACCTAGTAAAACCTCAGTTTGAAATAGTACAGGTTATAAGCCAATTTATATGTCACATGTGACGTAATGTTCAACAAACTAAAAAAATATATATGCAGGTCCTGGCGGCGTCTCAAATTGATTATATTTGTAAGATTATCTTATGAACTAGTAATCCTGAAATTTTCAGCATTGGGTACCCAAGGGTACCTGGTAACCCGTTATCTCGTAGCTGGAAAAAGTTAGAAGTTGAAAGTGTGGTTAAGCCCTTATGAAAGGTTAGGCGTGTTTTTTCAAAAGATGCGAAATAACATTTTGAGCAACTCTTTTGAAGACACCTAGTCGATAAAATGATGACAAAAGGGTCAAAATGTTTTTGACCGTCTTTTTTCAGAATTGTGCCAATGTGCGCCTGCTCCACCCGGGCCTAACAAAAGTCGGCAATCGTGGCCTACTTCGTGTCGGCTGGATACGATCGCGGAAACATCTACAAGATTCCGGCATTTTTGGAGAAGGGAGAGTCCATTGGCCATCGAGTGGAAGCCAGGTTCCGGCCGTCCGAGTGTTTTAAGCGACCGAAAGATTCAATAGAAGCTCAAACGGAAGACGAAACGCAAGGTGGCGACTTCTTTCCGTGCGTTGGGCCGGGAGGTCGGTGCGGCCAGCCAAACGGTCAAGAAGTATATGGCCAAAATGGATATCCACATGCGGAAGCGTCAGTCCAAGCCACCCGTTTCGGAGAACCAAGCAAAAGCCCAGCAACAACGGCTGAAGATTCTGGTCAAAGAGATCTTCCCGGCGAAGTTGAACGTGCGGAAGCATGCCAACCCTCCCAACTTCCCCAGCTCAGCCTAATCGAAAAGTTCTGGGCCAATTTGAAGAGGAGAGTATATTCAAATAATTTCGTGGCCAAAACGACGGATGATTTGATCAAAAAGTCGGCCAAGGAACTGTAGAATATACCTACAAGCATCTAATTTTCACCTAAGGAGTGTATCGAATATAAGCTATCCACATACATTTGCGTTGTACGCATGTATTTGTGATGGTTTTTTATGCTCTGAACACTGCATGCTGTGCGTTTGACTGTCAGCTTTCTTTTGTTTACTTGTTTGTGCGGTTCAAATTCTGCGTTTTCAAAATGTCGCGTATTGAAAAGGAAGTGAAAATTAAGGTTCTGGACACATGGTTAAGTGAGAAGGGTATTACTATGCGAAAATTGGCGAAGCGGTTTGGAATTCATCATGCGAGTGTTAAAACCATCATTAATAAGTTTGGGGAACACTATTCTTTGGATGAGCTACCAGGAGGAGGCAGAAAACCCGGTTCTTTCAACCCGAAACTGGAGCAGAAAGTGGTATCTCTAATCATGAAGAACAAATCAATGTCAATACGTGATTTGGCCAAAAAAGCAGGAACGAGTGTCGGAATGATCCAGCGTATCAAGAGGCGAAACCACCTGAAGACCTACAAGAAGCAGAAAATCTCGAAACAAAGTGCAGAACAGAAGAAGCGAGCAGCAACAAGGGCCCGGAAATTGTATTCGCGTCTTTTGCAGCGTCCGGATGCATGCGTTTTGATGGACGATGAGACCTATGTAAAGGAGGACTCAAAAACCCTTCCAGGTCCACAATACTTTACTGCCGTCGTTGGGGAGGATGTGAGCGATGCGGACAGGTCGATTCAAGTGGAGAAATTCGGTCGAAAGGTACTGGTATGGCAAGCAATATGTTCCTGTGGTTTGAAGTCAACCATTTCTTCACACTACCGGAACTATAAATGCGGAAATCTAACGATCTGAGTGTCTCCAGAAGAGATTGTTGCCTTTATATAAGAAGCATAGTACACCTCCACTGTTTTGGCCGGATTTAGCGTCGGCTCACTATGCCAAAACCACTCTCAATTGGCTCAATCAATCCACCAAATTGCCCTCAGCTTCGACCCATCGAACGTTACTGGGCAATCGTGAAGAGGGTCTTCAAGAAGACTGGCAAGGCAACTGGGAACATTTAGGAGTTCAAAAAAATTTGGGCTCAAGCGTCCAAAAAATGCGATGCAACACTTGTCCGGAACTTGATGAAGAGCATTCGATCCAAAGTTCGAAAATTCGTGAAGGAATAACTTAAATTTCATCCGGTTCATTCATTATGTTCAAGTTTAACCTCGTACAATAAAGGAATATTGGAAGACTGTTTTTTGGACTGATGAGTCCAAATTCGAGTTGTTCAACAGCAAAAAACGAGCTCGTGTATGGCGTACACCTGGAGCGGCGCTTCATGATCGACATATCCAGGGCACAGTTAAGCATGGTGGAGGGAACGTGATGGTGTGGGGGTGTTTTTCTTGGGCGGGGTTGGTGTTTTGGTAAAAATCGATGGTATTATGAGAGCAGATTCCTACATCAACATATTGCGTGAGAATTTGGAGGTTTCGTTGGTTAAAACTGGGCTGGAAAACGAATTTGTGTTCCAGCAAGATAATGACCCAAAACATACCACGAAGAAGTCAAAGGCATTCTTCCGTTCCTGCCGTATTAAACCTATGGAATGGCCCCCACAGAGTCCAGATCTGAACCCAATAGTGAATCTGTGGGCCTGGGCCATCTTGGATTCACGAGTTGATAAGACAGGAGTTACCAACAAACGTAACTATTTTCAAGCTCTTGAGAACGCTTGGAAAGATCTTGACCCACAACACCTGAAGGATCTGGTGGAGAGTATGCCGAAACGTTTGCAAAAACTGTTGAAGGCCAGGGAAGGACACATCAACTACTGATCACTCAACAGACTGGATCTACAACTTGTTTTTTTTTTTAAAGAAAATGAGAAGTGGGCACTTTATTTATGTACCAGACAAGAAAAGAACATAATAAATATGCCATCAAAACAACAAAACTTAGAATCTTTCACTTATTTTACAGTTTGCTGCACAAAAAGGAGAAACTTGGGTTGGTGGGCACTTTTTCTGGCGGTGACTGTAGTTTCTCTTGAAGATAAATATTGCCTCAAATGTTTCGTGCATTCACTGTAAGGTTGGTACTTTGCAGTACTGCGAGAGATCAATCCATCCAGAAATGCTTCGATAATATCGGTAATTTTACGAGCCCATCATTCAAGTGTCGCAATTGCACTCTTCATCACCATCACAAACCACTCACTCTTTCATTGTGGCAGCTAATTGAAACATCAAAGGGTTTTCCCCCCTCACTCACTAAACATGTATAGGTATATGTATCTACAATTGCATCACGTTTCGGTATTTTTCCCCTTTTCCCTGTAAACTGCTGTGACTTTTTTTTTTATCAGACGAGAGGAAGTGAGTGTGTATTCTCCTCTGAACAATGTGCCGGATGGTTCGGCAAAAAAAAAGGGTGCAATCGGAAGCTGTTGTGTGACAATTTGTAATGTGCAAATAACCGTTCATTTGAATGCTGATGGGTGATAAATAAGCACTCTTTTTGAAGAGCAGAATAATGATGGACTAAACGGAAGTGATTCGCGTGGAGGGTACTTATCACATGATTCCGGAGTTTTTTAATTAATGATTTAATGAGTTGATCTGTTTCGGAATTGGGGTGAGGATTTTTTCCTAACACACAAAGGTTTCATCTGACATTCAAACTTTTCAAGTCGAGGACGGAAACGAACGAGCGTGTGGCTTCCGAAAAAGTCCCTGAGAGGCTCTAAAACAAAAGAAAACCGCACGGCTGCTGGTTGATTCCTTTTCCCACCCATAAACAACAAACATGCATCATACAACACCCGGTAGTGGTGCAAAGTGGTGCCACTACCTCTCCGGTTGTTCTATATAGGCCCACAAGGATCAACAGTCCGAGCAAGAATTAATGCTTTTTAGTTTTGTTTTGTACATATTTAGGAAGTGTGTTGTACATTCTATAACATCCGGGGAATCTCGGTGGTCTGGGCCAAGGCAACTACCAACCGACCGACGGACGTACTAACCGGGTCCGCCCGAGCATATATTTGTGATGGATGTTTATTTGCTAGCAATATTTATAAAGCTACATTACGGCTTGTCTCCGTCTTCATGTGCATCTATGCGGCGAAGCGGTTCTGTACAAGTCTGCAGAACGGCATCATGATGGCCGAGCATGCAAATGGGAGTAGACCAGCGCAGCAGAAGGGCAAGAATCCAACGGTTTGAAGTTGTTTCATTTCGAGTTGCGATTCGAATTTGTTCTCTGGATCTCATTGGCGTATTTCAGGGGTTTAGGAGCTCCTTTCAAAATCTATGCAGGGATTCACTTTATCAAACTCCTGGAAAGCAAACCGTGTTGTAACTGTATAGTCCTGTTTGATGAGTTTGATAAAGTTCCAGTTGACAGTTCCTTAAGTTCCGTTGACAAACTAAAAAGATCGCAGTAGGCTCTAGTCACGAGCGAACGATTTTTCTTTCACTGTCATACTTTTCCTACAAATAATATTTCAAACCATAAAATACTTCACTTAGATTTTTTCAACGATCAAAAAGTGAATCGATAGTTTTGTAATACATAATGTCGCGAGCTAAAGGATGTATGTCAACTTCTATTACTTCGGCATTATATGAAGGCACTAATGAGTTTTCGTTGCGGCAGTGTCATGATGAAAGAAGTTTCATCTTCGTCATATTTAAATTTTCTGGGAAAATCATAATTTTCACCTTGGTTTTTCACGATATCGAAGAACTTCTGAGGAATTTTCCAAGAGTGATGAGGGTACCAACCAGCTTTTGAGGATAAGGTGACCACCAAGAGGGATAAATCTGGTAGTGAGTGTACTTGACAAGTGATGCAAATTATTTTCAGATAATAAAAAAATGTTTGCATGAGATGCGTGTTTTCAGTTTCTTTCGCAATAAAAAGCTATCAAGCTAAACATTGCATAAAGTCCTAAGTAACATTTGTGTCATATAGAGAAAAACAAGATTGAAAAATTAAAATCTATTTCTAAATCGTTATTTCAACTCAAATGTGTTTTTTTTATATTCTTGCATGGGTTTTGATGTTAAACGTGATGAGGAATGCAATGGAAATGCAACTTTTAAGGTTTACGGTGGTTCTAGGCTTGTAATCAATACATTTGTTACTTAGGACCTATTGCATTTGCATTTGTAGATTGGACCTGTTAGATTGGTCCTTTGATTATTTATAACGGATATCGGACCTTCTTTAGTGAATAATGAAAATCAGTTAAATCCATTTATTTTAAATGATGTAATATGTCTATATACTGTTTTAGAATAGTAAATTGCTCGTTATATAAATGACATTTTGATAGGAAGCGAACGCCTAACAAGTGAAAGCAACAGCATTATAAGCAAAACGCCATTGGTGCAGTTTCTTCTCGTGTTATTTATCTTAACTTGAGCCTTGTGTTCTTTACTCAACAATTAAACTCTAATCAATGTAAAACATAATATCACATGGGCCTGTGTTAAATAGAAATATAGTGCTCCCGATGTAATCCCGAATTCCTTATACAGATCACTTGGTGAAGAATTGACTTGGTCTTCTCAGGGAATATGGATTGAAGAGGGTAAACTGTAGTGAATTATGCCGAATTAGTGTAATAACTTATATGTTGCAATGCTACAGTTTAAACATTTAATTAAAATAATAATAATAACAGCTCAAATAATACCAAAAAATAACCATAAATAAATACTTTTACCTATCAACCGCTGGATATTATCATTCCGGAACATCTTCAAGGGACGAATCAAATTTATTTCTACCGTTTTTCACTTTTTCTCCGTCGAATACTTGATTAGCGAAAAAACAGGAAAAAACGAAATGTGGGTCCAATGTACACCTGTCAAAGTTTTTGATTGACGTGTTACATTGGACAATCGTCTGACAGATGACCCATGTAACAAAGTTGTGCTTTATATGACGGATTGTACATTGGTCGTTTTGTTATCGTAGATATAATGTATATATTTTTAAAACTTTTTGCAAAATTTCCAAGTGATACATAGAAAAGCATTGTTTTGGTATGCAAATCGGGAATAAACTCGGTTTTGTTTATTTGGTTACTTAGGACCTTATGCAATGTTTAGCTTGAATTTTCCATATGTCCCGGTTATTCCACACATAGAGACTTTACTCCCATTCCATGCTGCAGCCAGGCTTGGTTAAAAGACCAAAATGATCTGCCCAGGAGGTACTATGGCATATAAACACACATCGTGTATCGGTATAGCCATTCCGTGTCAATGGTCGATAGAGTACACTCAGAGCGAGAAATGAACCACCGACACCGATGCTCGTGTATTTTTCTTCGCACCAGTGGTCTTAACTTCGGCAAGCGCTGAGCAAGCTGAGTGTTTTCATCTTGTTGCTCAAACCATCTTGTACGCTGTGGTTTTTGCTGTTTTTGGTTTTTTCTCTATTAGGCTTTTTGACATTTAATCACCTCACCCTTTCTGGCACATGCAGAGGAATGATGGTTTGTTTACCTCCAAAAGTTTTTCCTTCTTACTTGCACTCCTTTGATCTAAATGGTACTTTAGTGTGCGTTCGATCAAGGTCAGTAAGCCTAAAGGGTCACCCACAATAGATACGTTTGCGTTCCGTTGACGTAAATTTGACATAAAACCTATGGGAAAACTGTCAAATTCACGCAAACGCATTCGCAACGTATCAATTGTGGGCCAGCCATAATTCCGTTTCATACTCACACGCAAAAAAAAATCGCAGTAGAAACTACCATTTCGAGGGTTAAATTAAGCGCAAGCACCCACTATTTTTACCTGACTATAAATGTGTTTGATTTTACCATGCCTGCGATTAGATCGATTAGTTGATATCAAAATGAGGTCAGTCAAATATACCACAAATGTTGACGGTTTTATCATAAACGTAGTAAATTTGTCTGAAATTTCATGGTAGTTTTAAAGATACACAAATTTGACAAATTCCGACAAATTCCGACAAACAAACTTGTCTTTTAGAATGTAAACAAAGACACACAGTGAAAATCAGCTTACGTTATCCGGTTTCGTGCAGCTTCGTGTAGAAATCGTACTGGGAAACCGTATCTACAACCTTAAATCTAAGTATTTTGGACTATCTGATAAATTACGAATGTGGCAAATCGGATTCTTTCACAGATAATTTCCAGGGAGAACTAGCTGAAAGATAGAAACTCGTCCTCAAAAACAAATCTCTCAACCGATTGTCATGAAATATTCAGGGAATAAAATACAATATATAATCTTGGTTTAGGTATTTTTATTTCACTGTATTTCTTTACCAAATTCAAAAGCCCGAACTTTCTTCTTAATACCACGCATAAGATTTTGTACAACGCTTGAACCGACATTTTTTTCCGCTTTCAACCATGACTTCAACATTTCCTGATCTGTAGTGACAACTTTAGGATGCTTACGAAGTGCGTGCTTCATTATAGCCCAATATTTTTCAATTGGCCGCAACTCTGGAGAGTTGCGGGGGGGATTAAGATCCTTCGGCACGAAATTGACACCATTCGTCTTGTACCACTCCAGAACATCCTTGGAGTAGTGACAAGAGGCTAGGTCCGGCCAAAAAATTGTAGGAACGTTGTGTGTTTTGAGAAACGGAAGCAGTCGTTTTTTTTCAGGCATTCATTCATGTATACTTGACCGCTTACAGTTGAAGTTGTCACGAAAGGCTTGCTCCGTTCACCACACGAACAAATCCCCTGCCAAATCATGAATTTCTTGGGGAACTTTGACACTTGCTGTTTCCTGAGAGACACTGGAACATCGAACTTGTATGTGTGTTTCATCGTCCATCGCACGTGTTTTAGCTGTCCTATTCTGTTTTTCATTGCGGTTTGGAGCTTTCTGAACTTTCAATGAACGGAGCCAGGCTCGTTACTTGGCTTTCTGCACGAAACTTTTGGTCAAGTGCAGCTTTTTCGCGACATCCCGAACGGAACAGTTGGGTTTGCGTTTAAAGGCAGCAACAACTCGCTTGTGATCCTCCACACAGTACAGAACACTTTTTCTTCCACCCACCTTCTTCCGATCGACAGTTAAACGTTACCCGAAACATTTTATGACACGAGACACTGTAGACTGGTGAATTTTCAACATCTTTCCGATGGCTCGGTGCGAAAGAAGTGGGTTGTCGAGGTGCGTGTGCAAAATGTTCTCGCGCACTTGCGGTTTCTTCGACTCCATTTTCGAAACTACGACACATTTCACAATGAAACTCACGCAGTGTAAACAATACACGCTGAGGTCATTTCACCCAAAATTTCGTTAAAATCAACCCAAATGGCGAAATGTTACAGCTTATTGAAAATGATGCAATTTAACTATGGACACCCTTTAGAAGGGCTTCTAGATGATTTCCACAATGAAAAATTGGTAGTAAATCACCTCGATTCAAATAAATTCGTAAATTAACTTTGGTTTTCATCTTGTATGCGATGTCGCATGGACGGTGTCATGAAATCAAATGACGATTTCATATGAAAAATCACCTGCTAAACCTGATGATGCGCATGATTCTAAACGGAAGAACATTTGCCAACCGAAGGCAGATTTGCGGAGAGTAATGTTTTTGTGCTCATTCCCATTTCTGCTCCATTCAGTTCACGGCCAGCCATTTTAACTCAGTTTTGAGTCGATTTTGACTCTCTTTCGTCAAAAATGGAGTCATTCAAATTAGAGTCAATGTAACTGGGATTGACAAGTCGACAAATCAAAAACGTCGACTCAAATCAGATGGATGTTTTTGATTTGTCGACTTGTCAATTCCAGTTTCATTTACTCAAATTTTAGTGACTCCACTTTTGACGAAAATGAGTCAAAAACCGACTCAAAACTGAGCTAAAATGGCTGGCCGTGTTTGTCAGCACAATCATCCTTATGTAGAGTTAACATCAGATTGGAGCTTTAACAGCACGACGCCAATAGAAAGGACATTGCAAGGAACGTAGAGCAGCACACTCGTTTGTTCGGCGAGCGCGCTCTTACAAAACACGAGAGCAGTGAAGTGCAAACCTTCGGGATTTCTCTTTCACACGCTCGATCTACCGAACGGGAGTCTTTTTTGACCCTGTGCTGGCAGTCTTTTATCGACCCTGTGCTTGCGAAAAAGTCCGTACTGTGCGGGTGAAATCGCACTCGAAAGCGCCTGAAAAGTGTTCTCCAGGCTAGCAGAAATCGCGTACGTCGTGGAAGTGATACTTTTTAAGTTTTGAAAAGTGGTTAAACAATATTTTTTTGCTTGCTTCTCAGCCTCCATTGGCAGTGAAGAAGAGTTTTCTAGCTGAAATTTTTTCGCTCAACCTCTCCCTCTCGCGCTGAACTGATAGCTCTCTCTATCTGTCTGTCGCTCGCGTTTACACTTTTTGGGAGAAGCGCAGTGGTGTTGGTGTGAGTTTGGTGGATTGGATTTTATTTTTTATTCACCCACCCTGGATGCGATTCATCAAAACGTGAAGATAGAGAGTACGTGGTTGTGTGTGTTGGCAGTAGTTTGCATCGCATCAGCGACAACGACAACAACAACGGTATCATATAGCACGACGTCTGCGGCAGTAGCACCTCATCGCGCGTCGCGTTGTTCTGGGTCGCGTATTATTAGTGTGCGTGTGCAATTGGTTACGGTGAGCTGAAGTTAGAAGAGTGTTGCGTGTCGCGAGATCGCGTCGTGCTCGCGATTCATTCGAAAAACTGCATACAATCAATTACGCTGTTGGGTGTTGGTGATTTTTACTCAAGCGAGCTCAGGTCCAAAGTGTCGTCGTTCGCGGGTATTGTGGGGGAAGAAAGTATGTTTAGCAACCGTGTGCAGGCTTAGGTTGTAAATTAATCGGCGCAAGAAGAGTGTATTAGACACAGATGTCATATTACTACCGGAAGGATTCCGACACGTCGGCGACGGCCGGGTTGATGTGGACGATTGCTGACGACAGCAGCTGTGAGTCCAGCAGGACTTAGCCATCTAGGACATCGAGGAGAGCTGGTTTGCAAAGCAACAAATAATTTATTTCTACCATATTTTGAAGACAATATCCTGTTCTATTTTATCCCCCCCTAAGTTTTGATTTTATTTTTAGAATTTTATTATTTGTTTCAATATATTATTATTTATTTTTTATCTCTAGAAGGTTGCAAGGTAACTTGTTGCAATACAGTTGATGTTACTCCAATACTACTCAATTAAGTCACAATCAAGTCACTGTAACCAAATATGACGATTTTGTGATGCTTGGGATGTTTGTCAGATTGCTCCTTTGCCTAAATAAAAAAGCCAAATTACGCGAAGTTGCCTCGATTTTGTAAAAAGTTGTAGCAAAAAAAGCGTAAAAAATTGACATCCATGAGAAAAAAGTTGTAATTATATAATAGTTTTTAAATAGTAACGAGTAACAATTTTATTACAATATTTTTCCTTTAACCTAGAACCCAACCTATGTAGCCTAAAGTATCTAAAAACCCCAAGCAGCACACAACAGTCAAAACTGGTTTCAGCAGCTCTATTGTGACTTAATTGAGTCACAGAGCAGTCACCTTTACTGGGTTGAAACAAATGTGCTACTAGGGAAATATCTCTTAATCTGTAATGTTAGCTATTAGATAAGCATTGATTGATTTTTTTCTCCGCTAGCTGAAAGTTGAACAAGCTATGCTCAATGTTCAGTTCTAGGTTAATCAAAAAACTGAATATTCAAACCTATGCTATAGCTTTCAGAAGCCAAATAATACTAGATTAAGAAACACAGTTGATAGTTAGAAAAAGTATCAACGAAAAATATTTATTTGAACTATTCATGGCATGGGTCAAACCGCCCCGTTACCCCGCTTTCCCCGTTTTAGGGTACTGTAGTTTCATATTATTGAGAATATATGTTGATCATATCTTACAGTTTCAGTCAGCGTGTGAGAAGCAGAACAGCAAGCTAGTCAGGGCGAGAAGTTGCAGTTGTCTTATCCTATTCAAATAATTTATCCGTTTTTATGAGCATGAGCAGGATAATGAGAATGATTGACCGCCCGAAGTTGTTATTCCGTTACTGCCAGTTCAGCTGTTATTATTCAGAAGATCAACAGATGATGCAAACATGCTCAATGTGTAAAACTGGTGATCCCAAACTAAGGCAATACCGGCGCTGGCCTCGCCCGAATGCAGGTCAAATAAGGAAAGGGTAGGAATGCGTTAACGTTTATTTGGACGTTTTATTGGAAGCCGAGACCACCGCCGCACTTCCACGAGAAATCACTGGGATTTTGGATGACAAGATTGGGTGGCAGCAGGGTTCGTTTTGGTAAACAATAAGCTGAATTCACGCTTCGTTTAGTAAAATATTTTAATACTAGTACCGATTTCTGATTCGAACCGATTACAACAGTAAGGATGCTATTGGGGCCACACACAAAGTGTAATGGTGTTTTTTCATCGGAAAAACAAGGTGATTTTTTATAATGTTGGAAATACGATTTGATCTGAGTTAAACCAATAATAAGGATGCTATTGGAGCCACTCACAAAGTGTGATGGTGGTTTTCCGTTAGGAAAACAAGGATAATTTTATGAACGCTTGAGAGACGCTTTGTTCTTCTCTTACTGTGCTCACACGATCACTCGTTACACCGAATTATAGATAACCGAAACAACACGAAACGCGCCATACTCGATGGGAAAATAGTGCGTAATAAAGCATCGACACAACCTTTCACAGCCGATGCTCGAACCAAACTCTTTTTTCGTAACTTACAATTTTTACTACTGTATTCTACAATCTATTGCACTACTGCAACTAATAACTGTATCAATGAAGTTGAAGTGTCTAATGAACAATCTATGCTAATCCATTAAAAATTGCAATTGAGGGATTTCGTAAAAATAAGAGTCCGTAGATGCATTTTGTGCCTTTTGGTAACTTTATGTTTCTATTGATAGCCATGCTCATCGGTTTAATACCAACCGGGAGAGACTTGGCCTTATACAAATGGATTTCATTATCTCCAGTCCGCTCAACCAATCGCAACGTTTTGTGATAGATTGGACGGATTATTATAATTTGAGATAACTCCATGCAGATGTCTTCCAAGTTTGGCAGATCGACAAGCAATCGGTGGAGAGTTTAGAGGAAGACCGGAAGAATAAGCGATGGTTCTGCGCGGGTTTATAAACAGAAGAACCTTCATAACAAAACGAATCACCGGGTAAAATACATACGGTTTTTTTTTTAATTATAAGCAGTCTAAAGCAGTTATTTGATTCATTTTATCCAGAAGTACCATAAATGGACATTCGAAAGTTTTTCAAAAGTAAGTATAATATTTTCCAGCATGTAATTAAAAAAAACAAGCAAACAAAACAAAACGAATTTTTTTTCATGCAGCTGAAATAACCACGAATAGAAAAATATGCAAAATGGTGGTATTTCTCGAATTTGAACAACAATTTTAATGTAATTCAATGATACACCGTTTTGGTTTCATACTACTCAGATACACATGATTGCTACATATACCATGTTTCGACAGAACGTGTTTCAGTTGGATCATATCAGATAAATCGGTTCAAATTTCAAAACGCAGATGCAGATGTGTATATAAATTATTTTTAAAATATTGAGGAATAGCTGTTGGAACGCATATGAATTTCTTTTCGTCATTGAGGAATAAAATTTCTTAAATTATTTACTAACTACTCGTGTGTTGAGAATGCAAGTAGCAACAATTCAGCACAAAAAAACACAGCTTGCTTACATTTGTGACTTACGTCGTTTTAAAAGGTTATGTTTGATGTTCCTTTTTAGAAAATATCAGATAAAATAATTATACTAAAGGTGAGCAAAGGGGACACAAACCATAAGCTATAAACTCAAAATGTATGTTTGTTAAAAGCTAATCACGTATTATTTGAACAACCATTAAAAAAATATAATCTATTCAAACGGTGTGAGCATGGTGAGTAAAAAACGGTGTTTCTTCTGTGTTGCTTTGGGTGAGAGGGTCGCGGATGAAAAGTACATTTTCAGTACAAACTGCTAACAAATTCGGTGGTTATTCTATACAAAAATCCAACATGACCCGTTAAATGTTTGACATTCAATGTGGTTTGATTTAAAAACATGGGAAAAATCGAAAGTTTTTAAAATCGTTTTTTTTTATTCCAGAACAAGCCTAGACTTGTTTAATCTTGTTGCAAGAAACGTACGGGTATTGTCAAATACTTTGGGTGAGAGTAGAGAAGATAATCCACCAGCATTCAGGCGTAATGTCACATAAATGGGGCTCCATTCCCGCTCCATCTGTCGGAACATGAAAATGACCCTACTCTACTGGTCCACCGGGCGTTGTATTGTCCGTTAAGTGTCCGTTAATGTTAATTGTTCAGTATGTGCAACCACTGGTTGGAGACGATGTAATTCTCTCTCTCTCTCTCTCTCTCTCTCTCTCTCTCTCTCTCTAAAAAAAAACTCCGCCCCCCTATTTGAAATCCTGGCTACGCCTATGTCGCTCCAGCTCAAGCAACCGGTTCCATGTAACCCAGGGGGTCATATATTATGTCCAAGTATGTAACCAATTTTAGTGATAAGGTTGTCTAACTTAATTTGTGAGGTGTGTGGGGGGTGGTGTGGTTTTTTTGTGGGGTTCCGGTGTTCTTGGGGGTAGGTACGGAAAAGATCAAAAAGCTGTTTCAGTAAGATGAACCTGAAAATCTCAATAATCAAGAAATAAAAAAAAAAAATTAAAATTGTATCTGTCTGTGTTCTGACAGTTCATTTGTATGTATTTGAAACCTACCTCAATTAAAGGTTTGCACTGTCTTGTAGATAATAAATTAATTCGACATAAAGCATCACAACTGCATATCATTAACAGACTAGGTGAAATCATAAGGATTTTCCTGTTTTTCATTTTTCCAATTGAACAGCCTCTTTCATTTGGGCAGCTAGTCCCTGGCGCTGCCACTGGCACCATATTCAAGACTGAAAATTTATGCAGGCAGCAGCTACTTCAGAGTGCAGCAGTCACATTCTATAGTAGACACTCCCAAACCAGATGGAAGAAAGCCGAGAACTCCGTTTTCCGTGAAACGCTAGGTACATATAGGAAGGTAGCAGTCTCGGAGATGATTAACAATGTGCTTGTTCTGAGGCGTACCTAATCCCAGCTGAGAAACTCCATCCGTCGGCGTCGTCGTTGCCCTGGTTTTGCAGCAGCTCCTATCCACGTTTTCTGTGTTTTGCATTCGAGGTTACTTATGACGATGACGAAGCGATGCAGTGCGGTTAGGCACATCCAGGTAGAACAGACGTAGCTTAGAATGCATTTTAGCTTTTCCCGCCTATGAAAGCGCCCGCATAGGTGTGTCTTGTCCGAAGGAATTTTTTTCTGTTACCTCAAAGATTTACGACGTTCGGCGTAGTTCTGCCGACCGGAACCAACGTGTTTTGTGGTTAGTTTTTCTCAACTAAACTCATGTTTGTTCCTAAGTACCTAGGCGGTTAGAAGGATGCCCAATTTTTTAAGCGTATCACCTAGCAGTACTTTGATTTTTTTTTATTTTCTCAAAATGAGAAATCACAACAACAAACGTCTACATGTGACAATAAACGTTGTTCCAAGTCACACAATGTATGTCGCTGTTTGCTTTTACAACTTCATTAAACGAGTGACAAAAAAAAGTGCAAAGCACGACAGAAACAACCCCACGGAAGCGTAATATACGGGCGGCATATGCATTATTCATTTTCACGCGGATTTATCCGATGCAAGTGTCGCGAATTTCAAGTAGCATTCATTGACTCTCTACACGTCGGTAGATACAAGACGGATTACGACCAAAAGGAAACGGCTGCATTGCCGGTGAGTGGAATTACAGTGATGCATTTATTTTATGGACTTGTTAAATGTCGTCAAGCCGAACGGCAAACTCAAAAGCAATACCTACATATTGGGTGTAAATTTCCTTTGAATTTACGGGATTTATTTCCCAGACCAACGACAACATTCGCAGATGTGGTAACGAGAGCGATGTACAAAGATGCAAAGTGTGATTTTAATGGGTTGTTGGGAGATTCGTTGCTTGGGTAATTAACACGTTGCGAGGGCGGTTTGACAATTTCGTTCAGTTCGGTGGGGTGATACCACTTTGTTGAAGTCGTTAGTGGAGATATTTTTTACGTTGTTACGTGGAACCACGTCTTGGTGGAATATATTGGGGTGCAATTTCGAAAATTAAAATTCTTTTTCAACTAACTTATGCAAACAATCAAAAGTTCAGATAGAAGGGAAGTGTATGGCTTAATCATCTAAACAAAAAAATTAGATTCTGATTAGAAATGATATAATCCGAAAAATGCTTAGGCGCGACAAGAAATAAACTTAATTCAAATCCAGGATTTTACTGCTTTGTATTTACGCAAAGAGAAGCTCTAAGAAACTACCTATTACAGTTTTGGGACGAATCAGAAGCGCAAATCCATTCAGAAAGATGACTGAGCTCGGGTAGTTCCAGCAACTGAATCGGAGTCTAAAAATGGAGTTTAAAACAAAACCATATCCAATGGACGTGAACAGACCATGTGGGCCTGGGTGGATGAAGAAGTTGGGAGTTTGATCGAAGGTTCAGGCAAACCAAAGCTCCATTGTTTGAGGAAGCTATTGATGTACGTCACTGCGAGTTAACGCATCCTCGAAATTCTTATTTTTGATTTGTTTTGTTGTTGTTATTTTCATTCAGTACGTGTGAGTTCTTGCTGTTCATCCAAGATTGTCAATGTTAGGCAATGATAACGTCCATGGTTCGAGTACTACTTTACCCATGCCCTTTTGCTCAATTTTCAATACTTCTATTCTATTTCCAACCTACCGTACACTGGCGGAACTTTCAACACTTTCTCTTCATATCTTTCATTCTAGCAAACATAACTGTCCACTTTTGGTGCCTCATGGTGATGAGCGAACATCTCCTTCTACATCAATGTCATAAAAGATAATATATACATTGAAGGGATATTATAATATGAACTGAAAATTACATGTGTGCCGAGTGCTGTTTTGTTGCAATTGTAGACAAACTTGCAGATCTATTATGAACCAGCAAATTTAGACAATGTATGACAGCCATAAGAAAAAACAATGAATTTAAAATTTTAATTTTACAATATCTGATGACCTGGAAGACCTGAAATACATCATGTAAAAGACAGTACATCCCAAATATCGATAACCTGAAACCAATTTATATGCAATAATATACTATCATCATATCATAACAAAAAAAAAAGATAAAACAAGTATTTTGCCTCTGTTTCCCGTAATGTCCTTCAATGTATTAGGGTGAATCTAAGGCAAAGATGATCCCAAAGCGCGCTGCAACTACGAACCTAATGTGAATAGTAAAATTCTCAATGTGACCTCCAGGCACACGATCCTCTGTAGCAGGTGGAAAAACTGTTTGATGTGATATTTCCACAATGGAACTGACTCTTAGCTTCGGGTCTTGACCAAGAATCCCTACTGAGCCCTAGTGGCACGTTAAGCCAGCCAGTCCAGCGCAAGAGATTAACGTTTGCATTAAAAAAAAATAGACCAAAATTGGTTATTGGTTTACCTTCACCCGCACTGACGAAACTACCCATGCAGCATCAATCATAGTAACCCATGAGTCAGCAGACAAAATTTTACAGCTCTATCAGTCGAACTCTAACCGTGATGGCAAAAACAGTGAAGCAACTCCGTTCAGAAGTGTGCCCGTTCAAAGAACGGCTCCCCGCCGCGTCGAAAACGGACATCGTGCGGCACTTTGTGGACGCCGGATACGTCCGTTCCGGCATCTACAACATCTTGGCATTATTAGACAACAATCAGAGCATCGAAAAAAAGCCCGGTTCCGGACGGCCGACGACCCTGAGCGACAAGAAGCTCCAAAGGATGCTGAAAAGGAAGACCGAGAGAAAAGTGGCTACATCGCCGCGTGCGCTTGGCCAGGAGGTTCAACAGGCCAAACAGTGAAAAAGTACCTGGCGAATATGAACATACATGTCAGAAAGCGGAGGTCGCGTCCACTGGTTTCGGAGCTGCAAACAATGACGCAGCGGCAGCGGCTGAATAAGATGGTCAACTCGATTTTCCCGGCAAATCGCGACGTGGCGGTGGTGATGGACGACGATACCTATCTCACCCTGGATGGCAACGACTGGCAGGATACTTCGTATTTTACTTCCCCCATGAAGGAAGTGAGCTCCGAGGTGAAGTTCATTTCACACACCAAGTTCCCCAAGAAGGTGCTGCTGTGGCTGACAATCAGCGAGAAGGGGATGTCAAAGCCGCTCTTCTTTCGCTCCGGACTGGCCGGAGATGGAGCGGCTAAATATCGATGTGGTACCCATGTCGGCGAACCCGCCCAACGTCCCCCAGCTGCGTCCCATCGAGAATTTCTGGGCCAACCTGAAGCGTAAGATGTACTCCAACAATTTTGTCGTGAAAACTGAGGAGGATTGATAAATAAAACGAAGAAAAAACTCAAAAACATACCTACACGCATGTTTTCGTCCGCCATGGCGAATGTTCCGGTTAACTGCCGGAAGGCCGCTCGCAAGGGCGTAGAATTTTTTTGCAAGTAAGCTTAAATAATTACATTCCATGGGAAATTTATCAAAAGCAATTATCTGGCTTAGCTTTTTTTTATCACCATCCGAAAAAAGTCCATTTTTTAATGCAAACGTTATGAGTTATGCTGTTTTATGTAAAATTTCATAAAGTATCATTCCATTAAAGCTATAGTTTTGAAGATTTGAGCATATTTATGGATGGGTCATCCTACAACACCAGAACATTTTGTTTTTTTTTTTTTTTTTTTTTTTTTTTTTTTTTTTTTTTTTTGGGGGGGGTAATGGGGGTGAAAATAATTTTTTTTTTTTTTCCGAGGGGGTAATATTATAGTTGTTTTTTTTTTTTTTATTTTTATTAATCATTTATTTGTACAGGCTCAATCGAATCAACTTTACAGAGCCAAGTTTTCATATTTATTTTACATTATTTATCTTATAACTAAAGTTAGGGGGATAGAACCGATTACTCGCGGCCGTCTCGAGGTTAATAGGAATAACAAATTACGGATGGGAAGATGGGTGGGAATTTAAAGTATGGTATACATAACACATTAATTTTAAATTCTAAATTGTCAAAAAACTTAAAACTATACAATGTATGGATTTCTTTTAACTTGAACATTTTTTTGAAAAAGAAAAAAAAACACACAAACACAGATAAAAAAAAAGAAAAAAAAACTTAAAGTAAACATACAGGTTAAACTAACTACAATCTAATGCTAATGTTAGTCAAAAACACATAAATTAATTGCATATACTCCAAATCACGCAAAGCCAAAATATCTCGAATTGGCACATTGGGTTGTCTACCTCGAGCCCGAAGGGAATCATTAAGCTCCGATCTGACTCCACGATGCTCAACACAAGACCAAATAACGTGATCTGCGTCCTGATAGCCTTGTCCACACTCACAGAGATTGCTGTCGCTCAGCCCAACCCGGTATAAATGAGCGTTCAAAGAATAATGATTGGACATGAGGCGAGACATGACACGAATGAAGTCTCGTCCCACATCCATCCCCCTAAACCAAGATTTCTTCGACACCTTTGGGATGATAGAATGTTGCCATCGCCCCAAATCTCCTTTACTCCATTTATACTGCCAGCTGACGAGTGACTGTTGACGAAAAATAGTAAAAAATTCATTGAAGGCGATTTGTCGATCATAAATATCGCCTTCTATAGCGCCCACCTTTGCAAGCGAGTCCGCTTTCTCATTGCCCAGAATTGAACAATGAGAAGGGACCCATACAAAGGTGATGATAAAATAACGCGAAGATAAAGCACTTAGAAGCTCCTGTATTTTCATGAGAAAATACGAGGAGTGCTTTACCGGCCTCAAAGAGCGAATAGCCTCTATAGAACTGAGACTATCCGTGAAAATGAAGTACTGATCCGGTGTTAGTGAGGCAACGATTTCTAGCGTAAAGTGTATTGCCGCTAATTCGGCGACATATACGGAACAAGGAGCTTGAAGTTTACGATTGGCGCTATAAATTTCATTGTATATACCAAAGCCTGCAGACTCCTCTATCAATGATCCGTCAGTGAAGAACGATTTAGTGGAATTAACTTGGCCAAACTTTGCAGAAAATATCACAGGAGCAATCATAGGACGATGATGCTCTGGAATTCCACGAAGCTCTTGCTTCATGGATAAATCAAAATGAACCGAACTGCCGAAGTCGGAGAAGCAAACACGATTGGGAATATTTGGCGAAGGGCTGACATCCTGTGTTATGTACCAATGGTACAATGTCATGAAGCGAGTTTGAGGATTCAACTCGAGAAGCTTCTCAAAGTTTTCGATTACCTGGGGGTTCATAACTTCACACCTGGTGAGGAGCCGGAGAGACAATTCTGAAAATCGATCCGAGAGTGGCAACATGCCAGCCAGCACTTCCAGACTCATCGTATGAGTCGAGTGCATACAACCTAACGCAATACGAAGACACCGATACTGAATACGTTCCAGTTTAATGATATGCGACCGAGCCGCCGACTGAAAACAAAAACTACCGTATTCCATAACCGACAAAATCGTTGTCCGGTACAACGTTAGAAGATCTTGCGGATCTGCTCCCCACCAGGTCCCGGTAATTGTGCAGAGAAAGTTGATCCTTTGCTGGCATTTTCGCTTCAGATACTCAATGTGGGATCTCCAGGTGCACTTAGAATCGAACCAGACCCCAAGATATTTAAAGGACATAGAATGAGTTATCGGTGTACCCCAAATTTGAAGCTTCGGTTGTGCTGGGTTATGCTTCCTTGAAAAAACTACCAACTCAGTTTTCTCCGTAGAGAATTCGATACCTAGCTCTAGAGCCCAAGTAGACAAATTGTCTAAGGTATCCTGTAAGGGTCCTTGCAGATCGACCCCATTGGGTCCAGTGACCGACACTACGCCGTCATCTGCAAGTTGTCTCAACGTACAGTTGTCACTTAGACAACCGTCAATGTCTTTGACATAAAAATTATACAAAAGGGGGCTTAAACATGATCCCTGGGGGAGACCCATGTAGCTAAATCGAGAAGCTGTAGAGGTTCCATGAGAAAAGCTCATATGTTTCTCTGACAGCAAATTGTACAAAAAGTTATTCATTAATGGAGAAAAGCCACAAGCGTGGAGTTTATCTGAAAGAACTTCAACAGATACTGAATCAAAAGCCCCCTTTATGTCCAAGAATACAGAAGCCATTTGCTCTTTTTTAGCAAAAGCTAGCTGAATATCTGTGGAAAGTAACGCGAGACAGTCGTTCGTTCCCTTACCCCTACGGAAACCATATTGAGTATCTGAAAGCAGGTTGTTCGTCTCAACCCATTTGTCCAGACGGAAGAGGATCATTTTCTCCAACAACTTTCGAATGCAGGATAACATCGCGATGGGTCGATAGGAGTTGTGGTCGGACGCGGGTTTGCCAGGTTTTTGAATGGCGATAACTCTCACCCGCCTCCAATCATCCGGTACAATGTTGAGCTCCAAAAACTGATTAAACAAGTTCAACATGCGCCTCTTCGCGACGTCTGGAAGGTTCTTAAGCAAGTTGAACTTGATTCTATCAGCTCCTGGAGCCGTATTGCCACACGAAAGGAGCGCGAGAGAGAGTTCTACCATTGAGAAAGGTTGGCTGATCTCATCTATCGAATTCTCGGTTTCGCGAGGAATGATCCGTGCCGGCACAGAATCTGGACAAACTTTTCGCGCGAACTTGAGGATCCATTGGTCCGAGTACTCCTCGCTTTCGTTGTTCTTAGTTCGGTTACGCAATCTTCGCGCCGTGTTCCAAAGAGTACTCATCGACGTCTCGCGCGATAGCCCGTCCACGAATCTTCGCCAGTATCCGCGTTTCTTGGCCTTGATGAGGCTCTTAAGTTCGCGTTCGAGAGCCGTGTATACTTCGAAGTGCTCAGGTGTTCCACGTCTACGGAAAACTTTAAACGCGTCGGACTTTTTACGGTAAACCTCGGTGCATTGCTGATCCCACCATGGAGAAGGAGGTTTCCTGCGAAATGACGTCCCTGGAACTGGTCGAGTTTGAGCTTGAAGCGCGCTGTCTAAGATCAGGTTGGAGAGGAAGTTATATTCCTCCAGCGGTGGAAGCTCTTCTACCGTCGTTATGGCTTCATCTACTGCTGTCCTGAACTTTGTCCAATCGATGTAACGGGATAGATCATACGCGACGTTGATGGATTCCGACGGATTGAACCCGGTGGCAATCGAAATTTGTATGGGCAAGTGATCACTACCGTGGGGATCTTGAATCACATTCCATGTGCAATCCAACGATAATGAATTCGAACAAAGCGTGAGGTCTAATCTACTGCCAACTGAGGATGGACCAGCCAAACGTGTTACTTCTCCATTGTTAAGAACTGTCATATTGAAGTTGTCACAGAGGTCATATAACAAGGAAGACCGGTTGTCGTCGTACAGTTCTCCCCAGCCTGTACCGTGAGAGTTAAAATCTCCCATGATCAACCGTGGAGAAGGAAGGACCGAACAAATATCTGAAAGTTGTTTTCGGTTAATTGAGGCTCTAGGAGGAATATACACAGAAGCAATGCAAAGGCTTTTATTTTTAATAACAGCCTGACATGCGACAACTTCAATACCTGGAATTGGAGGAAAATTCACTCTATAGAAGGAGTAGCACTTTTTGATCCCCAAAAGTACTCCTCCTCCACGTGAATCCTCACGATCAAGACGAATAATATTGAAATCATGAAAAGGAAGATCGATTTCGGAAGAGAGCCATGTTTCACAAAGAGCGAACGCATCACAACCGGTATTGTGAGCTAAATATTTAAAAGATTCCAATTTAGGAATCAAACTTCGACAATTCCACTGTAGAACAGTGATCAAATCCCCGACCTCATTTGGAAAATTATCCATCGAAGGAGATGATAGCTGCAAGGAGGGGCCACTTAATTGTCAATTGCTTCAAAAAAGTCTTCACTGTTGGAAGCATTGCCAAAACAATGCTTTTGAGAGGGTCAGAAATTTCGAGGTACTTGAAGATACCTTCGGCAATGTCATCAAATGAGAACAGCCCACTTGAGGAGGGGGCTTCTGTTCTTAAAATAGGGGCTTCAGGGGTTTTGGATGTTCCCGGGAGAGATGGAAAGTCCTGGGTGTAGTTAGTACTACGGAAACCAGGAGGAATTGTCTTTTCCTTTTTTCCACCTTTTTTTGAAATGGGCAAGCTGGTCTCGGGCTTCTTTTCAGCAATTTTCCGTGGGCGGACGCGTCTTCGCTTCCTTGAAGCACCTTCCGGAAAAGTGAACGATGTTCCCTCTTCAGCCGAATCAAAGTCAGACTCGTCATCTGACAGAGGAGCAAAGGGATTTGTATTGGCATTGGGTGGTGGGGAGACTTTTTTCACCATTTCGGCGAAAGATTGCCTGGAACGCTGTTTTAGCGAGCGTTCTAATTTCTCCCCGCGTTGTTTGTACGCTGGGCACGACGAGAGAGCATGAGGAGGAGTTCCTTTACAGAAAGCGCATTTTGGTGTGCTGTCTGCGCAAGCGCCATCCTCGTGCTTCTCCCCACAATTAGAGCAGCGTGCCTTATTGCTGCAATGGGAGGTCGTATGTCCCATCTGCTTGCATTTTTCGCAGATCATGACCCGAGGTACAAACAACCGCACAGGTAGTCGAAGTTTTCCCAACTCGACGTATTGAGGGAGGGCTGAACCAGAGAAGGTTACGCGAAACGAGTCTGACGGTGTAAACTTCTTTTCACCCTTCGTGATCGATACTGTGCCTAGTTTTTGCACATCAAGTATCTTGACTGAAGGAAGCAGAGGGTTCGTAAAGCGACCAACCCCCTGCTTCAACAGGATCTCAGGGGTCAAACTCGCTTCGGTGACAACCCCTTCAATCTCAATACCTCGAGCTGGGATGTACACTAAATACTCCAGTGTAAAAAACTGAGAGACAGCAATTTCGTTAGCCTGTTTAAGGTTGGACACAACGACTTTTAGTTTATTGGGTCTCACCTTAATTATCTCGGTCACGGCCGAGAATCGTTTCGTCAGATCGTTTGAAATCTGGTAAACATTGAGAGGTTTCGTTTTGGGCCGAAAATAGACAACCCAAGGACCAGCTGAACTATCTGGATAAGCACGCGATCGGGTAACTTTAAGAGCTACCCCATCATTTGGCGGCATGGATGAATCATCTTCCGACAAATCATCCATGTCGCACCCGTGGGAGCTTATGACGCTCAACCGCTAACGTAATTATCTACAATCAATCACAGATAAACAAACTAAACCTAAGATAAACAAACTAAACCTAAGCACACTCTCTCACACACTCTCACACACTCTCACTCACTCTCACTCACTCTCCACACTCTCACACACAATACGATTAAAATTAATTCAGAAGAGCGAGAAACAAAAACTTATCTTATATTTATCACTGATCTACTGCAGACGGGCGACGAATGTACTGCTGCTGCCGAGCGACGATGTGTGGCCGCGTGTACCGGCTAGACGTGGAGCTCAGCGATGATGATGATGATGATGATGATACTGGTCGGTGGTGGTTGGCAGATGAACGATTGCACGCTACACACGATGGACTGCTGGTGTGCGTGCCGTATGGATGCGGAGCAATATGCCTTTTAGATCGTTGCAATATTGCTAATTGCAATTAGTGACGTTGTTGCACCGCTTATCACACAACTTTGACTTCTTCAGAAAACCAAGACTCGATTTCACTCGCGAGTGCAAAAAAACTTAAGACTGAAGAATTGAAACAACTCGTGAAAAGCTTCCAAAGCAACGTAGAGCGGACCGAACGAACTGTTCCGTTTGCTTGTTCACTGGGTAATAGCAAGTGAATTCTCATATGCAGCAGTGAACGATATAAAACGGGTACACCTTCGCAAATTTTCTCATTCGTGTTGCAGTACTGGAGCTGTGCGGAGCATCGAGTCAGCATGGATTGGAAGCTGGCGCCGGGCGATAGCTTGTACCCGGGAGGGTGCACTAGCTTCATTCAGCGGAGCGGCAAGACGCCAATTTGGATTTGGCTGTTGGCTGTGGCGAACAACATAGAAAGTGCACTGGCGACCTACCAATTGGTCAGGTAGCTGATTGCACTGCAGTCTGTTGTTACCAAGCCGTTGGCTAGGCAACCGTTGCTAGGCAGCCATACATTATGCTGTGGTGTGCTAGGCAGTCGGTTGCTTGGGCAAATAATGTCTTTGTAGCCAGCCGGTGGGTGCTACTACAAGGGGCGAAATAAGGTGCTTGTGTGTGTGTGTGTGTGTGTGTGTGTGTGTGTGTGTGTGTGTGTGTGTGTGTGTGTGTGTGTGTGTGTGTGTGTGTGTGTGTGTGTGTGTGTGTGTGTGTGTGTGTGTGCTATTTGGTAGATAATGTCTTTGTAGCCAGCTGGTGGCTGCAACCACCAGGAGCGAAATAAGGTGCTTATGTGTGTGTGATATTTGGTAGACATCTTTTGGTAAGGCGCAGAGAGGGTTTTAATTCAAATGCGGAGCATTTCAAATCCGTCCTTGGAAGACCAATTTAATTTTGAGGGAGTTTGTTTGATTTGAATGTTTGGTTCTTACCGATTGGCTGACAGCGGTGGCTAAAATAATATTAGTTTTCTCTTTGTTGCACACCTTGAACATTTTGTACAATTTACAAATGGCTACCGTCACGAAAAATTTAAACATCGGACGCTAAGAATCGGAATCGAATGATTGTTTCTTGATTGATTTATTTTTGAGACTGCTCTAATCAAGAAATTTATACGATTGCCATTCTATTTACTCAGGTATACAAAGTTTTACAGGTAAAAGATTAATATATTTCGCATACATATTCATCAATCGGTGTATGAAAATTTTAAAGAATGTTGCGTTCTGGCATGTTTCAAGAAATTCGCTATCACGGACAATGTTTTGATTCTCGAATATGCACATTTCAATGAGTACTGTTATGAATAGTTATTCTGTTGTGTTAACGATTCGCGTTGGATAGCGTTTTACTTCTAGGAAGAAATAAGTTTTGAGAAACTGTGAAAGGATGAATAAGTGCAATGCCTATTCGTTTTGATGCCAACCGTTTGCGCAAATTTCGGAAGCGCGTTAAGATCGAACATTCGAAAAATACTCCGAATTGACCATGTACCGATGCCGAGCGAACTCGAGGTTATCGGGCGAAACTGGAAGCAACCAGAGGTAATGCGTTGCTAACTACTGGTCGGAAAGCTAGAGAAGGGCCTTAAACTTGAGGTGGGAAATAAAATCAAGTGGTCAACCAACTTGACAAAGTGCAAATACTTTTCAAATGCTTTCTAAAGAATGTACAAAAGATTTTTGCTAACATACTTACTATCTAATGCTGGTCGATCTTTGAGGACAAACATCAACGCTATTTTGATCAGACTAGGCCTTACAGCAAGGGTAGAGGTCAAATCAACATTTAAAAATAACTGAAACATTGTGAACTCTTAAAGCTTTATCATTTATCGATAGCTTTTCGAGATTACGCGATAAGGATAATGGTCTCCAGCTGGTCGATCATATCAACACAATCACTACAGGCAGCACAATTGTTGCCCTTTCATCATACAAACCAAACGTCCCTTTCCACGGCTGCCAAATAATTTCTAAGAAGCGAATCATAGCATGTTCTAACATACTTTCTCACTTTTTTATGCTAACCCAACGTCCAATTAGAACAGTAGGCTACGAAACTAATCAAACGAGTTAACGTAGTCTACGTCAACCGGTCGTGTGTTAAACACAACCCCACTGATTTTTTTTTAAGTATAGGCCGTCTCAGAATGAAAGGGCACACCTTCTGTTCGTTGAAAAAAATGTGTATTTTTATTTATGCCAACTTTTATTCTTACACATGGTTTTTCAACATTGTTCATCAACAATTTATGAAACATTTTTGATGGGTCCTCTAACGTTTTCCACAAGGTTCTGCACAGATTGATAAGCAACGATTTTAGACGCTCTTGTCCAATCTCCAATAAAGTTTTCCACTGTATAAGCTGGCTGAACATGTTTACGAAGATACCTCTCGACCAGAGCCCAAAATTGTTCGGTGGGACGAATTTCAGGGCAATTAGGGGGATACATGTGCTTAGGTACCATTATCACGTTTTCCTATTTGTACCAGTCCATGGTCAATTTTAGGAATAAGCGACAACATGTATTTTTTCAAGCATTGATTGACGTAAATATTACGATGTACGGCTTCGTAAATTTACCGCGAGAGCAAATTGCCTGCCAGACCATTGCCTCTTTGCCAATTTTTTCAGTGAAAACTAAGGTGTCGACCTTGTCACAATCATCATCTTTACGAATCGTGTAATATTTCGATCCCGGCAATGCTTTATAGTTCAACTTCGAATACGTTTCCCACTTCGAGAGAATACTCCTCCCCGAAATTCCGAATTGCAATATGCACTACTTTCACTACTCGCCAACTTTTTTAGTGATAATCCTGGAACAGTGCTCCACTTGAGCACGATGACACGGCGTTTTTCAACGGAAATCTTGCCCATCTCTCGAAATGCGCGTGAAACTTTGCAGTGAGTTGTGTTCAGTGTGACGTTTGGGTGTAATCAATGAGATGGAGCCGAAAGACTATCCGAATAAAAATGAATGTTCAAATGTCAGCGTTAAAAAAGTGTGCCCTTATTGTCTGGGACAGTCTATACATAGCTTTGTTTAGATAGGCTAAAACTTACAAAGATGCATAAATGCAAAGCTGAAAATTTCATATAAAATAGCATATAAAATATAGTGAAGGGGTATTTAAATCTAAAATGACTATTTATGATATAATATTGATATAAAATAATCTAAGATAATAACATTTCTATTAGTGATTGAATATTTACAGATTGTGGTCCTACTGCAATTGGAGACGGACTTGCGTATCGTGAAAGTTTAGACAATATATCATTGCAACGAGAAAAAAAAATTACAACTTTTATACAATACCAGGGAATTCCGCTGATAATCTAAAATAATATTTCGTACAAAGGATAGTACACCCAACAAACATCAGTGTCGAATAACGGCTTGTTCAAACAAATTTTGAGAAGTTATTCAACTCTCCAGAAGAAAAAGCTGAATAAATTTTCCAAATATGTTTGAACAAACAGTTATTCAGCATTGATGTTTGTTGGGCAGCGTGTCTCACAATAGGTGTCACCTTTTTTGAGTCTTGGTTTATTTCAGCTGGGAAATTTTAACAGCGGAATTGATTATACCCGTATTCAGTGTATTCTTTTGACAGCTTATCGCTGAAGATAAATAAGCAATTCCGTTTGTTTATATTTATCAGCTACCATGGATGGCAGCAAGTTTTAAAATTACATTCGCAAAAGCTTAGACCGTGTCAGATATTCCATAGCGTTTAGCAGTTCGGAGTGAGTAAGCGTTTTGTTTTTTGTACCTTGAAACGGTTCAAAGAAACTGGAAATGTCCTTATTCAACACAAAGGAGGTGCCAGAACGAAGAAAAAGATCAGTTGTGTGAGGGAGCGAATAAAACGTAATCCGGCCGTATCTGGCCGTAAATTGATCAAACAATTTCAAATGTCCCCTGCTTCAATGAACAGGCTCCTCGGACATGATCTGGAATGCAAGTCGTACCAGAAACAACGGGTTCACGGGTTGACGGAGCGTCAAAAGCAAGCCAGGGTCCAAAGAAGCAGAAATCTTTCGGTTCGGCACGGTTACTGCGAGATTTTATTTTCGGATGAAAAGCTCTTCCTCCTTCAGGACAGTCATAATCAACAAAATGATCGTGTGTATGGCAAAAGTCTTGCCAATATTCCAAGAGATAAACTAGCTGTAGAATGCTATCAGAATGTATGGAAAATCATGGTATGGGGCACCGTTTCACGAAAAGAAAAACTTCCTCTTCTTTTCAAAGAACCTAACGTAAAAATCAACACTGAATGTTACATCGCTCAGGTTTTGAAGAACCATCTACTTCCGCATGCTTCAACGCTGTATGGGAATACACCATTTTGTTTTCAACAGGACTCATCTCCAGCTCACAAGGCAAAGAAGACACAAGCGTGATGCGCGGAAAATTTGCCCGATTTCATTACAGGCGAAGAATGGCTTGCATCTTCACCGGATCTCAACCCACTTGACTACTTTGTTGTGGGTTATAAGCTTCAACATATAGACCCTACTAAAAGGCTTACTTAAGATCGATTTCTGAAACATTTGGTTGATATTTGGGACCAAATTCCTCAGGAAATCGTGCGTGCCAGCAGCGATGGATTTATAAAGCGTTTGCACAAAGTTATCAAGTAAAAGGGTGAGAGATTCGAATTGAATTAATATGGTTTATTTCTATATAGGGAAGATGTACCTATATTAATCTCATCACTTTGCAATTCATCCTACTTGAAATAAAACGATATACACGTGACAGAATTAGTTAGTAATGTTTTTTGTAGTTATTTAACGTGAGCAAACATTATTAAAAAACGAAACCGATTCTTCAACTGCCCAATTGTTTGATTCATCGTAGGATGAAGATAGGAACAATGAGATTAATTTGGGAGCAGTAACCCTAACATGTATTTTTCAAATGGAATATAAATGCTATGATTTGGTTGATTTGCTTTGCTGTTATCCCATTTTGTTTTAGTGATTGTGAGACACCCTATTGTGAGACACCCTGTATATAAAAAATTTCGAAGTGCTGCTACATTTCCTTGCATCGCAATCATCATTTGTAGTGAATCTCATAAATAAGGCTTGCTTCATTTAGAATTGGAACAAACTTTTGCTTATATTGTGGCGCTCCTGGTGGACGGATTTGGAAGTTCTTGGCGCCCACGTGTCGGGAATTTTGTCAGCTTCACGTATGTATTTTTGACATTCCGCAAATCGACTGTACTTTGTAAACAATCAACATGGAAGCCAAAAGAAGGCAAAAAATTGTGCACAGTTATTTGGAAAATCCATTGTGGTCTGCATCTAGGCTAGCTAAACAGCTGAAATTGCCCAGAAACTGCGTGGTAAGATTTTGAAGACGATTAAGAGGAATCCCAATCTGTCGGACCGTGATTTGGCCAGAAAATTTGGTGCTGCCCATAGTACCGTGAGGAGAACTCGACTCCGGGAAGGAATCAAGTCGTATCGAGCTAGCAAACAGCCAAATCGGACCATAAAACAGAATAGTGTGGCCAAAATCCGTGCTCGGAAGCTATACGACCAGGTGCTGACCAAGTTCGACGGGTGTCTTCTGATGGACGATGAAACCTATGTCAAGGCTGACTTCGGGCAAATCCCAGGTCAAAAATTTTACTTGGCAACGGCTCGGGGGGATGTTCCAGCCAAATTTAAATTTGTTTTTGCCGACAAATTTGCACGAAAATTCATGATTTGGCAGGGCATTTGCAGCTGTGGCAAAAAAACGAAAGTTTTCGTTACAAATAAGACAATGACGTCGGAACTATACCAAAAAGAGTGTCTCCAAAAACGAATTTTGCCGTTCATTCGATCCCACGACCATCCCGTAATGTTTTGGCCAGATTTGGCAAGCTGTCATTACAGCAAAGTCGTTCAAGAATGGTATGCAGAGAAAGGGGTCCAGGTTGTTCCGAAAAACCTTAACCCACCCAACTGCCCCCAGTTCCGCCCTATTGAGAAATACTGGGCAATCATGAAGAGGAGACTCAAGGCAAAGGGAAAGGTTGTCAAAGACATCAATCAGATGAAGACCTGGTGGAATAAGAAAGCTAAAACGATGGACGAAGAAGGTGTGCGCCGCCTAATGAGCCGTGTTACAGGAAAAATTCGAGAATTCCTTCGAAACCGTGACGAATAATTTTATCCGTATTTTTTCTTAAAAGTATGAAGAAAACGCTACATTTGTATAAAAAAAGATCTTGAATTCAATAATAAATAACTGAAATACAGGCAATTGTTTTTGTTCCAATTCTATCTGAAGCAAGCTTTACTACAGTGATTTTAATTAATGAAATGAAATATTTGAATTCCATATATTACTACGTTATGTGATATTACCACTATAGAACTGACTCTTAGCTTAGAGTCTTGACAGACAATCCCTACTGAGCCCATGCGGCACGTCAAGCCGGCCAGTTCAGCGCAAGGGGAAAGGTCCGACTCATATGTTACCCCAATATTACAGTAGACGCAGGTTCGTTCAACTATAAACTTCGGAGGGTCGACCAACATCTCTACTGGTAGATTTTAGTTCTTTCCAAAAATTGTCAATGGATCTGAGATTTTTGTGCTGAATGGCGTGACTTTTCAGGTTCACTTGCTCATCAGGATCGGCGCAGTTTGTGAGAATTAAAAACAATATTTCATAGAAATGTTCGTATTCCGCTTGAAATAAGCATTAAGCACACTCTTTTTTTTGCACGTTGTTCGCGGTTTTCGTCCAGCTCTCCTGGCTTGTGGTCCAAGAACCTTTGGAAGACCTTGAGATGGTTGAATGATGTACGTTTTTACAAGGTGCGATGCGACATCCCAAGATTTTGCATGTAGGTGAATAAAATCCATTCGCGAACGGTTTACTTATTTTCTTCCACCTCGACTGGAATCACACTGACAACTTCACAACTGAGCGGTTGTAAACAATACACTCTAAAAAAAATAGGTCGAATAGTGGTTCATTTCAATCAAATATGAAAAAAATTACGCAATTACAACTCGCACTTCAGCTTGGACTGGAATCCATGTTAATCCATGTTTTTATCCAGCAATCTTATTAATTTTTTTCGCTTTTGAAACCTGGTAATTGTAAGCTTTTTAGTGGAATATCTGTTACTACACAGCTCGAAAAAGTAGTGTGAATTTCTGTTCAATATCATGCACATAAATGGAGCGTCACAAAACATTCACATTTAGATTATAAATCGTGTAAAGTTCTGGGACATTCGATATATAGTCGATCATGTTGTATGCAAAAGCTCGTCTTTGTTGAAACTATTTCATGCAAGTAGCTGCCTCATGTGGAAGTTTATACAATATCACATGCTCTGATATTTACATCACTATGACAACTAAGATTTTTTTTTGCTTATAGAAAAGGAGAAAAAAGATTAGTAATTTCCATTTAGTTCCAACTTCCTTTTTTGCTTATCTTGAAAGATACGCGTATCTCGTCTACAATGTGCCGACTTCTTCAGTGTTGTGTACTAATACTCGACTCGAAAGTTAAACATGACAGACGTGGTGTGAGAGGTGTTTTTTTATTGCTGCGTACAACTTTTAAACTGAGCAAAGGTAAAATCCTGAAACCTTCATCGTAATTTGTCGATAAAATAAGCGATTGCTTCAACACTAAACTCATTTCGTTCATTCACAGTATAATTTATCATTTCATTATCAGAAATGGCGTCCGTTATTCTCCAAACAAGGATTTCACAAATCATTTTTTACCTGGTGATTTAAGGGATGAGTGAAATAGAATTTACAGCAATATTTTTCTTGAATATTATGTTCTAAAAAACATGATTCTAACATTAAAAAACGTATTAAACACTCTTTACATCTCTAAGACAAACTGGAATAAAGATATTGCCTATTATCTTACAATAGTCATATGAAATACATACATTTTATTACACGCGTAAAGTAGTTTTATATGACTTTTTATCATGGATTTTATTTAAAAACCAGTTTTTGACGTAGACTACGTCTTACGGAAAGGGTAGGGTGTCAATTGAAAATCTAAAAATAAGCGACCATTACGAAATATTGTTACAAATTAAACACTGATAACTAAAGAAATGCTCGCTAGATTTTTAAGATATTGACATCAATCGATTGGAAGTTTTCCCACGTAACAATTTAATTATCAAACATTATCCGTTAACAATTTCAAGCTATTGAAAATAACCAAAATATGAGGTGATGTCTTATAATGCCGATTTTTCAGAGTAAATTTACTAACTGCACTCAATTTTACTATCACAGATTTCAAATGTGAGCAAGTGAATTCTCATATGCAGCAGTGAACGATATAAAACGGGTACACCTTCGCAAATCTTCTAATTCGTATTGCAGTACTGAAGCTGTGCGGGGCAATGAACCAGTAATGATTGGCAGCTGGCATACATAAGCTTCATTCGGCAGTACGGAGTGGCAAGGCTCCAACGTTGGATTTGGCAGCTGGCGGTGGCAAATACCCTAGAGGGTGCACTGGCGACCAACCATTGGTCAGATAACTGATTGCTCTGTAGGCTGTTGCTAGCAAGCCGTTGGCTAGGCACCCGTTGCTAGGCAGCCATTAATTATGCAGTGGTGTGCTAGGCAGTCGGTTGCCAGCCGGTGAGCGCAACAGCGTGGAAGCGAAATCTGGTGCTTGTGTGTGTGATCTAGATGGTAGCTATCTTTTGGTAAGGCGCAACGTGCAACGGCTAAAATAACCTGCTTCTTCAAAAGACCGCGAAGGTTTTCAATCAAATGCGGAAAGTTTGAAATCCGTCCTTTTCAGGACGACTATTTCAATTTTGATTTGTTTGTTTGATTGGAATTTATGTAATATTACTTCCCAAGTTCTTGCTTATTGGCAGCGCTTGCTAAAAAAATTTAATTTTTCTTTTCGTTGCATACCTTGTACGTTGCGTACAATTTACAAATGGCTACCTTAACGAAAAATTGAAACACCGGACGATAATAACTCGATCGTTTCTTGATTGATTTATGTTTGAGATTTTTGATTCTTTCGATTAGAGGTTTTAACGACCGCCATATTATTTACTCAAGTATTAAGAATTTTACAAATAAAAGATAAATATATTTTGTATACATATTGAACCATCGGTGTTGGAAAATTTTAAAGAATCTTGCGTTCCAGCAAGTGATGTGATGTGATGTGATATGATAAGAACCCACCATTAGTGCAAGGATTACCTATTTCTGCAGGACTATCTTCCAGAAGGCCACGTGTCTTCTCATGACAAGGGACTGGCGACTCCACGAACCCTTGTCCAGTCAACAAATCCTTCGACTGCCTTTGGCTAGCAACATTCTCTGCACATTTCAATTAGTACTGTTATGAATAGTTATTCTGTTGTGTTAACGATTCGCGTTGAATAGTATTTAACTGCAAGGAAGAAATATTTGTTTGAGAAACTGTGAAAGTGAGAATAAGTGCAATGCCTAATCGTTTTAATGCCAACCGTATGCGCAAATTTTGGAAGCGCGAAGATCGAATATACGGAATATCCTTCGAAAAGACCATGTACCGATGCCGAGCGAGCTCGTGGAAACTGAAAGCAGCCAGAGCGTTGCCAACTACTGGTTGAGACGCTGGAGAAGGGCCTTTAATTCGAGGCCGTATCATCATTTAAACCTTTCTGAAGAGTGTACAATAGAATTTTCTAACTTTCATAGAATGTACTAACATACCTACTTACTTACTTAGTCTGACCCAACTGCCGATTAGAACAATACCTGCGTTGAAACACAGTTTGAAATAAACATATAATTTTCTGCGTTATCTAATGCATATAAAGGGAATGCTAGATTTGACACAAAATCATGGAATATTTCATTGAAATGTAAACCTTATATCACTCAAATCGGGTCTGTTGTTTTGGCTAGCAATTGAACAAAGAGGAATTTTACGCGTCTGTTAAAATTCATTATTTTTTTTGTGAATGTTCCGCTACGAAACTAACGAAACTAATAAAACGATTTAACGTAGTCTACGTCAACTGGTCGTGTGTTAAACACAACCCCACTGATTTTTTGTGATACTTGGGTGGCTATTTCTTGCAGACTTTCTCGGTGCCTCGTACTCAAACACAAGAAGTACACGAAATACGCGTATCTGTCAAAGGATAAGAAATCAACGAAACAAAAAGGAAATTCTTCAACCGACTCAAAAGCTCAACATAATCAGTCTTATACCAAACTAAATTGCATCATAAAAAAGCAAAAATCAAAATAAACGACGACTACTACGAATCCACGTTAAACAAAATAAAATTGCCACAATTTCACATGAAATGCTCCAAATTTCCCGAAGTGGCAAACTCCGAAACCGCATTGTTCAGCGATTAACATTTCAATGGCTCCAAAGAGGATCCGATGAATGGATGAGTTTGTTTGGAGGTTGATCTGAATAAAATAAACCGAATGCCAACAAAAAAGTGTGAACACAGGAAATCCACATTGTAAAGCAAATACTTCTGAAAGCATGAGACACAGCGGAGGAATGAAGGAAAAACCAAAAACTTGCACCATAACAATAACAAATACAGGCAACATTTTGGCAATTTACATATCAAAAAGGACAGTCCTCCGATGACGTCTAGTCATCGGCTTATATCGATTATTTCAATCCGAACCGATGCAATATTGACCATATCCCAACCGTAGAAGCAAAGCAGCAGACCCTGCTCTGGACTCTATCATAACCGAATGAATGAATGCATGTATTTTTTATAATTTTGCTGTTCGATTTCAATGCCAGTCACGTTTGGCCAACTGTGTTACACGTTGGAGCCTCGTCGCAACGCCTGCCTTTCCACCGCTGTGCAACTGAAGTTCGAATCTGTTTTCATAAGGATAGGAGCAACTTTGCCGCAGGAACCAGATTTTTTTTTCGCTGCATGTCCACCACGCGGTTGTTGATTTCCTCTATTCTTTCCAGTACGCTACAGTGTGTGGCGTATTTGCTGTATATGGGAATCGGAGGAGTGTGAAATTTATGCAAAATTTATTAATATGATGTATTCAATGTTTGTTCTTTTTCTCTCCTTCTACTGGTGGCGTGGCGTTTTTACGTTTGGCGCTCATGACATGTGCATTCGCGCTTGCTGATCAATGGTTGCAGAATATGCAGCATCGTGTCGCAGAACAAAATATCTAACGAGAAAAAAAGGCAATGCATGAATGCATGTGCAGTTGGTCAAGCCAACAGCTGATGAAGAGGGAGTGAAAAATTAAGTTAGTATCAATTTGATGTGCTTCTGTGATTTTAACAAAAACATAGATGTAACGACGAATTGGATGTAATCACGATTTTTTTCCATACGCGAATTATTAGACCAATACGGTTCGTTGAATATTAATTTTTTCTGTGGCATGTTTAGCGTGGAAATTCGTGAGATGATGATTTATTTTGGTTTACTTGATTCGTATTCATTCTACTGCATTTATTCTACAGTTTTTTTTAAAGCTCGATTCACTCAAAATCAAGACGAAATACTTATTTTTTAACAGCGCTCCAGGTGTTTGGCTCTCAAAGGTATTGATTGAGTGAGAAGCTCTCCTCTTTCAGTGGTAAAAGTTTTGTTGGCATTCATTAACCTTCACAGAATAAAATAATTAGTTTTAACAAGCGTGTAAAATTCCCCCTCGTTTAATTCCAAGCCAAAGAAGGCGTGAACCACGAAATTGTTTGCAATCTTTCATGCGCCATACGAGAATGTTTGTAATCTTTCATACGAAAGGCTAGATTCAGGCGTTACCTGGCATAATTTACATGAAATATCCCATTATTTTCTGATGAAGTTTGTCAGAAGTAGATAATTTATCATCTCCATGCGAAGCGCTAGGAGTGGACGGTAATTTATTGCTAGAACGAAATAGACATGAAGAGAAAGTGTATTGATAGTTCCGTATAGGGCAACGGCAGGCTTTGAGAATTGAAAGATCAAGTTTGAAAACGAGCGGAGGGCATTCACATTGAACGGTAGTATCCGATCAGGCACATAACCCTTTACCATACTACCCCATGCAGGATAGGCAAGAGGATTATTTTCTGCCAAATCTACACAGCAAAAAAAATGTAATATACATCAAAGTTATTGATTCTAACGTATTAAAAACTGAAGTAATCAAGGAAATACGATGCACAATAACATCCACTTAGTGGAATATTAAATCGGTCTTCAAATTACATCAGAAAAAAATATTAGTTGCATGAATGTAATAATCACATATTAAAAACATAAATATAACACAAAAACCAATGCACATAAAGAACTCCGCAAAAAATGTTGAATATTACACGATTTTGATGCTTAATCGCATTTTGTTTTACGTAAAATTTAATCTCGCAATTGCCCAACTTGTTCTTTTTTTTTAGCGAATTCGTTTTCGATCCAGTTCCAAACTGGATCGGGTATCAAAATTGGGTTGGCTTTTTGTGTGTTAAACATCAGTGTATACGGTTTTTAGGAGTTACAACTATCGGGTTGAGGTTTGCGCTGACTATAAGTTCGGGACGGTTTGCTTTGAGGTGGACAATCTGCTACCGCATCAAAGGACTTCAACTCCGTCGATAGGTAACCCGCATCGTAAAACCGCTCAACTGTTCGCCAATACAGCGAGCCGCTTTCTCCGGAACTGTTGCAGCACATCCTATCGCTTATATCCAACGAAAAACACCTGGACTTCGGTTTATCGGACGTAACTTACGGCAGGTTTGTACAGCAGCTGTGTCGAGACTTCCCTCGGGATCGTGTGCCCTATCGAATCTCTTAAACGTGCGGTCGTTCATATTCATTATCGATTTGGCTAGTCCGGCTCGCAGGCGGGAATATCCTTATTAATCAGTTCGTTTATTTGTTAGGCTGGCGGGAATATTTAAAGTTGGAGAAGTGCCTAGCGGACAAAATTCGAGAACACAGAGCCGTTCGTCATGACGATCATCAAGTCCCTCCAACGACGTTTCCCGCAAATTATGATGGGTAAGTTTGCCGCCGAACAGATCCCGAATTCGGCCCAGCTACCTCCAGAGACGTTGACCTCTATATTGTTTGCAGGTGTGTGTCGGGAATATTAGCCAAGAAGTAGCTGAAATCATAATGAGTATGACTCAGTGCAACCTGCTATTGTCTAGTAAGAACCGAACCCAACAAGTACAACCGCAACAACTGCCTCCCCCACCAGGTGTGGTCAGGCCGCATCGTGTTCTGGAAGGTCCTTTCAGTGTATCTGCTCTTGGCGTGCAAACCATCCCAGGGCCATAGGTCGAATTGGCAAGCAATATGGCAGGATTGAACCTGGGTGTTCCTGGTAATAGTGCTTTCAGTTTCGGAAGCGCTCTTGGACATCTTGTATCAACACCAACGTCACCTTCCAGACTTCTTGAAGGCCTCCGAACAGCTCCTTCTCGTTCATGTCGATGCCGCCAAGCGCCCCTGTGGGAAACATTGGACGCCTACCGCAAACTCCCACTGGGGATAAACTGACCTGACCGAATGCAATACGTTTGATTCATAATTTCCGTTACTGCAAAATTTCACATTTTTATAAATGCATTCATATCATCTTCCTTTCGTAATGAAGGTCTAAGGACATGATCAAGATTAATGTAATTCCCGTTAATGCCTAGGATGTATCGTTGTTAAATTAAGGGTTTGCATAAGTTATTGTTAACCAAATCGCAATGATAAAGACTTAATATGGTAGTTCTCATGTAATTCTTCATAATGTAGGGTTAGATGATCAGTAAGAGTTTATTTTGTTTATGTTTGTCAATTAGATATCTGTATTATTTTTAAGAATAAAACCATCTTTGTGTTTTAATGTTTGCTGTAAACCTTTTTTTATTATTTAATAACATCCGAAAATTACATTTACACTATACGTTTTACATTGCTCTCTTTGCGTCGCGACTATGTAGTACGTCGCATTGATTCACGTTGACTCGATCAGCTACGTTGCCTCGTTTACATCAACCAAATTACATCGATAAGCAGTGCATCATTTTTTTGTCTACATCGAGACAACCTAACATTACACAACCGATGGAATGACCTATGTGCATCTGATTCTGTGTAATATTCAACAACTTTTTTTGCTGTTTAGCATTCCCTTTATGTGCATTGTATAACGCAGAAAATTCAATGTTTCTTTTTATCTGTGTGCCATTTTAAAATTACACCTCGTTTTCGTAAGTTTTGGTGAATCGTTTGTTGATGGCGCCACTTGCCCACCTCGAGATTTGATCATCTGTCAATTTTAGTTTGGTGAAACTTGGACTAGGCGGCGTTGATTTTCCAACGGTTTGCTTTTAAAAATTTATACAGTAAATTGAAAAAAAAATGTTCGAGCCTGGATGTCTGTTCTCTGTGCTTCCGCTTATCAATTGCACAATATTTCTCGATTGGGCAAAATTGAGAGCAATTGAGTTATTGGGAACGGGATAGTCTTTCAATTGAATTATTGACCAATGCAATGCCAAATTCGGGTCGATTACAAGCATGGTCAAACTGAATATACGCCATCTTCACCAACCCGTAACAACACCGCAGCAATCGTTGAAATGGGATACGATTGGCACTTTTCCACACAGACTCGGTACATAGTAAGTCTGACTGGAGAATAGTCATCCCGGTGTCGTAAATGGATGAATTACTGTCGAACTGAAATAAGTCGGGAGCTACCATTAGGTTTGCAACAAGCTTCCAAAAAATCTGTACATAAAATAAATAAATCCGATATAAAATTATAAAAGCGTAGAAGTACTTACCAACTATTGCATGATAATTATTGTGCTATTGCATAGCCATTATTCTGCACAAAGCAAAAACAACTTCAATACACATTACAGATCGCAAAAAAGTTTGATTCGTCGATTTATTTTGGTTCGCGTCGTGCTTTGTGTCGAATTTTTTTTGACTGCGGATGAATCAAAATCACGGTTCACTGTCGCAAGTTGAAAAGCTCTGTTGAAGGGATTGTGTTCAATTGCTTCAACAAAACAAATAATTTAAATGACAAGAAGTGTATTTCTCACAGATAAAAAGAAACATTGAATTTTCAGCGTTATCTAATGCACATAAAGGGAATGCTAGATTTGGCAGAAAAGAATGGGATATTTCATGTAAAATTAAACCAGATAACGCCTGAATCTAGCCTGTTGTATGAAAGATTGCGAACACTGTTGTATGGCGCATGAAAGATTGCAAACAATTTCGTTGTTAACGCCTCCTTTGGCTTGGAATTAAACGAGGGGAAATTTTACGCGCTCGTTAAAATTAATTATTTTTTTCTGTGTATTTATTCTTATAGTCCAATTTATTTTGAACCCTTGCATAATCAACTATTATTGTAACTATTCAGTATATCCAGTATATATTAAGATTATCCAGGCATCTGATTATTTATAAAATTTAACTGTTTTTCAATTCGTTCGGTGTATCTGTCGGTACTTGTGTGATCATCGTCAAAAGGCCAGTATCGACTTAAAAAGTAGAGAGGTTACAGAATTTTGTTCAATATTACCAAGCGCAATTTTGATAATTGATCTGCATGGAATGAAATGTCACCTTCACTTACGGAATGGACGAATCCAGGTTGAAAAAAGAAGAAGACACCGAGTGGTGATAAATCTGACAGCTGCTATGTTAATGTATAGGACGAAACTTTTAAAATGCTTCTAGAAAATTCAAATGAAATTCTAATTAAAAGCGGTTTGTTGTATGATGTAAGAAAAATCCAAAACTGCACAATAGGGGCATTATTTTAAATTTATTTTTATTTTTCAGAAAATGTCTTTATTGAGTAGTTTTGGATTTTTCTTACATCATTCAACAAACCGCTTTTAATTAGAATTTCATTTGAATTTTCTAGAAGCATTTTAAAAGTTTCGTCCTATGCTTTAACATGGCAGCTGTCAGACTTATCACCACTCGGTGTCTTCTTTTTTTTTCAAGTTGGATTCCTTTATAAAGGTCGGTATCGTGTTTGAAAGAAATTTCTTTTTCTATCCCAAACCGATGTTAAATTCCGTTCACTGAAACGGAAAATAAATAATCGAAAAGAAATTTCTGCAGCAGTATCCACCAGAAAAGAAGGAAAAGAACGAAACATAAAATAGGAATTTGTAAGGTTTCCACGCAAACTAATGGGAGCTGTCACTTTTACTTTCGGAAAAATATTCCGCTCGATTATTCCGTAAGTGAAGGTGACATTTCGTTCCATGCAGATCAATTGTCAAAATTCTGTTTGGTAATATTAAACAAAATTCCGTAACCTTTTTTTTTTTTTGGGTGTGGGGGTTTTATTGCGGGGGATTTTTTTTCAAAAAAAAAAGTGACCGCCCCCATTTTTTTGGGGGGAAAACTTTAAAATTTCCTTTTTTTTTTTTGTTTTTTTGGGGGGGGTTGTGTTGGTTTATTTTTTTTTTTTTTTTTTTTTTTTTGTGTGGGGGGGGAGGATTATGTGGGGGGGGGGAAAAAAAAATTTTTGTGGAACGGGCCCAGCAAGAAAAATGTTAGAGTTAGACGATGTTAGACATTTGTTCGACGTTACCAACATAAAGCTTTAACCACCAGTTTGCATGCTTTTAGGAGGAATTTATTACACTTTGCTGTCATCCTCTTTTCAGCGTGCTTTAGCAACAAAAGTCGAGATGCCCACTGATGAGACGGAAGTTGGATATCACATATCATTTTAAATCGTCGAGTCGAAGTCTTACGGCGTGGGGAAAATGTCGACAAGATGTTTAGGAAAACATACAGATATTTAACCTCTGTCACTTCAGTGGGCGCCCGGCCTAAAGCTTCATGATCAGACTAGGAGGATTTCAGCGTTGCCAGAGCATCTGTTTTTGTGTTATTTAATTGAATTACAATAGTAATTAATTAACGGTAGTAATATTACTAATTTTGTCATATTAACACTCTTGAGGGATGTTTTATTGCATTCAGGTCTGATACATTCGGTTGCTTTGGTATTAAATATTTTCAGAACGAGATTTTTATAGAAATTTTCACCAACACGAATATTTAAGGTATGCTTTATGAATAGACATTTGCTTGAATTGGTTAATTGCCCCTGAACTACAGAGAAGGATTTACAGGTTACTTTTAAAAAACTAGCCCAGGGCAATATTTCCAATAAAAACTATCATTCAATGAATCCTTTTATTTTTCTACAAAAAAATTAAGAATTTCAATTAAGCCACATGATAGATTGGGACGCAAATTCTCTGGTAATGTTTAGAAAATCACTTTGACTAAATTACTGAGCAATTACAATTTATTTGTACATATACGCACTAAACCTTAGTGATCTACAAATTTCTTTGCCTAATATCTGCAACAGTATCTCGGATAAAATATATTTCGACCTTATTCGATGATATCGCTGCTACTAAAGCATTAATTCAGAAGCCTAAAGCAGTAGTTAATTCATTTTTATATAAAATTAAATTTTTATTCATACTTATCGCTTCCAAGAACTCGAATTTTGAACATACTTTCTAGACCAGATTTTGAACTCTGTCTTGTTCAGTATTTAAACGTATACGTATGACTGTAAATTTAAATAGATTTCAAATGGTGAGTTGAAAACGTGGTGGGAGGGTGCGACAGACCTCTTGTCGACACAAGTTCCTATCTACGAGTCATATGATCACAAAAGACTGCCAGCTGAAACATGGAGTTGGAGACGCTGGTTGGCGTAGCCTGGGCAATGTGTCATTTCGAAAATAGCGAAGTGAGCGGGTGTGACTGAAGGTCGTGTACCTGTAAATCATTGTGTTTACCCATACCTGTATATAAAATCATATTATTTTCCATTCTCAGTTTATTAATAATTTCAGAACGCTTTGGAATCATCTTTGCATTCCCAAACCATTTAAGAGCCTGGAGCAACATGAAAAGCATCAAAGGCTCAGTTTGTTTTTCAGTATTTCAGCATAACATTTACTTTAAAATTTCACTTCTGAACTTCAACTGATACATTAAAAAAATACGGGCATGCACTTTTAAGCAGTATAGGATTTTATTTAAATATTTTGTTTAGTGGTATTTTGATTAGATAAGTCATTTAATTCAGAAATCATCAATCCGGGCTCTTCGATCACTCCAATTGCTATCTTTTAGATGTAACTAGAACAGTATGAAGAAAATCTTACAACATGTCTTATAAAATAATATCTTTTATTGAAATTTAATCCTTGGTATATGGAATGATCTAATTTGTTTTCAGCTTTTCCAGGACTAGTAGGATATTAATACATATCTAATTTTTATTTTTTTTCAGTAACAATCCAGTAGATTTCAGATATATGTTGTACATACGCATATTATTTTCTCGTATTGACTTACTGTAGCCACTTTTTACATGGTCAAGTAATTTAAATTATGTCTTAGAATTCTATGTACATCATTATAGTTCGAAATTGGTGGAAATAGCATGTATGTTTTTTATGATACATATTTTTTTCTGTGAGACAAGTAACACTTTGTAAAGAACGAGCATAGTATATGTTTTTCTGTCTTTGAATCATTTCATATTTGATCAGCTTATAAAAGCATATGAGTCCTATACGAATAACAAGCAGGAAAGATGAGTTTGAAAGTTTTATTCTTTGAATATATGATACTACATAGAGACTGGTATGCTTTTTTGGAAGTTATATAAATTTTAAATAACTATTTTATTTGGAGCAGTAGAAGTTTACAATATCTCAGCACATTCACAAGCACAAATGAAATCTAATATAAATTTGTTAATTGAATCTAAGCTTCAATATAAACATGAAATTTCATAAATTTTGTATCTTATCATTTTTTATATATCATCATTTATGTAAAAAAAATGCATTGTTCCCATAACAACTGCAAAAGTGGGATTTGGGGGGTAGCCTACGGCAGTCGACGGATTTGTTGACTGGCCAAGGGTTCGTGGAGTCGTCAGTCCCTTGTCATGTGAAGACACGCGGTCTTCTGGTCGTAGTCTTCCAAAGGTCCTAATTGAGATCGGCTGGCCCTGCTACAACAAGCCATCACGTAAGCTATTTTCTCGGGGTACCTGGCTGAAAATAGTCCTGCAAACATAGGTAATCCATGCACTGATGGAGGGTTCTAATCACATCACATCATCATCACATCACAAGTCGTATCAAAACCAAGACGATTCAACGTTAAAGAGCATTTCAACAAGCCTTTCAAAACACTGTTCCAAGAAATTTTCATGTTATGCATAAGACCATCATATTTACTAATTAATTGAAAAATAAATGTCCACATTTTGAATCATCACGGTCTCGGATCAGCCTCAATCGAATTATATTATATCGGGGTATCCCCAGGGGCTGGATAGTCCAGAAAAAAATGGGTATAGTTTTTGGTTCAGGAAGTACCAGCACATTGGCCCATGCTTAATGAACAACCCCTAAAAACATAACTCACTACGAATAATCCCTCAAATATTTTGTCAAAATAACACAGCGAATCCAAACCAAAACAAAGATTTTAGTAACGATATAAACAATATTAATTATTTAACTCTAGCTCCGAAATTAGAAAAAAACATAGAAAATTATAAAATGCCGTTGAATGTTTTAATAATAAAAAATTACAAAATATACATAAAAAAAATCTAGGCATAAATATTATTGCGAGCTTTTCTACTTTTTTCAGGTTTTTTAAAATAAAAATTTTGTTTATTGCAACATTTTCAATTAATGTTATATATTATGTTTAAATAATGTTTAATGTATATAATGTAAATATTTATATACCTGAGATGAAAACTTTCACGAAAAAACACGCTTGGGTATTATTTTTGAGTGACAGCGTCATAGCATGCAGCGGGACCGGATGACGGAGAACGAAATAACCCAAAAAAGTATTTTGTTTTAAACTAAATTTTTAGTTCTTTTTTCTCGAAAAAAAAATAATTTAAGATTGATTTAAACGCCGCTTTAGTTTAATCAATCTTAAAAATATATTTGTTTTCCTGAGTCAACGCATTCTGTGTGTCTTTTTTTTAAATAATAAACCCCTTCGATGGTGGAAACAATAAAAATGTTAGTTTAGAACAATCATAATGTGTGTTGTACTGTGATAATATCTTTAGTTAGAAACAACCAACCTGTCTATTTGTATCAAAGCAAAATCTTTAGTTTAAAACAACAAAACGGATTTTTAAAAGCACTAGTTTTTTAGTTTGGATGTCAACAAAAAAGTTTGTTGTTTCAATTTGCGTTGCCTGATTGTATTTATATGAAATTATTTAAGAAGTTACAATTCAATAAAGTTAAATATAATTCAAACTAATTCAGTTGAAATGATTTGTTTTTTAAGATCATTTATTTGTTCAAGCTCAATCGAATTAACTTTACAGAGCCAAGATTTCATATTTATATACATCAATTATCTTGAAACTAACGTTAAGGAGGCAGAACCGATTACTCGCGGTCGTCTCGAGGTTTATAGGAATAACAATTGAAAGGATGGGAAGATGGGCGGGTATGGTTTACATAACACATTTATTTTAGATTCGAAATTGTCAAAAAACTTAAAACTATACAACTTTTGGCTTCTTTTGACTAAGACATGAACATTTTCGAGAAGGAAACAAAAACACACACGCAAACACAGATAAAAAAAACTTAAAGTAAACATACAGGTAAAACTAATAACAATCTAAGGCTAATGTTAGTCAAAAACACATAAATGAGTTTCATAAACTCCGGGTCACGCAGAGCCAAAATATCTCGAACTGGTACATTGAGTTGTCTACCTCGAGCCCGAAGGGAATCATAAAGCTCAGATCTGACTCCACGATGCTCAGCACATGACCAAATAATGTGATATGCGTCCTAGTAACCTTGTCCACATTCACAGAGATTGCTGTCGCTCAGCCCAACACGGTATAGGCGAGACATGACACGAATGAAGTCTCGACCCACATCCATCCCCCTAAACCAAGATTTCTTCGACACCTTTGGGATGATAGAATGTTGCCATCGCCCCAAATCTTCTGTACTCCATTTATGCTGCCAGCTGACAAGTGACTGTTGACGAAAAATAGGAAAAAAATTCATTAAAGGCGATTTGTCGATCATAAATATCGCCTTCTATAGCGCCCACCTTTGCAAGTGAGCCGCTTTCTCATTGCCCGGAATTGAACAATGAGAACAAAGGTGATAATAAAAGAACGTGAAGATAAAGCACTTAGAAGACCTCGTATTTTCATGAGAAAATACGAGGAATGCTTTACCGGCCTCATGAAGTGAATAACCTCTATAGAACTGAGACTATCCGTGAAGATGAAGTACTGATCCGGTGTTACTGAGGCAACAATTACTAGCGTGAAGTGTATTGCCGCTTATTCAGCGACATATACTGAACAATGAGCTTGAAGTTTTCGTGTGGCGCTATAAATTTCATTAAATATACCAAAGCCGGCTGAATCCTCTATCAATGATCCGTCAGTGAAGAACGATTTAGTGGAATTAACTTGGCCAAACTTTGCAGCAAATATCACAGGAACAATCATAGGACGATGATGCTCTGGAATTCCACGAAGCTCCTGCTTCATGGATAAATCAAAATGAACCGAACTGCCGAAGTCGAAGAAGCAAACACGATTGGGAATATTTGGCGAAGGGCTGACATCCTGTGTTATGTACAAATGGTACAACGTCATGAAGCGAGTTTGAGGGTTCAACTCAAGAAGCTTCTCAAAGTTTCCGATTATATGAGGGTTCATAACTTCACACCTGGTGAGGAGCCGGAGAGATAATTCTGAAAACCGATCCGAGAGTGGCAACATGCCAGCCAGCACTTCAAGACTCAAGGTGTGAGTTGAGTACATGCAACCTAACGCGATACAAAGACACCGATACTGAATACGTTCCAGTTTGATGATGTGCGACCGAGCCGCTGACTGAAAACAAAAAATACCGTATTCTAAAACCGACAAAATCGTTGTCCGGTACAACGTTAGAAGATCTTGCGGATGCGCTTCCCACCAGGTCCCGGTAATTGTTCGAAGAAAGTTGATCCTTTGCTGGCATTTTCGCTTCAGATACTCAATGTGGGATCTCCAGGTGCACTTCGAATCGAACCAGACCCCAAGATATTTAAATGACATAGAATGAGTTATCCGCTTACCCCAAATTTGAAGCTTCGGTTGTGCAGGGTTATGCTTCCTAGAAAAAACTACCAACTCAGTTTTCTCCGTAGAGAATTCGATACCTAGCTCTAGGGCCAAGTAGACAAATTGTCTAAGGTATTCTGTAAGGGTCCTTGCAGATCGACCCCATTGGGTCCCGTGACAGACACTACGCCGTCATCTGCAAGTTGTCTCAACGTACAGTTGTCACTTAGACAACCGTCAACGTCTTTGACATAAAAATTATACAAAAGGGGGCTTAAACATGATCCCTGGGGGAGACCTATGTAGCTAAATCGGGTAGCTGTAGAGGTTCCATGAGAAAAGCTCATATGTTTCTCTGACAGCAAATTGTATAAAAAATTATTCATTAATGGTGAAAAGCCACAAGCGTTTATCTGACAGAACTTCAACAGATTTAACAGCGAGTTTATCTGACAGAACTTCAACAGATACTGAATGAAAAGCCCCCTTGATATCCAAGAATACAGAAGACCATTTGCTCTTTTTTAGCAAAAGCTAACTGAATCTCTGTGGAAAGCAACTCGAGACAGTCGTTCGTTCCCTTACCCCTACGGAAACCATATTGAGTATCTGAAAGCCAGGTTATTCGTCTCAACCCATTTGTCCAGACGGAAGAGGATCATTTTCTCCAACAACTTTCGAATACAAGATAACAACGCGATGGGTCGATAGGAGTTGTGGTCGGACGCAGGCTTACCAGGTTTTTGAATGGCAATAACTCTCACCCGTCTCCAATCATCCGGTACAATATTGAGTTCCAGAAACTGATTAAACAATTGAAATGATGATGATAAGTTGAATAATTATACCCACTTGTTTATACATTTTGCAACAACTTACAAGATGACTCGGTAAATGTAGTATAGTCCGGTTTTTTAATCAACCTGCTCAGACCAAAGAGGAGCCAAATTAGGAATTCAAAAATTGAAATAAATATGTAATCAGATTTCTTTTGATACAATATAAAGATAATTGAAAATAACTATGGCAACGCTGGCAGCAAAAGCTCGAATGAATTACGTCGCAGATGTCGTTCTTTTTTAACTCAAAGGTGTTTGAATCTGCAAACGCGAGAAGCGGGTTTTTAGAATGATGAATGCTGCTTAAAAAATAGGTGAGTAATTAAAGTGTTATGATGGTTTGTTTTCACTCTGCTAGTATGCCAAAAGTGCCAAGTTTTGTGTAGCAGAGGGTCAACAAATTACTATAAAACTTTGATTGCAAAACCAAGTCTAATGGGATCTAAACACCCGTATTAAATTACGCCTAATTTTAGTCTATCGTTAGACTAACTGGCGAGCTTTTTAATCCAGTAACGTCTAACATAATGTGTCATATGTGTCTAACAGACGTCTATCATTAGACGAAAGTTAGACAAAATGTTCGACGAACAGTCTAACGTGTTCGACTAACGTTAGACTATTGTTAGACTAACCTTTCTTGCTGGGATAAAATTTATTATTTATTCTAAGTTTTAAGTGTCGGTATAACGATAGAATTTTTCTCAGAGTACGACGCAGCTGTCATTCTTTTTTATGCTTTCGTCATTTTGTCTGGCTTTCCTTAAAATTCGGCACCATCACAAGCGGACAGGACATTTTCCATATCTTCGCGATGAATTTTCTTTTAAATTATATATGCTGCAGAGAAAAGGTTGGTATCAAAGTTTTATTCTTGTTTATAGGCAATCTCAAACCTAAAGCATATAATTTGATGATCGGTAAAAAGATTGTTAATAAACGAGAGTAAAATTTTGATTGCGAACTTTTTTATTGCAAAATAAATTCCATAAAAAAAGCTTAACCACCCGTGCAAAAAAAAACGCCTAAGGTTAGACTAGCTGATGACAAACAAACATAGGTAACATCGTGTGTCAGATGTGTCTAACAAACGTCTAACATTAAACAAAAGTTAGCCAAAATGTTCGACGAACAGTCTAACATGTTCGACTAACGTTAGACTAATGTTAGACTAACCTTTCTTACTGAGAAGGAGGGCAAACTAGGGGGGGTTTGATGGGGTAGAAGCCTGATTTTTAAATGGGGCTATCACTTTTTCTTGGGGGAATAAGTTGTTAGGAAAGAATTACGTTGGAGATTCAATTAGAAAAATATATTTTACTCTAAAGGGTGATACGGTCAAAATTTGGTCAAGGGAAAACGCGTGTAAATCGGTGAAATCGTTTATTTAAAAAATCAAATTAAATTTCTTTTTCAAGTTCAATTAGTATAAAATTCAGGAAAAATATTCAGTTAGGCTTCCACTTTTCCAAATTCGAATTGCCGGGCCTTACGCTTGACCCCTGCCATCAGATTTTGTACAGCCACCTTGTCCACCTTCTTCGCCACAGAAAGCCAGTTTACCTTGAACTGCTGCTCGTCCTTAGCAGTTTTTTTGGTCTTCTTTAGGTTCTGCTTGACAATAGCCCAGTATTTCTCAATTGGGCGGAGCTCTGGCGTGTTGGGAGGGTTCTTGTCCTTGGGAACCACCTGCACGTTGTTGGCGGCGTACCACTCCATGGCCTTTTTACCGTAATGGCAAGATGCCAAATCCGGCCAAAACAGTACGGAACAACCGTGTTTCTTCAGGAAAGGCAGCAGACGTTTATTCAAACACTCTTTCACGTAAATTTCTTGGTTGACAGTCCCCGAAGCTATGGAAATGCTGCTTTTCAAGCCACAGGTACAGATGGCTTGCCAAACCAGATATTTCTTTGCGAACTTTGACAGTTTCGTGTGCTTGAAAATATCTGCTACCTTTCCCCTTCCTTTTGCCGTATAAAACTCCTGTCCCGGAAGCTGCTTGTAGTCGGCTTTGACGTAGGTTTCGTCGTCCATTACCACGCAGTCAAACTTCGTCAGCATCGTCGTGTACAGCCTCCGGGATCGCGCTTTGGCCGTCGTATTTTGTTTATCATCGCGATTTGGAGTCACTACCTTCTTGTAAGTCGATAGTCCGGCTCGTTTTTTGGCTCGATGCACGGTTGTAGACGATACACCCAGCTTATTTGCGGCATCTCGGAGAGATAGGTTAGGGTTTCGCTTGAAACTACCGGCAACTCTCTTTGTCGTCTCAGCGGCTTCCGGTTTTCGATTTCCCCCCGATCCAGACTTCCTGGCTGTCGACAAACGTTCCCCAAACACTTTAATTACATTTGTAACGGTTGATTTGGCAACTTTTAGCGATTTTGCCAACTTTGCGTGCGAGTAGCTCGGATTTTCGCGATACGCGAGCAAAATTTTGATACGCTGCTCTTCTTGCTTGGACGGCATTTTGACAACTGAAGAATGAATTCCAAAATCAAAATAGGAGCAACATTCTACACACACACACACCTTCAAAATGAGGGGTGTTCAGGTTTTTTAAATGCAAAATTGAAAGAAATACGTCAAGTTGATGTTGACCAAATTTTGACCGTATCGCCCTTTAGGCTTATAAATGGGATACTTCATGTAACCTTAAGCCAGATAACGCCTGAATCTAGTCTGTTGTATGAAAGGTTGCAAAAATTGTTGTATGGCGCATGAAAGATAGCAAACAATTGCGTTATTTAGGCTTCGCTTGGCTTGGACTTAAACGAGGGGAAATTTTACGCGCCTGTTAGTTGTAGTCTGTGTAGTTGGTGGAATAGTTTTCCCGTACTTTCAGGTTTTCTATGACGGGCATACAAAAACAGCAAGAAAGGGTAGTATAATAATAGTATAATGGTAGTAGAAGACGGTAGATGGTCGTCGAACATTTTGTTAATTTTTTTATGTAAGGGGTGTAGAGAAAAAATAAATATGGGTGGGGTGGAGAAAAAAAGCGGGCAGGTAGTGTAAGATAGATAAAAATTAGGGGGAATTAGGGGTGTTAGACCCTGGGTGTGGTTTGGGATAAAGTTTTTGATATGGGACCCGAAAAAATTGGGTGGAGAGGGAGGAAAAAACCATATAAACTTATATCCATTGGGAACATAGTTAGACGTTACCAACATAAAGCTTTATGCATCACTTGCATGCTTTCAGGAGGAATTTGTTACGCTTTGCTGTCATTCTCTTTTCAGCGTGCTTAACCAAAATATGTCGAGATGCCCACTGATGAGGCGGAAGTGTGACATCACATATCGTTTTAAAACATCAAGTCGAAGTCTTACGGCGTGAGGAAAATGTCGACAAGATGCTTTGGAATGTATACAGCTGTTTAACCTCCGTCACTTCAGTGGACGCCCGGCCTAAAGCTTCATGATCTGACTTGGTGGATTTCAGCGTTGCCAGAGCATCTGTTTATGTGTTATTTAATTGAATTTCAATAGTAATTAAATTTACGGTAGTAATAATACTAATTTTGTCATATTAACACTCTAAGGGATGCTTTATAGCTTTTAGGTCTGATACATTTGGTTGCTTCGGTATTAAATATTCTCAGAACTAGATTTTTATAGACATTTTCACCGAGAAGAATGTTTCAAGATATGCTCTATGAATGGTCATTTGCTTGAATTGATTGATTGCCCTTGAACTACAGAGAAGGACATACAGGTTACTTAAAAAAAACTAACACAGGACAATATGTTCAATGAAAATTATCATTCTATGAATCCTTTTATTTTTTTACAAAAAAAAACAGAATTTCAACAAAGCCAAACGCTGAAAAAAATACCGTTATAACAAACATATTCCAGGTAAATCCAAACATAAACTTAGTTTATTCTAGCCGCATAAATAAACTTGTTTTATTTCAAGTATATTCTATGTTTAAAATAAAATGACATCGATGTTTGAAATAAAAATCAAGTTATGTTTATTTTAAACATATTAATTATAAGAACAAACGTACAAATTTTGGATTTTAATGGTTGCGTTCTAAATTTATTTTATTTATTCTATGAATCTTGGTTATCTTAATTCTGGATTTGGCTTGAATGCTAACATATTCCAGGTTCAAGGAGTTTGCTCAGAGTTCCACTACTGGAATCGAGCAAATAACCTTCCAATAGATGTGACGATTGGCTCATGTTACAAGCGTCGAAACTTTTCTTCGGCCTCAAGTTCTGGAGAGGGAAGTACACGCTCAAATTCACATACCCGATGTACGTATTGTTGAAATAACAATGCCTTGAATTTGATTCAAAAATTGTTATTTTCCTTCGAAACAGGCTTTCTATTTACTTTGAACATTTCTTATGTTTCATGTTGAACCTCGTTATTTTTAATTTAAATGGACGAGATTTGTATTCGTGCACTTGATAACTTAAGACGCAAATTCTCTGGTAATGTTTTGAAAATCACTTTGACAAGATTACGGAGCAATTACAATTTATCTGTACATTTTCACACCAAACCATAGTGATCTACAAATGTCTTTGCCTAATACACAGCATCTCTGATAAAATATCCCAGGTAACCAATAGGCATTGAAATATGCACTATTTCTGCATCATACTTGCATTTACGATTCTTCTTGCTGTACATTGGCAGCCTGAATGCATAGCTGTTGTAGAATAGCATACGCAAATCTGCCGAAATGTTAGCTGTCTGATATCTGCATTTTTTATGCTTGATATATTATTAGACTAACGCATTGAAAATGCGTAATTAAAGTTGTTGACTATTCGATAATTGTCGGAATTTCCGAAGCCTTTCATCAACCTCACTTACTCATGCATCAGGACTATAATAGTCCTCACTATCAGACAGCTAATAATACTGTAGCTTTACGTATGCTTTTTTACAACAGCCGTCGACACGTCGACCACGAAGCAGCGAGTTCGAATCCCATCCTAGGAAATGCAAAAACTGCAGTGAATTTGAGTATTCCCTTTCATGAGAAAAAAATAGGGGGTCTAAACAGAAAGCAAACGTCCATCTTCATCAGTACAGGAGAAGAAAAAAAACATAAGAGGCAAAACAGGAAAATGAATAAAATCTTTAATTGAAAATTAGTCTTATTTCTTTTTACGTCGCATTTTCAATCAAGCATTTAATCAGCATTATAAAAACTAAACTCCCCAGCAGCAAAACAACATTTCAACTGCTGTCATCTAGCTGTCATTTTCAAACGTTACCAATTCATGCTACCAATGAATGACATATTGTCGACATAGACGTCTTCTTTTGGTGGGGTCCAGCATTAAATAAGCCGTATAGCGGGCCAAAACTTGCTTTTAATAGCATTTAAGGTGAATTTAATACTCGTATGTATTATATCGCTTGTCGTTAAGACGCATATAGGGCTACTTACGTGCTTTTTTAATGTTTATTGGTTACCTGGGATATTTCGACATTTCTCGATAATATTGCTGCTACTAAAGTATTAAGTCAGAAGCTTAAAGCAGTAACTTAATCATTTTTATATAAATTTGATTTATTATTCATACTTATCGCTTCCTAGAGCTCGAATTTCGAACAAAATTTCAAGACCAGATTTTGAACTCTGTCTTTGTCAGTATTTAAACGTATACGTATGACTGTAAACTTAAATGGGTTTAAAATGGCGAGTTGACAACGTGGGGGGAGGGTGCGACCGACCGCCTGTCAACACAAGTTCCTATCTACGAGTCATATGAGCACAAAAGACTGCCAGCTGAAACATGGAGGTGCTGGTTGGCGTAGCCTGAGCAATGTTGTCATTTTGACAATAGCGAAGTGAGGGGGTGCGACTGTAAATCATATCATATTACTTTCCATTCTCATTTCAATTAATAATTTCACCACGCTTTGCATTCTTAAACCATTTATTTCAAGAGCGTGGAGCAACATGACAAACATCAAAGGCTTAATTTGTTTTTCAGCATTTTAGCATAACATTTACATTAAAAAAGCACTTATGAACTTCAACTATTATATTCATATTAAGTGGTATTATGATTACATTAACCATTTATTAAAGAAATCATCACACCGGGCTCTTCGATCACTCCAATTGCTATCTTTGAAATGTAACTAGAACAGTATGAACAAATTTTTCGACAACATGTCTTATAAAATAATATCATACATTGAAATTTTATCTTTGATATTTGGAATGCTCAATTCTGTTTTCACTTCTTCTTCTTCTTTGTTGTTTGTAACGGGACTTTAAGAATTTTGTTTTCAGATTTTCCAGGACTAGTAGGACATAAATACAATAATACAATTTTTTTTCAGTATCAATCCGGTGGATGTCAGATATATTTTGTATACTCATATTATATTCTCGTATTGTCTTACTGTAGCCGTTTTTTTATATGGTCAAGCTATTTGTGTCTTAAAATTCAATTCCTCGTTTGAAATTTGTATGAATAGCATTTTTGATATGATATGATATGATATGATATGATAATTTACTTTTTTGTGTATGTAAGTAAGGCCTTGTAAAAAACGAGCAAAGCATATGTACTTCAGTTTTTAATCCACATAATTTTGGATCAACTGTTAAAGCATATGAGTCCTATACGAAGAACAAGCAGTGAAAGATTCATTTGAAAGTTTTATTCTTTGAAAATATGATGAGACTGGTATGCTTTTATGGTAAGTTTTTTTTAAATGTTACAACTATTTAACTAGGAACAGTAGAAATTTGCAATATCTCAGCATAAATTAACTTGTACAAAAATAAATTTATTAATTGAATCAAACTTAAATACAGCCGTGCAATTTCGTACATTTTGTATCATATAACATTTTTTATAACTCATCATTCATGCTCAAAATTTCCACTGTTCCAATAACAACCATATAACTGTGGCTGGGAAGGGGGGGGGGGGGGGGTGGTTGGTCGTGGCGCAGTTCTATTAGCGTTTTCACACTTCTTTCGCAAGAATTTATCGCGCAACGTATAATTATGTATCACAAGATGACTCGGTAAATTTCGTATAGTCCGTTTTTTAATCAACCTGCGCAGACCAAAGACGAACTAAACTAGGAATACAAAAATTGAAATACATATGTAATCAGATTTTTTTGACGATAAGGATTATTTAAAATAGTTTTGGCAACGCTGGCAGCTAAAGCTCAAATGAATTACGACGCAGATGTCGTTCTTTTTTTGTTCCTGTCATTTGCCTCAGTCGGCAAACGCGAAAGTGTTTGAACCTGCAAACGCAAGAAGCGGGTTGAAATAATGATAGATGTTGCTTAAAAATAGGTGAGTAATCAATGTTTTATTATTGTTTGTTTTCACTCTGGTAGTATTCCAAAAGCACTAAGGCTTGTGTTTATAAGTAGCAGAGTGTCAACAAACGACCATAAAACTTTGATTGCAAAACCTAGTCTAACGGGGTCTAACCACCCGTATTAAATAACACCTAAATGTAGTCTATCATTACACTAACTGGTAAGCTTTTTAACTCAGTAACGTCTAACATAATGTGTCAGATGTGTCTAACAGACGTCTAACATTAGTCGAAAGTTAGACAAAATGTTCGACGAACAGTCTAACGTGTTCGACTAACGTTAGGCTAATGTTAGACTAACCTTTCTTACTGGGATCATTCTAAAAACCCGCTTCTCGCGTTTGCAGATTCAAACACCTTTGAGTTAAAAAAGAACGACATCTGCGACGTAATTCATTCGAGCTTTTGCTGCCAGCGTTGCCATAGTTATTTTCAATTATCTTTATATTGTATCAAAAGAAATCTGATTACATATTTATTTCAATTTTTGAATTCCTAATTTGGCTCCTCTTTGGTCTGAGCAGGTTGATTAAAAAACCGGACTATACTACATTTACCGAGTCATCTTGTGAGTTGTTGCAAAATGTATAAACAAGTGGGTATAATTATTCAACTTATCATCATCATTTCAATTGTTTAATCAGTTTCTGGAACTCAATATTGTACCGGATGATTGGAGACGGGTGAGAGTTATTGCCATTCAAAAACCTGGTAAGCCCGGCCACAACTCCTATCGACCCATCGCGTTGCTATCTTGTATTCGAAAGTTGTTTGAGAAAATGATCCTCTTCCGTCTAGACAAATGGGTTGAGACGAATAACCTGCTTTCAGATACTCAATATGGTTTCCGTAGGGGTAAGGGAACGAACGACTGTCTCGAGTTGCTTTCCACAGAGATTCAGTTAGCTTTTGCTAAAAAAGAGCAAATGGTTTCTGTATTCTTGGATATCAAGGGGGCTTTTCATTCAGTATCTGTTGAAGTTCTGTCAGATAAACTCGCTGTTAAATCTGTTGAAGTTCTGTCAGATAAACGCTTGTGGCTTTTCACCATTAATGAATAACTTTTTGTACAATTTGCTGTCAGAGAAACATATGAGCTTTTCTCATGGAACCTCTACAGCTTCCCGATTTAGCTACATAGGTCTCCCCCAGGGATCATGTTTAAGCCCCCTTTTGTATAATTTTTATGTCAAAGATGTTGACGGTTGTCTAAGTGACAACTGTACGTTGAGACAACTTGTAGATGACGGCGTAGTGTCTGTCACGGGACCCAATGGGGTCGATCTGCAAGGACCCTTACAGAATACCTTATACAATTTGTCTACTTGGCCCTAGAGCTAGGTATCGAATTCTCTACGGAGAAAACTGAGTTAGTAGTTTTTTCTAGGAAGCATAACCCAGCACAACCGAAGCTTCAAATTTGGGGTAAGCGGATAGCTCGTCGTTTAAATATCTTGGGGTCTGGTTCGATTCGAAGTGCATTTGGAGATCCCACATTGAGTATCTGAAGCGAAAATGCCAGCAGAGGATCAACTTTCTTCGAACAATTACCGGGACCTGGTGGGGAGCACATCCGCAAGATCTTCTAACGTTGTACCGGACAACAATTTTGTCGGTTTTAGAATACGGTAGTTTTTGTTTTCAGTCAGCGGCTCGGTCGCACATCATCAAACTAGAACGTATTCAGTATCGGCGTCTTCGTATCGCGTTAGGTTGCATGTACTCGACTCACACCATGAGTCTTGAAGTGCTGGCTGGCATGTTGCCACTCTCGGATCGGTTTTCAGAATTATCTCTCCGGCTCCTCAACAGGTGTGAAGTTATGAACCCTCATATAATCGGAAACTTTGAGAAGCTTCTTGAGTTGAACCCTCAAACTCGCTTCATGACTTTGTACCATTTGTACATAACACTGGATGTCAGCCCTTCGCCAAATATTCCCAATCATGTTTGCTTCTCCGACTTCGGCAGTTCGGTTCATTTTGATTTATCCATGAAGCAGGAGCTTCGTGGAATTCCAGAGCATCATCGTCCTATGATTGTTCCTGTGATATTTGCGGCAAAGTTTGGCCAAGTTAATTCCACTAAATCGTTCTTCACTGACGGATCATTGATAGAGGATTCAGCCGGCTTTGGTATATTTAATGAAATTTATAGCGCCACACGAAAACTTCAAGCTCATCGTTCAGTATATGTCGCTGAATAAGCGGCAATACACTTCACGCTAGTAATTGTTGCCTCAGTAACACCGGATCAGTACTTCATCTTCACGGATAGTCTCAGTTCTATAGAGGTTATTCACTTCATGAGGCCGGTAAAGCATTCCTCGTATTTTCTCATGAAAATACGAGGTCTTCTAAGTGCTTTATCTTCACGTTCTTTTATTATCACCTTTGTTCTCATTGTTCAATTCCGGGCAATGAGAAAGCGGCTCACTTGCAAAGGTGGGCGCTATAGAAGGCGATATTTATGATCGACAAATCGCCTTTAATGAATTTTTTTCCTATTTTTCGTCAACAGTCACTTGTCAGCTGGCAGCATAAATGGAGTACAGAAGATTTGGGGCGATGGCAACATTCTATCATCCCAAAGGTGTCGAAGAAATCTTGGTTTAGGGGGATGGATGTGGGTCGAGACTTCATTCGTGTCATGTCTCGCCTATACCGTGTTGGGCTGAGCGACAGCAATCTCTGTGAATGTGGACAAGGTTACTAGGACGCATATCACATTATTTGGTCATGTGCTGAGCATCGTGGAGTCAGATCTGAGCTTTATGATTCCCTTCGGGCTCGAGGTAGACAACTCAATGTACCAGTTCGAGATATTTTGGCTCTGCGTGACCCTGAGTTTATGAAACTCATTTATGTGTTTTTGACTAACATTAGCCTTAGATTGTTATTAGTTTTACCTGTATGTTTACTTTAAGTTTTTTTTATCTGTGTTTGCGTGTGTGTTTTTGTTTCCTTCTCGAAAATGTTCATGTCTTAGTCAAAAGAAGCCAAAAGTTGTATAGTTTTAAGTTTTTTGACAATTTCGAATCTAAAATAAATGTGTTATGTAAACCATACTTCAAATTCCAGCCCATCTTCCCATCCTTTCAATTGTTATTCCTATAAACCTCGAGACGACCGCGAGTAATCGGTTCTGCCTCCTTAACGTTAGTTTCAAGATAATTGATGTATATAAATATGAAATCTTGGCTCTGTAAAGTTAATTCGATTGAGCTTGAACATATAAATGATCTTAAAAAACAAATCATTTCAACTGAATTAGTTTGAATTATATTTAACTTTATTGAATTGTAACTTCTTAAATAATTTCATATAAATACAATCAGGCAACGCAAATTGAAACAACAAACTTTTTTGTTGACATCCAAACTAAAAAACTAGTGCTTTTAAAAATCCGTTTTGTTGTTTTAAACTAAAGATTTTGCTTTGATACAAATAGACAGGTTGGTTGTTTCTAACTAAAGATATTATCACAGTACAACACACATTATGATTGTTCTAAACTAACATTTTTATTGTTTCCACCATCGAAGGGGTTTATTATTTAAAAAAAAGACACACAGAATGCGTTGACTCAGGAAAACAAATATATGTTTAAGATTGATTAAACTAAAGCGGCGTTTAAATCTATCTTAAATTATTTTTTTTCGGGAAAAAAGAACTAAAAATTTAGTTTAAAACAAAATACTTTTTTGGGTTATTTCGTTCTCCGTCATCCGGTCCCGCTGCATGCTATGACGCTGTCACTCAAAAATAATACCCAAGCGTGTTTTTTCGTGAAAGTTTTCATCTCAGGTATATAAATATTTACATTATATACATTAAACATTATTTAAACATAATATATAACATTAATTGAAAATGTTGCAATAAACAAAATTTTTATTTTAAAAAACCTGAAAAAAGTAGAAAAGCTCGCAATAATATTTATGCCTAGATTTTTTTTATGTATATTTTGTAATTTTTTATTATTAAAACATTCAACGGCATTTTATAATTTTCTATGTTTTTTTCTAATTTCGGAGCTAGAGTTAAATAATTAATATTGTTTATATCGTTACTAAAATCTTTGTTTTGGTTTGGATTCGCTGTGTTATTTTGACAAAATATTTGAGGGATTATTCGTAGTGAGTTATGTTTTTAGGGGTTGTTCATTAAGCATGGGCCAATGTGCTGGTACTTCCTGAACCAAAAACTATACCCATTTTTTTCTGGACTATCCAGCCCCTGGGGATACCCCGATATAATATAATTCGATTGAGGCTGATCCGAGACCGTGATGATTCAAAATGTGGACATTTATTTTTCAATTAATTAGTAAATATGATGGTCTTATGCATAACATGAAAATTTCTTGGAACAGTGTTTTGAAAGGCTTGTTGAAATGCTCTTTAACGTTGAATCGTCTTGGTTTTGATACGACTTGTGATGTGATGATGATGTGTTGTGATTAGAACCCTCCATCAGTGCATGGATTACCTATGTTTGCAGGACTATTTTCAGCCAGGTACCCCGAGAAAATAGCTTACGTGATGGCTTGTTGTAGCAGGGCCAGCCGATCTCAATTAGGACCTTTGGAAGACTACGACCAGAAGACCGCGTGTCTTCACATGACAAGGGACTGACGACTCCACGAACCCTTGGCCAGTCAACAAATCCGTCGACTGCCGTAGGCTACCCCCCAAATCCCACTTTTGCAGTTGTTATGGGAACAATGCATTTTTTTTACATAAATGATGATATATAAAAAATGATAAGATACAAAATTTATGAAATTTCATGTTTATATTGAAGCTTAGATTCAATTAACAAATTTATATTAGATTTCATTTGTGCTTGTGAATGTGCTGAGATATTGTAAACTTCTACTGCTCCAAATAAAATAGTTATTTAAAATTTATATAACTTCCAAAAAAGCATACCAGTCTCTATGTAGTATCATATATTCAAAGAATAAAACTTTCAAACTCATCTTTCCTGCTTGTTATTCGTATAGGACTCATATGCTTTTATAAGCTGATCAAATATGAAATGATTCAAAGACAGAAAAACATATACTATGCTCGTTCTTTACAAAGTGTTACTTGTCTCACAGAAAAAAATATGTATCATAAAAAACATACATGCTATTTCCACCAATTTCGAACTTTAATGATGTACATAGAATTCTAAGACATAATTTAAATTACTTGACCATGTAAAAAGTGGCTACAGTAAGTCAATACGAGAAAATAATATGCGTATGTACAACATATATCTGAAATCTACTGGCTTGTTACTGAAAAAAAAATAAAAATTAGATATGTATTAATATCCTACTAGTCCTGGAAAAGCTGAAAACAAATTAGATCATTCCATATACCAAGGATTAAATTTCAATAAAAGATATTATTTTATAAGACATGTTGTAAGATTTTCTTCATACTGTTCTAGTTACATCTAAAAGATAGCAATTGGAGTGATCGAAGAGCCCGGATTGATGATTTCTGAATTAAATGACTTATCTAATCAAAATACCACTAAACAAAATATTTAAATAAAATCCTATACTGCTTAAAAGTGCATGCCCGTATTTTTTTAATGTATCAGTTGAAGTTCAGAAGTGAAATTTTAAAGTAAATGTTATGCTGAAATACTGAAAAACAAACTGAGCCTTTGATGCTTTTCATGTTGCTCCAGGCTCTTAAATGGTTTGGGAATGCAAAGATGATTCCAAAGCGTTCTGAAATTATTAATAAACTGAGAATGGAAAATAATATGATTTTATATACAGGTATGGGTAAACACAATGATTTACAGGTACACGACCTTCAGTCACACCCGCTCACTTCGCTATTTTCGAAATGACACATTGCCCAGGCTACGCCAACCAGCGTCTCCAACTCCATGTTTCAGCTGGCAGTCTTTTGTGATCATATGACTCGTAGATAGGAACTTGTGTCGACAAGAGGTCTGTCGCACCCTCCCACCACGTTTTCAACTCACCATTTGAAATCTATTTAAATTTACAGTCATACGTATACGTTTAAATACTGAACAAGACAGAGTTCAAAATCTGGTCTAGAAAGTATGTTCAAAATTCGAGCTCTTGGAAGCGATAAGTATGAATAAAAATTTAATTTTATATAAAAATGATTTAACTACTGCTTTAGGCTTCTGAATTAATGCTTTAGTAGCAGCGATATCATCGAATAAGGTCGAAATATATTTTATCCGAGATACTGTTGCAGATATTAGGCAAAGAAATTTGTAGATCACTAAGGTTTAGTGCGTATATGTACAAATAAATTGTAATTGCTCAGTAATTTTGTCAAAGTGATTTTCTAAACATTACCAGAGAATTTGCGTCCCAATCTATCAAGTGGCTTAATTGAAATTCTTAATTTTTTGTAGAAAAATAAAAGGATTCATTGAATGATAGTTTTTATTGGAAATATTGCCCTGGGCTAGTTTTTTAAAAGTAACCTGTAAATCCTTCTCTGTAGTTCAGGGGCAATTAACCAATTCAAGCAAATGTCTATTCATAAAGCATACCTTAAACATTCGTGTTGGTGAAAATTTCTATAAAAATCTCGTTCTGAAAATATTTAATACCAAAGCAACCGAATGTATCAGACCTGAATGCTATAAAACATCCCTCAAGAGTGTTAATATGACAAAATTAGTAATATTACTACCGTTAATTAATTACTATTGTAATTCAATTAAATAACACAAAAACAGATGCTCTGGGAACGCTGAAATCCTCCTAGTCTGATCATGAAGCTTTAGGCCGGGCGCCCACTGAAGTGACAGAGGTTAAATATCTGTATGTTTTCCTAAACATCTTGTCGACATTTTCCCCACGCCGTAAGACTTCGACTCGACGATTTAAAATGATATGTGATATCAAACTTCCGTCTCATCAGTGGGCATCTCGACTTTTGTTGGTAAAGCACGCTGAAAAGAGGATGACAGCAAAGTGTAATAAATTCCTCCTAAAAGCATGCAAACTGGTGGTTAAAGCTTTATGTTGGTAACGTCGAACAAATGTCTAACATCGTCTAACTCTAACATTTTTCTTGCTGGGAAGTAGCGAATACACCAACCGTCTTGGAAACGAAAACTTTGTTCTAGAAATAAAAAATTAAATTCCCATTAACGTGATTAATGCTCATGATTTGCTCATGTTACCTCAAAATATCACAGGTTGAACATTATTTAAAAGCATTGAAAATATTGACTATTTGACTATTCCGATGATCATGCACCAAGGAATAAAATGAATATGTACATCGGGAAATTTATAACTTGGGAAAAATGCAAGTTTTCCACACCGAACAGGCAATTGGCATCTACAGATGATAGATTTAATTCACACATTATGAAAACAAACACTAATCAAATTCGCACAAATTCAAGCGAAAACGCAACCGCTGCGGATAGTACAAATAGTCAAATGTTGCGACGCATCTTCACCAACCACTAGCTCCAAAAAACACAGAGACAAATTTGATAGTAAATTTTACCATTATTGGGGGTTAGGATGACTATTGCAGTATAGTGATTTTGAACCGACTCATGGGCAAAACGACCATTAAAATTAGTTGATTCAACATTTACCATAATGTCAGAATAGTCCTTGTTGCCATGATCATAATCAAGAATGCCATGAACGTGGTGAATTCGTCCATTTTCATGGTTACACTCAGTAGCAAAAAAAAGCCGAGCAAAATTTTGCTTCCAAAGAACGCCATGTTCAACCGTCTGTAACTTTGTCAATTCTCAATATTTTTGGCTGAAAATTTGACAAAACTATAACCAATGTATAGACCTTATTTGATCAAAATTTCATGTTGCTTAAACTTTTAAATTTGAAGTTTACATAACATATGTGAAAAAAGTCGTTTTTGGACAGACCTATTTTAAAATTCCGTATTTCTGTGAAAAATTTAGGTAGCTTATTAAAATTTTTAAAAATAATATGATAAAATTTTGGTCACATAAAGTTTATACATTAGTTATAGTGTTGTCAAATTTTCAGCCAAAAACATTGAGAATTGACAAACTTACAGAAGGTTGAACATGGCATTTTTGGAAGCAAAATTTCGCTCGGTTTTTTTTTGCTACTGAGTGTATTGTAACCATTACATGCAATAGTCATCTTAACCATGATTTAATTGTCGGTATAACGATAGAATTTTTCTCAGAGTAGAGCATCAATCACAATAGCCTCGTTGGAAAATGCCAAGAACACTAAGAATTAACCATCGGTCAGGTTCAATCTATCGCTTCATATTTTTGGAGTTCCAACTAGGTTGTCCATCGTTGCAATAAGGGCAAGGATTTCAAGTTTATTCACAATGGACAATCGACTTTCGCGAGCAATCTAACTACCAAAACAAAACAAATAAAATGACAGCTACAGATTTCCAGGATCTGAGTTCACGCTTATCGGAACAAAAGCACATATATTATAAGTCTTGCGAAACTAAAGCAGACGAAGTCCGGCAAAGGAGCAAAAACTAATGTTATTGCGTGGAAATATTACCGGATTGCTCAGAATTCCTCCTTTAGCTAAGTCGCCGATAGTGCAGCTACAACGCAACACCATGCTGGAGGTGGTTTCTACTTGCCACTCAATCATATACAAATGCAAAAATTGTACCTGGCATTGAAAACTCACAACTAATAACTGAGAAAGTGAATCTAGAACAGTAAGTAAGGCGCAGGCGTTAAGTCATAGTAGGGACGCAATAAAGCCATGAATATGATAATGAACATTGAGTTGATGTTGATCACGCCTGTCAGATATTGCTTCATGATACCAGATTGCTCAGCAATTATTTCATACACATTAAGGATATGAAAGATCTTGGGAAAGTTCATTGAATAAATTCTTAAGACTTCACAACGACAAGGAATTATTTTCAAGATCTTGTGTGTATCATCCATTCAAGTCACGTATCCCTGATATTTTTTATGTTACCAGTTATGTTATTGTATGTTATATTGTAATGTTATATTGGTCAAAACATATTTCATAGACCTGCAGCATATCAATGCCAAACAATCATACTGATGCCAAAATGGTACCTGGCATCGAAAGCTCTCAATTAATAACTTTGGAAGTGCATTTAGAACACTAAGTGAATGGCACGTAATAAGCGAATTGTGAAAGCAATAAGCTTGAAATGCTAAGAAAGAAAAGGACGAGAAGAAGTAATTCAACGGACATCCATGGCGTCCTTGAAACTTCACTGTAGATATTGGACTTTCATGTAATTCTCGGCAGTTTCTCGACATTCTATGGACTCTTCAGAAGTTTTTCGGGCTGCACTTAAATTCTCGGGACTTTTTCGAAGATCTCGGGACTTAGTTGGATCTTTATAGTTTTTTTTTAAGTTTTACAAAAACTACCAAACTTAATCACAACACTGTCAGACAAAAGCAGCGAGACAAACAAACAATCAAATATGCACGCTTAGACTCAATTACCCATAAAAAGGTAATTGTTTCACCCATATATGGGTAACTGATGCAATACTTATAATATGGGTAAATTGTACTCACAAAAGTGGCTGAACTTAACTTACAATATGAGTTAAGTGATTTTACCTAAATATGAGTAAAAGCACTTTACCCATATTTGGATGAAAAAATAAACATTGTCAGTTCGTATATTACATTGGATCGAGTAAGATGGTCATCGTTTCATTGAGGTCCATCACGGAAGTTGAAATTGGGGAGTAGAAGATGGAAGAGCTGAAAAAACATTTGGATCGGGATTCGTTCCGAAAATTAAACGGTGAATAGTAGGTTTTGACAGAGTTGTGACCTTGGAGTTGTATAAAGGAATACACTACCAACACCATGATGATTGGCAGGGGGAGGAATCACAAAATCTGAAAAAGTAATGCCGTTCATCTTTTCTAACCTGATGGGTTCTACCTTTCGATCAATAATTGTTTTGACCAACTGTTAATCACTTCTTCTTCATCACATCTCGGCAATATTTGCATTACTAGTTATGAAATCAATCATCAGAAGTTCGTCCAATTAAAGAGCAAATGATATATTTGTGCTGTATAATTGATAAAAAAAAACATATTAAATTGAATAACAGATAACCGATTATTTTATTTGTTACCAAAAAATTTAGTTAGAGAAATATAACCGCATTTGCGTCTAATTCCAAATTATTTTTTTTAGATTTACCTAAATATGCGTGAAATATACTTAAAATTGGTTATCCATAAATAAGTCAACATTACCTATATTGTTAGTTCACCATTTTTACTCAAATATGTGTAAAGCGACTTTACCCATAAAATGAGTATGTGTACTTTTCCGCGATTATGGGTAAAGTTTACTTATATTTTGGTAAACTGATCTTAGCGTGTGTAATTGCAATCATTTGCAAACAGTGTAATACCTCATCAAATTAATTTGGTTGGTCAAGCATTCGATTTCCATATTTGGCCAAACAATTTTTAGTCAAATATTTGCCAAAAATAATCAAAGTGTGATAGTGTGAACAAACAACTTTACAAACAGCATTATTTGGCAAAACTTAACGAGACAAATATTTGGCGTATTGTCAAACAGTGTGATATTAGCTTTTACCAAAACTCAGTATACGAAACATTAAATCACTTGAGATTCCGAAAACAAAAACAATGGTGGTTGTATCGAATATCCACAACCACATTGAACTAATCCGAACGTGTTCCGACACTCCAGTGGAAGTGTCACCCCTCCAATCCCATGAGAATTTCTAAAGAAGTACAATGATGGTTACTTCACTTATTCAGGACCGCATTGAACACTTCCGAACATGTACCCCAGCGGGAGTTTGACACCATTTTGAAATCCAAGATGGCCGCCGATGGTGTTGGTTAAATATGTTTAACATGCGACAATATGGGTATTTTTGAAATGGGAATATAGATGCCAATTAGGGATATCCGAGTTTATTTTGAACTTAAAAATTACGGTCTTTGGTTCTAAAAAGTGGGTTAAACATAACACAACATGGCACATTGGTAGCAGCTGAAACTTGATGTTTGCCACCGTTTTGAAATACAAGATCCGATTGTTTACCACCACTTCTCAAGATAAATGGGTATTTTTGGATATGGAGTAATAACCAGTTTAAGTAAGCACCTCCAATATTACTTGATTGGAATTCGAGTGCGTTTCTAGTGGGGTGGTTATATCAAGTGCTCAAGCACACATTGGGCACTTCTGTTCATGTTCTGGGTAGCTTAGGAGAAACCTTTAAATCGAACATTGCTGGCCAAATCGAATACGTAGACCATATTGCTCAAATGGTCAAGTTATCGGAACCGTCCGCAAAGTGGTCAGCTAGCATTAATCATATCATAAATAGAATTTCGTAAGAAGGGTCAGATCGATAATCGATAAATTCAGGTTTTCTCATTCTGTAGGCATGAGGTTGAATGTTCATCAAACGAACAATTCCCCAAAAATTCTCTTCAAATCTTAACACAAGCAGGCGAAATCCATTTGATATCATGCATTTTTCACATCTCTGAATCCCGTCAATCACCTATCGGTTGAACCCTTCAATGAAATTGATGGAAATTTATTTGATTTGTACCGAGCAGGACTTCAGATTTTATTAGGCCACCATCCATCCGTCAGGTACGATTACTTCCCTCCATCATTACAGGTCGTCCAGCGCTGGGATGGCAGGGAAGAATTTCACCATATCCCATCATCGCTACATAGCAGGTTTCGTTGATTGAACGACGATCGAGATGGACGGTAGGCCAAGCATCATGCGGGAACATACACCTTCAATGACAATCAAGCACTCAATCACTTTCTAATCTATTAGTGACATTCTCACTCGTTTTTACTTTTAGACTGCAATCGAGTCAATTCCTGCTGCACTGAGTCTCGTCGTTAGCCATCGTCATCATCAACGCCATGGTCAACAACTGCACTGGACAGTTGATTGAGGGAGTTGTTCTGATGATAATTGTCTATGATGGAGAGTCCTGCAAGATTTGGGCCCTCAGCTTCACCATACAATCGATGGGGGTAGCTCAATCATCGTCTATATTTTTCCCGCCAATGTGCTGAGTAGAGAGATCATACAGCAAGAACAAAAGCTTTTGCATCCTGTGGCAACAAAAATGGTGGAAATGGCACAGTCATTGCTGTGCATCAATAGTTTCCAATGGAATTTCGGAACTTGTTCTTCGCATTATGGGTCTATTACGTGATTACAAAACCACCTGACCTCGTCGGGAAACTTTCTCGACTGCTCTAAAGGAAGAGAAGAGGTATCCGGGTGCAATGATTATAACGCTTCAATCTAAATAAATGTCTCTGTTCTCGGAGCCATTTTCGTCTGATGAGACCGAGGCCAGTATACCCGAGTAAAATGGAAAGCGGATTCGTTCAAAAGCATTTAATAGCTAGGGATATTGCTAAGACCCGAGGCATTCAATTAGTCCTAATGCTCATCAAAATTCTACTCGGGTGCTTCATCATGGCCGGATACATGATGAGTTGAGAATTTTTGGATGTGGATCGGAACGCTAATGGCATTGGGTGGCTTCTACCTTTTACACGCAGCAGAAGCCCCCCCTGCAGTGTTCTTCCTAATGCAATTCAACTGCAGCAGCAGCAGAGCATGTCAGCTCAACGAACTGCAAAGGCGATCCCATTCATTACGATTCTGCTCCTGTCAGCCAGCCGGCATGCAAGCCTAGCCTAGTTCCTCGACAGGAAGGATGTTCCGAAAAGAACAAATTTTAATTAAGTAAATGGTTTAATTATCAAAATGGCATTAATTCGGAGCTATCTCGTTATCGTTGACAACGGCGACGACCACTAACACCCACTGCCGTCGATGCGAGTAAAACACCAAGAGTCGAACGAAATTGCGGAGTAGTCTTCCTTTCCCAGATGATGAAGGGGGTGCGGTCGGCCGGTCGGTTCGTAGCTGTTACCCGAGTGACAAAACACTAACGACGCTGATGCCGATAACGATATAGAGTGCGCCTCAACGAGAGTGATGCAACCATATTCTCGCACTTCAATACCGGTCCTCGTTTCGTCAGAATCTTCCTTGAATAAGGCTCATTGAAACAAATCCCGTGTTGTAGTACATCACCCATCGTCGTCGTCATCATCGTCGTCGCAAACGGGATGGGCTCTGATTCCTAAATACGGTTGAAAGCAGAGGGTGGTAGCTGTTGGCCGGAGGGAGTAAAATAGTACAATGAGTGCAACCGCAGAAGAACTCAGCAGCAGCGGTGCTGATGGCGAGTGGTGCTCTTCGTGATCCTTGGCAGGGTGCGGTGGATGGTCGCTCCTCGAATGGCAGAAGGAGCAGAAGAAAAGCGAGCTCAAGTGCTTTTGTTGAAATTAAATGCATGCAGGCGTAAAGCGAAACGCGCCTGCAGATATACAAGCACGATAAATACATGCTCATTATCCTAATTATCCCTCGTGAGAAACGAGGAAAAAAAAAACTGTGTTTGGAAACTACGACTGTGTCTGTGAATGTGGTTTTTTGAGCGAGAGACTCTTCCTACTTACGGGGAGGGTTTAATTAGCACAGGATGAAAGCTTCACATTTTTATGTATCGTAGTCATACGGTGTAATTAGGTGATGGAAATGAAGGACCGATTGGAGTAAATTAATTCGTTCATCGTCGATTCAGATATGAAGGTGGTACATTACATTAAGAAGGAAATCAGCAGTATACACTTAAATAGATACATTCCATGAAAATCTGTTGAATAAGAAAATACAAAGCATTATGTTTTCTATGTCAACGCCATTAAATAACAATGCTGTGGTCGATTTGCAATAACTTGACTTACTCTAAAATAAAGTGATAATCGAAAACATATTGTAAATGAATGATGACATGATTCTCCAACTTTGGATCAATGTTCTCAACAGATCACCTCCCAAATTTGTGTCTTCAGGCAAAAGGTAATGGATTTTCATCAAAATTAATGTTTTTGAGTTCGCTTTCAGACAAAGCAACGTTGTATCAAAAATCTCTTGGATGCAAAGTTCCGGGACAAAATAAGCTAGTTTTAGAGATAAAGCCTGTCCACGTTAAATTTCGGACACCAAAATAATAGCAGCAAAAAAATTAATACATAGTTCAACAAAACCGATTGTTTATTTCATTATAATAAAGTTCTATCAACATAAGAAACAGTTGATTGAGATGTCAATCCTTCTTTCTGTAAAATTCTCGAACTTTCTGTGGTATACCCGCCATCAGGTACCGTACGGTATCCTCAGATACGCCCGCCTTGACGATTCTCCATCTTCTCTTGAAATCATCGGTACCTTTTGCTTTCTTCTTAGTTTTGAAGAGTTTCTGCTTAACTAGAGCCCAGTACTTCTCTTGTTTTGAGTGGTTGAAGGAAGAGGAAGAACAAAGTGCGTGAAGTCCATACGTATCTTGGGCTACTATTGTCTGTCGTTTGTGAAGAGTGGTTGCGAAGATGAGTAGTATTGGTATTGGTAAGTCGTTGCTCTCACATCACATTTAAATTTATTTGGTTTTTGGTCTCAAGATGACAACACAGAATGATAGGAACATGAGGTGGTTCTTTCAGAAAATAGTTTTACGGCCTTTGGGCTTAATATTGACAACACAGATTTATCGTGATCATACTTCGATTACCAAAAAGACATTGGATCAAATCGTTAGTAAGGTAGGAAGAGGTATAGTTACAATAGAAAATATAGAAGATTTTGAGGTATTAATATACGGATTGTTGGTGGATTCGGAATGGATCAATGGAGGTGAAACATTAAGCAATATTCAAAAGCAACAAACGATAATTGGTGGATGTATGAACAAAGATGAATTAATAATTCTAGGGGTAATTGCTCTTATCCTTCAGTGCGAAGTTAAAACATTTCTAGCAGGAGGCGAAGTAGAGGTTATAGGAAAAGGAAAAGTTATTGAATTATTTGGTACTCTGGATTTTTTCATTGGGGATAATGGAAAAATTGAAAGTATTGTGCAAATTTGCATCACACCAGAAAAGACAAATATTGGCCCAAATAAATTTAACAATGATAAAGTGCAAATTGAAGGAACTGGTGATAATTCACTTAAAATGTTGCTTCAACTTGACATGGCAGGTGACATAAATAACAATTTGAATAAAAATGATAACGTGTTGCAACGTTGTACATCAGTGGATAACCAAACCAATGAAGAAGTTAGCTGGGCTGAGAATGAAAGCATCCAGAAGGGATTGATACAGAATACCTTACAAAAATGGGAAGAAGGAGAAATAGGAGAATGCAGCACAATTTCAGATATTATTGATACATTTTTTGAACAAAAAGGGGAGCAAGTAAGAAACGCTATGTTAAATGATTTGCAACAAGGATGGAAAATTTTAAGTAAACTTGCAGATAGACTCAATAGAGAAATAATTGTTATCGGGAGGGATCGAAGAGAAATAGTATTAGGAGTTACCGAGAAAAGGATTAAATTATCGCCTCTCAAATTAGTTGCAGTAGAAAGAATAAACTGTTCCGATTATCATGCTATTAAAATGACAAAAATAGGGGAAAACCGGAATCCAACAGATGGCTTTGCGAATCTAGCAATAGATATATTTGAAAGAAAACCTCAGGAAGAGACATACTTCATAAAATTGAGGGATGTGAGAAAAGTACTTAAAATTAAAAGAATTGCTGGCGATGGTAACTGTCTTATCAGGGCCTTGTTGGATCAAATTAGAAGGGTAAATGATTCTTATCACATGTCAGACTACAATGTCCAAAAGCTAAGAAATATTATTGCAAACTTCATAAAACAGAATAGGGAAAGATTTGAGATATATTTGATTGAATATTTAGAACAATACGGCACATTTGAATTAGTGGTTGATAAATTAAGACAAGATGGATTCTGGGTGGGACATGAAGCTTTAGTTACTGTTTCCGAATTATTCTGAAAACAAATTTAAATTTTAAATACGGAAGGATTGTGTGTTAAAATAAGAGAGTACATGGGCAACGATTCGTCGTTGAAGGTCTACTATACAGGCAACCACTATGACAGTATCAAAAAATTGATGATGAGGAAATTGAGGAAATAAAAGTAACGGTAGAAGATACAAGTCAAATGCAAGAAGGTAAAACAACGGTAGGAGAAAGAGAAATAAATCACCAAAATCTTAGACAAGACATTCAGGATTTGACTCCGCGAAAAAAAGTTGTGAAAGCTAGAGGGTTAAATCCGATTGATGAAAAAATAAGGGAATTAATGAACCAAAAGTATTGAACATTTCAAGTTGGAATGTGAAAGGATGTAGGAACAGACAAAAAAGGGAAGTTGATGAAATTCTGAAAGCAAACGATGTAGTTATTGCAGTACTACAAGAAGCTAATACTCTAGAAGATCAGATAGATACTGAAAGCTATACATGGATGGTAAGAAACAATCACATCAATAAGTCCAGAGGCTTGGCAATTGTTATACAGAAGAATCAGGGAATTGATATGCTTCAAATTAAAGAGCCAAGGAAAGGCATTATGTGGATTAAACTTTCGCTAAGTAGGTCAAAATTAATAATTATAAATATTCATGCGCCGAATTAAAACCAAAAAGCTTTTCTTGCCAGCTTAAATGAACTCATTTTGGAAAAAGATCGCAAAATTTTGATTGTTCTAGGAGATTTTAATGCTCAACTTGGACTAAAAGATCAACAACCTGAAGATGAAGTATGGATAGGAAAAAAGTTGGGTCATGACTATGATAATGAGAACGGTGTACTATTCAAGTGTTTCTTACACCTATCGAAACTTAAAAATATATCATCTAAGATAGGAAAAGATGTAGACAAAACTTGGAGAAGTAAAGATAAAAGTAGCCAGATTGATCACGTGTTAATATCACAATACACTAACTTCCGGATACGGTATATCAAGGGATACTGGACGCATATGAAAACGGATAATACATTATTATTAGTAGGTTAGTTATTCAATAAATTGGCCAACAACAAAATACAGGAAAATACTTCACATAAGGTTCATATTGATTTACTTATAGATTTAGGAATAAGAAAAAAAATACAAGGAAGCTCTAACGAGTTTGCCTACTAAAACAGACATTAAAATAGACACTGTAGATAAATGTTATGAAGAGCTAGCAGGAAGAATGAGAATTGCAGCACATAAAACCATTAAAGTTTCAAAAATTCCCAATACTCCGCGTAGAAGAAAGGCTTTAAATATATTAAGAGATGCGATTAAAGTTTCTCAGAAGCATCCAGATATGCAGAATTATAAATACAGGATTGGAAATTGTAGACAAGAGTATAAGCAAGCGGTCAAAGATCATAAGGAAAAGGAAATAATGACATTTTTCCCCCCTGAACCTAAAAGATTTTGATGCAGGTATAAGAATTCGAAAAACGCACAATTATCTTAAACAGTTTGTCAAGCAAAAGAAGAAAAAATCAGCAATAATTAGTACTAGAGTTTGGGATGACATTCTAAAAACTTGTGAGGGCCCAGACATAGAATTTTGCACAAGCCATGATTTTACACCATTGCCAAATCCACCAACATTAGTAGAAATTGAAAACATACCTTATGCAACTAGTAAAGGGAAATCACCAAGTTCAGATCGAATATTTACGGAGTACATTAAGTACGCGGATCAAAATTCTATAAAAAAATTAGCAGAAATATTACAGGAAGCCTATATTAGGAACGAAATACTTCTCGCATGGAAGAAAACAACGCAAATCCCTCTTCCCAAGAAAGCAGGAGCTTCGGAAGCAGATCATTTCAGAAGAAGCTCTATTTGTAATGTAGCTTACAAAACTTTGGTAAGTGGATAGCTCAACAGCTAAGGAAATATGCAGGTGACCCAGGATTGAACCAAGCAGCTTTCACGGTAGAAAGATCTACTGATGATCATATATTCGTAGCTAGACGTTTGATGGAAGAGTATTGGAATGCAGGTCAGGATCTATACATATTAGCTCTAGATATTAGCAATGCCTTCGATAACATTAAATTACAATGTTTAGGAGAAGTTTCGACTAAAATTGGAGTTCCATTGAGACTTATTGATAGAGTGTTATCGTGTGTTAAAGATGAGGTTACAAGAGTTCTATGGCAGAACCAATTTTCCAAAGAAGTAAAGAGAGGAAAAGGAATAAAACAGGGATGCCCTCTTTCACCTCTGCTGTTTAATTACATAATACAAGATGTTTTGAGCAAAGTTGTTTTGAAAATTCCAGGATTAAAATTGTTGGATATTAACCAATTAAAGCTTCCCTTGTTACTTGTATTTGCGGATGATATCCTAATTATAACGAAAACTAAAGCAGAGTTGGAAGAGATACTGAAAGAACTAGAAAGCCAGCTCAAAGCCGTAGGACTAGAGATAAACTGCAAAAAGAGCCAGGTTTTAATTAGATATCCGAATGATAAGGCAAAGCATCCAAATGATATCATTCTTAACGGTAAGAAATTTAAAGTATGTGATAGTTTAAAATATTTAGGAGTCTGTTTAACATCTACACTTAATAGGAAAGTAACTTGCAGGCAAAGATGTCTAAATTCTCTTAAGTCATCGAAAATTATAGTAGAATTTTGCAAGAAGTTCAACCCAAACTGGGAATTAGGAAAATTAATGTATAAAACCGTGATAGCACCATCCTTACAATATGGCACTAAAGTAGCAGTTTTGACTAAAAAGAGTAGGATTTCAATAGCGAACTACGAAAAACTTATTTTGAGAAGCATATACCAGCAATGCGCTAGACAGAGAGATATGAAGTTTAACGCGAGAAAGCTTCTAGATGGTAAAACTATTAATAGAAGAATTAGAGTAGGTCGCCTCAGTTACTTTGGACATGTCTTACGCAGGGATAAGAACCACCCATTAAAGCTAGCATACAACTTAAATTTTGAAAAGAAGAAAGAAGGCCGACCTAGTATTACTTGGAAAAAATCGTTAGAACAAGACTTCCAAAAGTTTCAGAACACGGATAGAAACAGTTTTGAAGAGCTCTCGAAAGATAGAGAAAAAATGAAAAGAACATTAAAAGAAGTATATAATAATGAAGAGAGCGAAATTTCGGACGGAGAATCATCCGATGAGAATAATAAGGGAAAGAAGTATAAACATTGGAAGCAACATAAATAAATAAATAAGAAATTAAATGTGATGTGATAGCAGCGACAGTGTAAAAGTGGGATAGAGGAACAGGGCATCTCCGCAAATAAATAATCGACAGTCGTAAATTGCTTGATTAAAATTGTGATCACATGTTCAAATAACAATGCATAATAAATAAATAAATTAATAAAAAAAAAAAAAAACTGAAAAATGGAAAAGTATACCGATTGACAGGTAAGTAGGTAGACCAGGGAAGGTAAGATTATTATAAAGAAAAATACTCTACATTATTATATGAACATCACTATATTATACATCAAATAAAAAGGGTTGGGAAGGGACCATCAGAGCACCGGATTGAAGCGATTTGGATGGGGAGAGTGGAATTGCCAACTCCCTGTCATTAACAATTCGTGAATTGATGGCGAGCTCTTCTACCCACTCATTGGGAAGTCCTCACGTTTGATGGCTTGTTCGACATTAGGTTGTAGGATTCTAGCATTGGAAGGAGATTCTCATTATCCCGCGGATTACGCGTAAGTGTCTCTGCTTACGAGTCCGCCCATCCGTTTTTGGCCCTTCAGACAGTGTTAAATTGAATACAGGCAGATGTCGAACTTGATCAAATCATTCGTAGAGGACGATCCACTGTCTTATGGCTGTGCCTGCAACGATGAGTGGTATCTTTTACATACATACATACATACAACTAGAGCCCAGTACTTCTCTATTGGGCGAAGTTCTGGAAGTTTGGGGGTTGGTTTTTGGGTGGCCTGCCGGGGGAAGGGGAGTGAGTGGAAACAAATACTTCTTCGGGAATTTGGACACCATCTTTGTCAGCACATGTTCGGCAACGTCGTTTCTTTACGTGTACGAATTTTTCGTCGTCCATTATGATACAAGAAATGTCTTGCAATAAATTGGTGTAAAGCTCCTAGGCACGACTTTTTGCAGTGAAATTTTGCTTGTTATCACGGTTAGGCACTTTTTTCACTTTGTACGCCTTCAGTCCTTGCCTCTGCTTCAGTTTTTGTACGTATGATTTTGACTTCTCAACTTTGCGAGCCACATTTCGCACAGAAAAATTGGGATTTTTTCGCAATAATGGCCACCACCATCTTGTCCATTGGCTTCGAAGGACTCTAATTTCACCAAATCCTTCAATCGTTGCTTTAAATGTATGAGCATTGATTGCTCTCTTTAGAGGGTTCAACTTGTTATTGGCCCAGCCCATGATGCAGTTATTGGGTCCATAAGTAAAATATTTTGAAATGTAGTGGAGAAAAAGAAAGAGAAAAGTTGAGTTTTTGTTTGAAAATGGAGGACGTCTGAATCTGTTGGTCAAATTTTTTTCCTTACTTTTCGGTATTAAAATCAGAACTGACCAAAACCGGTGGTAAACTGTGCGTGAATGTGTCCGCGAGTGTTAACGTAATGAATAAGTGAAAAATTTGACCGGATTTCATGCCGAAAAAAACTGAATTTCCAGTGACACGATCGTAGTTTTTTTTTTTTGGATTCTCAGCTTTGTTTCATGTTAGTTAGGTGGAATATGCAATACTGGTGAATCGAGGATACGAATGTAAAAGATCTCAAGCTGGAAGGGGGGTGGCCCTGAAATTTCCAAATGTTGCACATTGTCAAATGGTGCTTGGCTTCTATAATTAAATGTGATGGGATTGGGTTAACGCGTGGAGACTCGGGAATGATCTCTCATATGCGTCAGTCGAACTATTTTGAACGGCCGCAGTGAGAATATCACCATGAATATCCTACATGCGCGTCGCATGTTGCTAGTTACTAATGCCTTCTCTCTTTTCTCTTTCATGTTCTTTGGCACTCTTCCCTATACAATGACCGCGAGCAATGCCATATGGGGCAAGTATCTGAATGGGAATCCTTTAAACAACCCGAATACCTTGGTGGAAGCAGAACGCTAACCAGTCAGACCACGCAAAGGATTTTTTCAGACAATTGAGAGGTGGTAAGTGCTCTCAAAACGCGGAACGAAGCAGGTAATTGTTATTAGTTTTGTCCCTCTATCACTTTATTTTGAACCTACATCAAATATGATTTAATCTTATTATGAATTATATATATGATCACATCACTCATCAACGTGAATACTGATCCATCGAGCCCTACCCTACTAACATAGAAAAACCTCCTTCCCACGGGCCCTAAACAGCAAAGGTCACACTAACTTTCCTTCCCTATTCCCACCTGATTGCAAGGACGTGGCCGGCGCCGTTATTGATTATTAAAGAAATTGAGTCACTGAAACGTGTACAGTGAGAATGGTCGGTTACTCCCAGCCCCATTCAATTGATTCATTGCGCAATTTCACTGATTCTGATCAATTACGGAATAGCAACCATTGATACGTACAGTATGTCTAGCTAAGCTAAGCTAAGCTAACCCAAGTAACACAATATGTTTCATTGCATGTATTTTTGCTTCAATGTGGCCAATCATTATGTTGCCATTTCGATGATGGTAAACCTTTTCCGGTACTACTGAAGAATAGAAATAGCGCAGAAGGTGGAGCTTACGAAACATAATTTATGTCTGGCAATGGTCAAAACCAAATGGCATCAATCATGTTCGACCATACAAGCAAATGGAAACTGAAATTTTCAATATTTTATCAATCTATTATTATTATTTCCCTTGATTAAAGAGATTTTCAGCCCTGAGCTAGTTCATTTCCCGTTGTAGTCACTCAAATACATTTTTGGGTACTTTCGTAACTTGTCCGGGGTGAGATTCGAACTCGTGACTTTCGAGTGAGCGGTATGGATGTTAACCGCTAAGCCGGGGTTGGCCCCGTTCTCATCATTCTAGCATAACTAGAGCAAAGTTAAAAACTATCTTTTCCCGTTCAATATGGCTCTAACAAAACATACCTGATTAGTTTTGTTATGACGCTTAACGTTTTTCGCATGTTTATTTTGTGAAATACGGAAGACTTATGTTCATACATTTATAAAGCATAATTTGCAAACAAGATATCAGACGTAAACGAACATGTTTTAACTGAAAAACATAGAGCACATGTATGACAAATCATTAATGAGCTAAAAGAATCTATATTTGAATTGCATGAAACGTACTTCTTCATGACAAAACTAGTCACATCACACTGTTATAGATCTACAGCATGACACTTGACAAATAAAACTTGTTTTCGGTGCTACTTGGGAAGAGCGCGTATCGATAAATTCGGATATTGCTGCCGTTCGTATAAAATGCGTTTGCACACATCCACTTGATTCGACGCCATTTTACTGAGTGTGACAAGAATGTAAAAAAAATTGTCGTACTACGAAATAAAGTAGAGAGTTTCAGCTGTCATATGAGTAAAACGTTTCAGCGAGCCTTGCAATAATTCAAAATCTACACTGAAAGAAAAGTATCCGAAATTTAACGTGGGCAGGTATGGATCTCCTTGAATGACTTCACCTCCCGGGACACCGACAAATGATGGAATTCAAAGTGTTTTTCGACCCATCTGTGATAAGCAGTCGGATTTTCCACGACGGGGCACATAATTTTTTGGCGGATCAACTTTTGTTACAATGCCATCTCTGTGGAACTCTGGCCACGGATCTTGCTGGGAATCACTCGGAACACCAGATCCACAGGAACCACGTCTTATCTATCTGACTGCCTGCGAACGAAAGAGGTTGTTCTCAGCAGCGTTGCCAATATTTTTTTTTGAAAAAACTGGAAGAATGCAAAAAAAAAAAAACTGGAAAAAACTAGATCCTAAAATATAAAAAAAATAGCCTACGTTATGAAAAACCATTTGTCGCATATTACAATTTATATGTTGTTTGTAAGATATATTGTTGCAATATATTAATAAAGGTGGTTACTGTATGCCATATTGTCATTGTAAGATTGTAAGTTTTTTAATTCTGGATTATATCCTAACATTTTGACATAAAATAGAACAAAAATATAGCGAATGCAACCGCCTATTCAGCATAATGTTATTTGGCCTCTGCCATATGGTTAAAACTGTATAGGATACTGTTAACTTATACTAATCAACTTTAGGGTTATTGTCACAACAATATGGGAAATAATCAATATTTCGTTTGGGGGGAATAATATGGGGAATTGTTAATGAATGGTTTTCAATTATTCGTGGAACAACTATGGATATTTTATTTATTATATAACGCTTGACCTAAATGACGTTTCGATCTTTGAATCTGTTGTGGTATTAAACATATACCACATTCAACCCACGGCCATTTTTTGTGGAGGAATGACACAAAGTTTTCCAAGCTGAAAAAAAGATAATATTTATATATCCCTAGGTTTATTTCTGGCTTGAAAGCTAATCCATCATAATTATTACCATGAGTAGCCATAATTTATAATAGATTATAGCATATAAGTTTGTGCGAAGTACGACATGTGTTCTCGACTTTTTCCCGACCGACCACCGAAGTGAACAGATGTAGTATTCACAAGTTTGAATTGATTAAATTACGAATAAAGTTCATTAGTTTTAGGAGTGTAATTAAAAGCGTGCTGTTATTTCCTCCAAGTCACAACAGTTAAACTTGGCGACGAGGATAAAAAGTTAAGTGTGTAGTACGTGGTCGGTTAAGACATAACCTCAATTAAGCACGATGTCGACAGAAGCAGAAAACTCCACTGGTGCTACGGTGAAGAAAGAAGATGGTGGATCTGTAGTGATTCGAGCTGGTATGTTTGGTCAGATTGAACCATTCGTGTTAAGAGAGAATATAGAAGAGTATCTCAATCGTTTGGAGATGTTCTTTCTGGTTAACGATACGCCGTATGAAAAGAAATTCCCCGTGCCAATTACAGTTGCTGGCCCTAGTCTGTAAACGGTCGCGGCCAGACTATGTGCGCTTGAAGACCCTCGTAGCAAACGTCGTGGCAGAGAGGTACAAGTTCAAAAAGTGCGAACAGATTGCCTCCCAGTCCGTCACCGAGTTCATCATCAATCTCAAAGCCACAGCCCAAACATGCAATTACGAGGCATTTCTATCCGATGCCCTTCGTGACCAGTTTGTCGCTGGATTTAGCGACCAGGGGTTGCGAAAAATAAACTGCTGACCGAAGCAGATCTTACGTTTGAGAAGGCATGTTCGAAAGCCAGCCGCATTGTCCCAAAACAGAGAAATGTCAAGTCAGTCGTCTCCGAAATTGGCAGCGTATCAAAGAGAAGGAGGAAATGAGCAAAACAGCAAACAGTATCAACAAGAAAAGGAGCAACGCAAAACGGCTAGTCGTCCACCGTAGAAGTTCAGTAAGCCATGCTACCGTTGCAGTCGCCAGCATGACGCAGCCACGTACCCAACTCGCAATTGGACTTGCTATACCTGGGAAGCAAGCCATGTATCGACAAGCTGTCTGTCGAAAAATCGTTCTACGAAGAAACCTGGTGGAAACAATCGTGTGGCAGAAATGTCAGATGCAGTGGAAGTACTCCGTCTAAATCTCTTGGCCGTAAGCGATGAGACAAATGAATCAGTCACAGACAGTCATTTTCGAGAAGCAGGTGTTCCAGGAAATAGCAGTCTATCTATCTTGGAGCTGAGCGTCAGTAATCTACCCTCTTCAAGTAACGGTAGTTCGAGGTCATTGAACCGGGTAAATTCTCCAGCATTCGTGTCCCTGGACTGTGAAGGTCACCGTCTAGAATTTGAAGCTGACTGCGGTGCTTTTAGAAGCGTAATCTCGTCCGATACGTATCAAAAGTTATTCGCGCATTGTCCAATCATTCCTACTTCTCAAGAATTTATTTCAGTTTCAGGTCAATGGATTAAACCGGAAGGTATTGTTACTGTACGTGTCATTGCACCTTCAGGAATCCACGGCAGGTTGAGCCTGATCGTAATTCCCACAGACAATGAAACTAATCCGTTACTTGGTCGTGACTGTTTGGTTGGTTGACCCGGATTGGAGGAAAGTATTTTCAGTTGAGTCCGTAAGTAGTTTAGAACCATCGTTTGAGATAGAGATCCAAACGCGATTTTCGAAGGTAGTATCCGACACCGATAGAGGCGCGATTACCGGTTATTCAGCGGAAATTGTCCTGAAACCGAACGCTACGCCCGTATTTCATAAGGCGTACACAGTTCCGTTTCTTCTTCGTGACAAAGTTGAGAAAAGTTTAGAACAGTCAGTTGCCGAAGGCATTTTGATTCCTGTGTGATCATCATCTTGGGCAAGTCCAATCGTGGTTGTCACAAAGAAAGATGGATCATTGCGTATTTGTTTGGACGGTAAAGCCACGTTAAATCGTTACATTACCGCTGACCATTATCCCCTACCCAAGAATCGATGATATTTTGGCTAACGTGGCTACCTGGAAAAGTTTCTGTAAGATAGATTTATCAGGAGCCTACTTACAGGTCCAGCTGTTTTTTTTCTTGAAGCGTCACAGGGTATTTGTACTCATAAATACCCATAGAAGTCTATTTTGTTATACAAGGATGCCTTTTGGGATAACGTCCGCCCAGCAGCTTCCAATCAATAATTCATCAGATTCTAGTCAATTCCCCAGGAATAGCGTACTTGGACGACATTATTGTTGGCGGAAGGCAACCGTGGAAGGTTGCAGGGAGAACCCTTACCTCGTTCTTGGGAAGCTTTCAACGATCACAACGTTAAGATTAATTTCACAAAATCCAGTTGTTTCTGGGTCTGAAATTGAATATTTGGGCTACATCATCACGTCTGAAGGTATACGACCTCAGCGAGTCTAAGGTAAAGGCGATAGTTGACGCCCCCTGCACCTGAAAATGTAACACAACTCCAAGCATATCTGGGTCTACTCACTACATTCTTATAGATTCCTTCCGAATCTATCGATAGAAATCTGCCTCCTCTATAATTTACTCCGTAAAAATAGTCGTTTTGTTTGGACTCCTGACTGCCGTCAAGCATTTGAGAGTACCAAGTCTTTATTGCTGCAGAATGATCTTCGTGAACCGTTTGAATCTGATAAGCCGATTATTCTTGCTAGTTAGGATGCCGTCCATATGGTGTCGGCGCGGTTTTATCGCATCTAGTCGATAATGTTGAGAAACCCGTCTGTTTCGCATCATCGACTCTAACACCTGCTCAGGTGAACTATGCCCAAGCGCATAAAGAGGCTTAGCTGTTATGTTTGGAATTTCAAAGTTCCATAAGTACTTATACGGGGCCAATTTACATTGATTACGGATAATAGTGGATTAAGGAAATCTTTAATCCGTCCAAGGAACTTCCAGCCATCGCAGCAGCCCGACTACAGAGGTGGTCCCTAATTGTTGCTGGTTACAATTATGTTATCGAGCATCGTCCAGTTGACTGATGAATTCATGCTGATGCACTCTCACGCCTCCTTTGCCAGATGAAACAGGTATAGAGCATGTCAGTCTCGAATCAAGGTCTATCCGGTGCCCCCAGTGTTGTAAATCTAGAAATAATACGAAAAAATCAGCAATGTGATCCACTTTTGAAAAAACTCTTGAAACTGTAAAATTAGGTTGGACACACTGTGTTGATCCAGATTTAAAACCGTATTTGAACTTAAGTTCTCACTTTGGAATCGATTGTGACACCGTTTTGTATTTGGATGATAGGGTTGTTGTCCCAGATAACTCAAGTCGACTATCATCGGGATCAGCTGCATTCCAACAGTATGGGGTTGTCCGTATGAAAATGCTGGGTCGCACATTGCTTGGTGGAAGAATTTTGGATGTGCTGATTTGAATAATTTCATCAAACAATGTGAAGTATGTCAGCAACGCCAAGCCGTGCCACAGGAAAAAGTCAAAAGCACTTGGCAAAATGTGACCGTCCTTTTCAACGGATCCACATGGACTTATTCTATTTTGAAGGTATTTACTGCTTTAATTATAGTAGATGCCTATTCTAAATTTATTGACGTACGCGCAATTAAGTCAAGTAACAGTGCAAATAATTGAGCAAGTTTAATCATTTTTGCATATTTCGGAATTGTTGAGGAGGTTGTTACGGATAACGGCCCTCCTTTCAATTCAGAATATTACGTGGCATTTTTGGAGGCGAATGGTGTTAAAGCTTTGAAATCACCACCCTACCACCCTCAATCGAACTGGGTTGGCCGAGAGGGGGGCAAGAACAGTCAAAGATGTTCTAAAAAAAGTGGTTTGTTTGACGAAAAATGTAAACCGTTGTCTCTTGAGCGTAAGATTAACCGGTCTTTAATCAATTACCGGAACACCCCGTCGACGACAACAAACCAAACACCTTCGTCAATGCTTTTCAAATATATTCCCCGGACGTTGATCAATATTGTCAATCCGCGAAAGGTTGAAATTGAGAGTACTCACCCTAAACCTGATGTGAAACCAAAACAGCCAATGGCACAAGAATTCGCTGAACCGTTGAAATCCACGGTAAAGTATAACGTCGGTGACAAAGTGCTCTATCGGAATCACTTTAAAGAACTCGTTCGTTGGATACCTGCAATCATACTGCAAAAAATAAGTCCATTAACTTACCTGATAAGTATTGATGGGAACGTGCGAATGATTCATGCGAATCAAATTCGTTTCTCAAATCTGTCTGATGAATTCCATCCTTCTTTACCGGTCGTACAATCCCAATCCAGTCAGGTCGGCTTACCTAGCGACAACAATCCAGTCGGTCGAACAGTATCGCCATCTGCCGGTGGTGGTCGAGACCACACAACAACCGTTCAACAAAAAACCAACCAACATCAAAAACTAAGAAGAAGAAATCGAGTAAACGTCGACGTAGTGAGTCGAAATCACCGAAGGTGCGTCGATCAAATCGACTTAAAGGTCAGCCAAGACTTAAGTATTACCAGTAATTGGTTGTTGTCTATGTAAAAACTCAAAAAGAGACTAATTCATCTATAAGTGTTTGATTATTGTATTACCTTGAAAAGTGTTGTAATTGTAGAATGTAAGAAATTGTTCTCATGTTTTCTATAGCGTTAAAGTTATTTAAAGCGGGAGAGATGATATATCCCTAGGCTTGAGCTTGGCTTGAAAGCTAATCCATCATAATTATTACCATGAGTAGCCATAATTTATAATAGATTATAGCATATAAGTTTGTGCGAAGTACGACACTTGTTCTCGATCTTTTCCCGACCGACCACTGAAGTGAACAGATGTAGTATTCGTTAAAAGTTTGAATTGATTAAATTTCATTGAATAAAGTTATTAGATTTAGTAGTGTAATGAAAAGCGTGCTGTTATTTCC
>JAHHFK020003684.1:0-83260 GCA_024533555.2 Aedes koreicus
ATCGTTTTGTACGCTGAATGGCCCGCCGGCCTTCCGCTGGCTATGCCCATTGGATTGAACATTGCTGGGTACCACAGAGTAGCGTTCTTTTTGTCGGTAATTTGACCCCATTTCCAGTTCCAGTCACTAGCTGCTGCAGTCAATTGCTAGTTATTGGAAAAGTGCATTTGTCCGCCTCTGCATGCGCGCGCTGCAAGAAGCTCACCTTAGGTTTGGGACTCTGTCATTCATGCTCACCATGTGGGAGGAGGAAATGCTCAATGGGTTTCTTGTTGTCGTCGACGTCGGTGTTCGTTTGGCGATTTTGCAACGGTCTTTTGCAGTGCCAGTGAATGTGAAATTGCTGCTCTTGGGGACAAAACATCAAGCCTACGTCTAATTTATCATGTAGAAAATCAATCACTTCGATTCGCACTGGGTGCTGCCGGGTCGTTAGATCGTTTATCATGAAACCTTCGCTAGTGACTCTAATGATCGTTTTTTCTTCTTTTTATTATTATTATTGGCTCATTTTCTTTTGAGTGGGTATGTGGACAGCAAGTTCTTCTATGGAGGTCCCCAGGTGCTTTTGTAACTTGTTATGCTTGCCTTTGTTTAGTTTCGATGTTGTTTATGGGCACAGGAAACACGTTCAAATTGATTTTACCCTTCGAAATCTTTAACAAAGTGTTGTGGAATAGTAAAATTTATCGTACTTCGACGCCCGACTGCAACATCTTTAAAAATTCCCTAAAATCATTCATTCGTTCATGGCACCGATTTGATGGATCGTACTTAATGCGTCCCAGTTTCCTAGAAATCTCCTGCCCCGCATTCTGTTAAGCAAATTCCGTTTTGATTCAGATCCTTATCTCCCTCTTTTATGCTTCCAGGTATTAGGGGATCATAATTTCTTTATTGTTATTATTATTATTATTATTATTACCACTTTAAACGCTTCACCAGCTGAACAAGGGACTCCTTACATGTGTGTCGACTTTATCGTCCTGCTCCCGTTATTCGGGTTTTTGTTTTGATCCGTGGATTTTTCCTATTTTCGTTTTCACCTACATTTATCAACCCTCTTCATGTTTCTTTCATCAAAAATTAAATTCCTCAAACTGAATGAACAGAAGTTTTCATATTTTCGTTGTTGTATGTAATTGATAAAATCAAGCGAACCGTGCTCGCTGGATGGGATCATTCTTTTGAGAATGCAGAAAATGTGGGTCCTTTGTCTGAGCAATTCAATTTGGTTGGTTTGGGAAACCTGCATAATTTGATCATGATTGTTCCGTCCCTCGATTGGGGTGGAATGCTTTTTAAGTGATGATAAATGAATTGAAATGCCAAGCTCAAACGCTTTATCAAAGTCGGTTGACAATTCAAGTGTTGATTTCTTTTGAGATGCAAAAACCATCGACCATCGTGATCATAAATCATATCCAGTAAATGCTGTTGATAATGTTCATGCAAATTAGGATTTCCATTTTCAAGGACTTTTTGCTTTCGTCCATTCTCGGCGTGAAGTTCGTTTTATGAGTTTACAACAGGGTACGTATTTTTTTTTCCTTCCATGCTACCGATTTTATGTTTGGTCTTCCCGAAGGAAAATTAAGTTACATTTGCGCTGATGTTTTGCACCCTCCCGGTCATGCACGAGTGGGAATCATAACAGATGGAAATGGGTTCCAGGTGGCTAGGGTGGTTCTGATTACAGGTCAGCCTTCGGATGTAATAAAATGAAGGTTTAGCTGCGAGGATCTACACTCTTCAGTTTTTTTTCCTGGCCTTACTTGCATTAACATGTAGATTTTCCCTTAACATTTTGATGCAGAAGCATCTATCGATGTAAAATCAACGTGTATTCCTCAAGAAACTCGTTCTGGACAAACAAACGTATTGTTTGATTTCAGAAATTCCTCAAATAGCGCGGTAGAATGCGATATTGCGTCACGATTCCTCGTGAATAAAATACGCAGTGTATCAAGTTTGATAAAACTGGTTACAACTTGGTATATCTCGTAATTCTGACCGTCTAGACGGCTTCTGTCTTCGACAAAGGGGTCCAGCAGATAAAGGCCTTTTCATTGGTGACTATAAGTTAAGAATTTTTTTCAGTGCGTGGCGCTAGTGTGTGAGTAAATTTCTTATAAAAGCTTTATCTCTACATCCTGACCAAATCGATGGTTTCAGTCTTCGACAAAGTTGTTCTGCAGGTGAAGGTCTTTTGATTGATGAACAAAAGTTCAGCATTGTCTTAGTACGTGGCGCTAGTGTGTAAGTAAATCTTCCAAATATGTTATAGCTTGGGACCCTGGCTTTTTAGAACGTTCCTGTCTTCGACATAGTTGTTCAGTGGGCCATGGTCTTTCTATTGGTGATTAATAGCTCAGAATTTTCTCGATACGCGGTGCTAGTGCTCAAGTGAGTTTCCTAAATATAAAGGCTGACTAAAAGTAAATTTGTACGCACAAAAAGACCTGTAATTCGTGATTCAATAATTTTAAAAAGTTGCTTTACAGTACTTTCATTAATACTTCAAAGTTACAGTATGGTTACATTTCTCCAGTTCGAACGAAATCTCGAACCTTTCTCTTGATGGAGCCCATCAGCGCACTCACAGTGGAAACGGACACGGAATCAGCACATTTCTTCCATTTTGCCCGCATTTGCTGGATGCCCTTGACTGCCCCGCCGCTTTGTCGAAGCCGCTGCTTTGAAATTGCGCAGTATTTTTTCGATTGGTCGAAATTCCAGGCAATTCGGAGGATTCATTAGCTTGCGGACAAAATCGATCTTGTTGGCAGTATACCCTCTCCAGAACCACCTTGGAGTAGTGACAGCTGGCCAAATCGGGCCAAATAATGACTTTGCCCATATGCTTGCGGATGAACGGCAATCCACGCTTTTTCAGGCATTCTTCGATGTAAAATTGGGATGTCATCGTCGAGGATGTGACAAAAGGTTCCGTTTTCAGGCCACAACTGCAAATTGCTTGCCAAATCATGGCCTTCTTCGTGAACTTGTCGGCAAACATGAACTTGAATCTTTCCGGCACATCCGCACGTCCAGTCGAGATGTAAAACTTTTGATCGGGAAGCGGCTTAAAATCGAGTTTGACGTATGTTTCGTCATCGATCAAAGTTTAGCCCTCGATCAAAGTTTAGCCCTTGTGTTTCGTCAATACACGGTCGTACAAGAGCCTTGCACGCTTTTTGGCCACAGAATTCTGCTCCATGTACCGGTTCCGATGTTTACTGGCTTTGGACGACTTGTATCCTTCCCTGGCAAGGACGTTCTGCACCGTTTGAAAGTTGGCGTTGTACCTTCTGGCTACATCTCGGATCGAAAGACCGGGGTTGGCTTTAACGCAACTCAACACCTTGCTGCGCAGCTGACGATCCCTGGCTACAGTTTTTTCGTTGGTCCACGGATTCCTTTCCACAGTCAGGGTTTCCTTGTAGGTTTTCAACACTATACAAACTGTTGTTTTTGGCATCTTCAGCAATTTAACCAGCTTGGAACCGGATCACTCCGGATTTTCCAGGTGTTTGTGCACAATATTAATTCTTCTTTCGAGTTCCATTTGACGTTATTTCTGAACGCGATCGAGTACTTTGATCAAACATGCACCAGTTGTTTTCTATAAAAGTGTTAACAAACTACTGTCAAAGATTTTAGATTCCCAACACTAGAGGTGTGTTAGCGGCGCGCGACGGGCGTACCAGTTTATTTTTAGTCAGCCTTTACTAGCAGGGACTGGACAGTCAAGAATAAATTGTGTATGGTTTTTGGCCATCTAATGCTGTAACTTTGAAGTTTTATAGAAGTACTGTAAAACAACCATTAATCGACTTTTTAAGCTTATTAAATCACGGATTACAGATCTTTTTGTGCGTACCAATCAACTTCTGCCCGTTTGCCGTGGCAAACTCTAGAACTTCGAAGGAGGCCAACATTTAGGAAGTGTTTCAATCAGAAAGGCTGCGCCGCTATGATGACTACCTTTTTGATGTCCAAAGGCGATTGAAATCGGATCCGAAGTCATTCTGGAAATACGTAAGCGAACAACGGAAAGAATCTGGAATTCCTGCATCGATGGTGTTTGGTGACATAATCGGGTCTAATATGCAGAAAATATGTGAGCTGTTCTTGGCGAAGTTTGCCAGTATCTTCTCTAACGAGACTCTTACGTCGCAGCAGATCAACCCGGCAGCACCCTACTATTATTCGGTGAATCGTTGAACTCTATTGAGATTGACCAACCAATGATCCTGACAGCTATTGCCATTATTAAACCTACGAACTCTGTTGGACCAGACGGAATTCCTGCAGTACTACTGAAGAAGCGTTCGGTCGGAGTACTCACACCACTACGACACAAAAAAGGTAACAAACGCAACTTTGACAACTACCAGCCTTGAATTCCATTTCCAAACTCATCGAAAAAGCCATTCTGGGAACGATCTTCAATCACTGTAAGTAACACAATCTCTGAGACTCAACATTGATTCATGCCAAAGCGATCTACAACTACGAACCTTTCACGACGTTCGTTGCGGATTGCATATCGCAGGGCTCACAAATTGACGTTATTTGTTCAGACCTCTCTGCTACCTTTTACAAAGTCAACCACGCCATAGCGCTAGCAAAGCTTGAACGGTCAGGGTTTGGAGGATGTGTTCTCTGTTGATTGCAATCGTTCCTTGCACACCGTCGCTTAGCCGTGAAAAGTGGGGCATATCCGGGAAATTTATGCCGGCGCCGGTGGTGTAGTGGTAAGCGTGACTGCTGAGGTGCCAACCAGATTCCGCAAGGTAGCCATCATGGTCCACAGATCTTTCTGTATCCTGTACTTCAATGAAGTGAAATTTTCTTAGGATGGTCACCGTCTCTCTTTCGCTGACGATTTGAAAATCTTAGCGATCAAATCAAGTTTGAAGACCTCTTCTGGTTCATTGCGGATACGAAGCTCAAAATCTATCTCCTCCTGGTTGAGGTCTTCTGCGACACATTTTTTTTAAATTTTAAACAATTTAATTTGAATTCATTGATTACAGTATAAATTTAATAAACAATTTTAAGTTAAAGATAAATAGTATGTATATATTGCAAAACAAAATAAAGGAAAACAAAAAAATCATCACCAGTTCTGCAAGATTAATAAGTAAGCACACATGTAAGTGAACTTGAAAAATATGAATAAAATACATGAATAAAGTTCAACAATTATAAACAAATATACGAATATAGAAATTCGTTCAGTAACTACAAAAAGAAAAGCCTGGTATTGTTGGGCGGCAACTGTAACCGTACCACCTTGTTTGTTTCCCCGCCTTATTTGTGGATGGCTTAGGCGCCACTCCGTAAGGAGACCATCCACCTGTTAGAAGCTTGCCCGGCCTGAGACCCTTTCAGGGTATGTGTTCATGTGAAGGGGGAACGAGTGGATCGGATATTTATTTCGCTAAGAAAGGACTATATTCAAGGTAAACAAAAGCATCAGCTTGCTACTATACGTAGAAACGATTCAGATGCTTAGCAAAACCCAAGATCACGCTATGTTTCATCACAGGCCAACCTTGCCGACAAATCGATCCCGAAAATGGAAAAGAAGGAGTTTCCCAATGGATGGTTTCGGGGTTACCTTCCCCAGTACAAAAAACTTACAGAAAATTACGACCACGAGCAATGTGAAAGTATCTTACATCACGTCATCTAGTTCAATTTAAAATACTGTTCTGTTTGTCTGTGAAGCTGATAGCATTTATTACCGCAAACATTTGTAAGGATCCAAAGAGCTTTTGTTTAGATATTAACTTCATTTATTTACACATATTTGCCTAGGCCTATCTAACGGTTTCCCTCTAAGTGAGTTCTCTCATTGTCCTACGTTGGTTGCTTACTCTCTAGAGTGCTGTCTAGTGTGCTTTATCGTATAGGCTCGAGAAGCTTTCTAGAGCGGCTAAGGAAAGCTTCTGAGCAATGCCACGCATCACGAATTGGCTATGTGAGCGGGCAGAAAATGACCATACGTATGGGTTTACAATGCATGCATGCTTTACTCACGGTTTGGACGTTGGTTGGATGACTTTCTGACACTCTCTCTCTCTCTCTCTCTCTCTCTCTCTCTCTCTCTCTCTCTCTCTCTCTCTCTCTCTCTCTCTCTCTCTCTCGGCGGACGCTTTAGGGTCAATCACTCATCGGTCGCTATGTTGAACTCCGGGCAGCGTTGCCAATATTTTTTTTTGAAAAAACTGGAAGAATGCAAAAAAACTGGAAAAACTGGATCCTAAAAATATCAAGAAATAGCCTACGTAATGAAAAACCATTTGTCGCGTATTACAATTTATATGTTGTATGTAAGATATATTGTTACAATATGTGGAATTGTTCTGTAATGGTTTTAATTAAAAATTCTTTACACTAACAAAGATGGTTACTGTATTTCATATTGTCATTGTAAGATTTCTTTAATTATGGATTATATCCCAAAATTTTGACATAAAATAGAACGAAAATAAAGCGAATAAAACCGCCTATTCGTCTTCTTCTTCTTTAGCATTTCAAGCTTATTGCTTTCACAATTAGCTTATTGCTTGCTCTCAACTTAGCGTTCTAAATGCATTTCCACAGTTATTAATTAAGAGCTTTCGATGCCAAGTACCATTTTTGCATTAGTATGATTGTGTGGCAAGTACAATCATACGCTATGCCCAGGGAGTCGAGAAATTTTCCTTTACGAAAAATGCCTAGACCAGACCGGGAATCGAACCCAGCCACCTCCAGCATGGTGTGGCTTTGTAGCCGCGCCTTTACCGACTGAGCTAAGGGAGGATCCAACCGCCTATTCAGCATAATGTTATTTGGCCTCTGCCATATATTTAAAACTGTATAGGATACTGTTAACTAACACGTAGTAACTTTAGGGTTATTACAACAATATGGGAAATAGTTATCAATAATATGGGGAATTGTCAATGAATGGTTTTTAATTATGCGTGGAACCACGAAGGAAATTTTATGTATTGTATAACGCATGACCTAAATGACGTTTCAATCATTGTATCTGCTGTGGTATTCAACATGTACCAAATTCAACCCACGGCCATTTTTGTGGAGGAATGACACAAAGTTTTCCAAGCTGAAAAAAAGATAATATTGAAAGTAATTTGTTTCCAATAGATTTTAAAAACGGTTTAAAGCATTCTTAGTGTTATTTTAAAATCATATTTTATCTTATAATTTAGATTTTATGTGTAAACAAATAAAACCTAAACCAAGACTATAACTGAATTTAAAATACAATACAGCCACTGTTCGCTAACTGGGCTGCTTTTTAACTAGGCTGCCCAGTTAAAAAGCAAATAAACTTCAAAAATCAGCATTTGACATTTTGTTGTCAAAATCAGCAAGTGGCATGTATAGGGCAGATAAGGTTCGTGGAGGAGTGAAGAATTGTTAAATTGCACGAAATTGAGTCGTAATGCCATACAAACTGAGTCAAATGTTTTGCACAATGGGGTGCACAGTAAGCTTCATCACAATAATATATAATCCATTAAAACATTATTTAATTTATGTATTGCGCAAATAAATATGCCAACCGAAATCTGATCGAAAGCCCCTCCAGATTTATTTACATTTGAAATGTTAGCCCAGTTACCGAGCAGCATCCGCTAACTGGGCTGTGCACTTAGCCCAGTTAGCGAACGGTTACTGTATATTTTTATTTGTTCACCTGGTCAATATTTAAACTTTACAAATATAACTCAACCCAAATAACAATAACAAATATTCACTGTTCTTTGGTATCTCTTCTAACCGACTCGTACATTTGATAATTATACTTGGCTTTTATGTGTTGATTTATTTTAAGTTTTCCTGATTTTTCTTGATTGAAAGTAATCAAATTTTTGGCTGCCAAAATTCCCTTCATCATGTTTGTCCCAAACCTGTTTCAAATTTTAGTTTTGTTTATACGAAAAAAAAAACTCTTTTCACCGTCGCAGATGAATGAGGAAGAATTACCAAATTGATTTGGTATCAAATTCCGTAGATTCGGAGAAGCAAATGAAATGTCAAATCTCTTCAATGCTAAAACCTTTCCCCAAAACAACGTGGCATCATTTTCATGCTTCAAATGATCAAAGTCGATGTTTCTAAGTTCCCGGAATACATTATCAGTATCTTGATACTTATCATCTCTGTTTTCCCCACTAATCTGTTTCCCTCTTGTTCACACTTCTTTAATTCAAATGATTCACTAGTGTGCGTCGATAAAACTTCAAAAAGCTGCAGATGACAGATAGAGAAAGTTGATTTATAAACGCTTAAAAACAGCAGCCTTTTTAGGGGATAGGAATCTTTCCACATTTAAAATAAAATTTCCTACAATTACTCGCATAACGAAAAACCATTTGCTGTATAGTCAAAACTATATTTCGAATGTAAGATATATTATCACATTTTATGTTATTGTTATCGAATAATTTAATCTTCTGTTCACCATACAACCCTTACATTAACACATATTGTCAATGTATGCCATATTGTTATTGAAAGGTTTTTTATTGTCTGCACTCGGTCTGGATTATAAACCAACTTTTTGGCATAGAGTACAGCAAAAATTTTGTTTGTGAAAATTGCCATTTTTTTATGGTAACCTAACTTAACCGCCTATTCAGCATATTGCTATTTGGCCTTTTATCATCTGACATATTGTTAAAACTATATAGGAGATTGTTAGTTTATAGTTGTCAACTATAACGGTAAATATCGTAACAATAGCGGAAACGGTCGTCACCAATAAGGAAAATGGCTCAGGAATGGTTTGGGATTATGCGGGTAATGGGTAAAGCAAAAAGGGTTGTTAATAAAAAAACTGGAAAAAACTGGACAATAGTCAGAAAAGCTGGACGATTTGAAGATTTAACTGTTTGACTGGAAGAATCCAGTTTAAACTGGAACATTGGCATCCCTGACTCCGGGTGTCGTATGCTACGACGGCTGTTGCTTCTCCGTGCTCTCGAATGCTGTTGCTGGTACTCACAGCTTTCGCATCGCTGTTCGCGGCGCACGCTGATCTGTGGACTTCTAGTATCGACGGGTATCCCGTCGCACGCTTTCGATCGTCACCGAAAGTTGTTTAACCGTTCACGAATGAACTTATGATGGGTTGCCTTAAGCCCTGTCTGGGGTGCGAGTGAACAATTGCTAGCCCCTTCCGGTCACGTGTACCACCGTACCGGGTTACTCCGAAGCTGGGTAGTGGGGTCAGGAATGGTCGTAAATGATAGGGGCGGTGGTGTGACGAGCTGGCACTTGCCACTGATCTAATTTAAGAGAATATGTCCAGGCGCGTTTGCACTGTTAGCACATGGTAATAGCACACATCTATTTTCATAAAATTACCTTATATCCGTTTTTGCACTTACTAACAGCATTACAGTAAATATAATTATTTTACTTTGAATTCTACTAACTGCACACTCTATGAGGGAAAAGAACTAAATTAGAGACTTGGCATACTTTCACATTACTTAGATTTTACCAGAAAATTCACACCACGACGCGGAACTAATACCGAACTACTCCTGCATCTTCCACTAGCCAGATTAAAGTGTACGAGTAGAGGTTGCTAGTCCTCAGATAAAGCGCGATATTATCAGTGGGCCGGAATTGACCTCCCGAAGTGTCTAAATTGTCTTTACGCATACCATCAATCTGATGTGAAAGGGGAGTAGAGCAAGAACATATTCTACTTAGCGAAATATCTACCCGACCAACACATTCCTTCGGGAAGACCGAGAAATAAGAAAGGAGAAAGGTCATTAAAACCTCAAAGGGTTTTAGGCGGGTCGCTGAACGCATTCGTTTAGCATGTCCGTTTACACGCGGGAGAATGTTACTCAGGATCTCATAATAAATTGAGTGCCTTCAATTAGAGAAATCTGGGAAGCGGTAAAGATTTGTGGGAATTATTTACAAAAAAAAAACTAAGTAGACTAATTAACAATTTTCCAGATAAAAAAATGTGAATGTTTTTAATATTACTAAATATTGAAGTTTATAATACAAATTCAAAAAATATGACTTAATGAATTACTATTTACACAAGGAAAATAACAAGTCACTATCGTGTCCGCTATACAGGGTCAACTAGATGTCTTCGTCAGGTGGTGCGATTTGAAAGGCTTTGAATCCAAGCAAGAGTTCGATAATCTCGTTCACCAGGAAAAAAAATACCCGGTATGTTATGATTATCACCTTGCCGGAGAATAAATTGATAGAGAACCCTGCGTTAAGGATCTTAGCGGTCTTCGTGACTCTCAACTCACCTATAAGCAGCACATAAACTTCGTTGTCGCCTAGGTTTCTCGAAGCTTAGGATTTCTTGTTAGCATTACCAAGAACTTCAAAGATATCTATTGCTTAAAGACTCGCTACTGCTCCCTAGTACGCTCTACAGTCGAGTATTGCTTAGCAATTTGGAATCCTTACTACTTGAACGATGTTGAAAGGATAGAAGCCGAAATCCACACCAACTTCCGAGCTCGTGGACTGCTCATCGGTCTCAATATGCTGCTTGTTTGAAAAGATTTAACGTTTACAGGCAATGACGCAGCGGCAGCGGCTGAATAAGATGGTCAACTCGATTTTCCCGGTGAATCGCGACATGGCGGTGGTGATGGACGACGAGACCTGTCTGGCAACGACTGGCAGGGCACTTCGTATTTTACTTCCCCCACGAAGGAAGTGAGCTCCGAGGTGAAGTTCATTTCACACACCAAGTTCCCCAAGAAGGTGCTGCTGTGGCTGACAATCAGCGAGAAGGGGATGTCAAAGGCTCTCTTCTTTCGCTCTGAAGTTGTCGTGAACGGGGAAATTTAAACACGTCGTTCATCAAGAAATACCATAAGAGCAATGACGCGGTGTTCTGGATGGATCTGGCGTCGGCCCACTACTCGAAGCGATCGTTGGAGGAGATGGAGCAGCTGAATGTCGATGTGGTACCCAAGTCGGCGAACCCGCCCAACGTCCCCCAGCTGCGTCTCATTGAGAATTTCTGGGCCAACCTGAAGCGTAAGATCTACTCCAACAATTTTGTCGCGAAAACTGAGGAGGAATTGATAAATAAAACGAAGAAAGAACACAAAAACATGCCTACACGCATGTTTTCGTCCGCCATGGCGAATGTTCCGGTTAACTGCCGGAAGGCCGCTCGCAAGGGCGTAGAATTTTTTTGCAAGTAAGCTTAAATAATTACCTTCCATGGGAAATTTATCAAAAGCAATTATCTGTCTAAGATTTTTTTTATCGCCATTCGAATAAAGTCCATTTTTGTAATGCAAACGTTATCCCGTGCAATGTTGTTTTCCGTAGTCCGAAGTACCTTCTTTCCCGTAAAGACATCATCAAAGCCACTTGGAGATCACCTAATCAACGAACAGAGAATCAAATCGACCAAGTTCTAATCGACGGGATATTTTTCTCCGATATCATCAACGTTCGCTCCTACCGTAGTGCGAATATAAACTCGAACCACTTCCTAGTTGCAGGAAGTATGTATGCGCTCAAAACGTCGACGGTGTACAACACGCGTCGAATTCGGACGCCGCGACCAAACATTGAGCTGCTACGAGAAAACGGAGTTGCTCAGGAATACGAGCAACAGCTGGAAGCAGCCCTATCAACGGTAGAGCAGTTTGGCGCAGCTACTCTTGAAGATGTTTGGATAGATATTCAAACCGCCATTGGTAGCACTGCAATAACGGCACTAGGTATTTCTGCACCGAATCGAAAAAAATGACTAGTTTGAGGGCAAATCCAAGCAGTTAGTAGAAGTGGAGTATGCAGGACGGCGAGAGCGAATGTGGAACGGTACAGAATTCAGTTTTTCGAAGGAAAAATACACCAAAGGGAAGAACGAGACCGCGAAGCAATGGAAGCACAGTACCGTGCTAACGACACACGCAAATTCTACGAGGAGTTGAACAGCGAGTTGAGTAGAGACTTGGGAGGTAACCTTATCACAGATGACTGTGAGGTGATCGAAAGGTGGCAGCAGTACTTTGACGAGCACCTGAACGGCAATGTCACAGCAAACGAACGTGATACGATAATAAATCTAGGAACTCGCGCAGACGATGACAGGATTCCGGAGGAGGAGGAGGAGAATGAAATTGGGAGGAGGAGGATGAAAAAACAACAAAACTGCTGGTGTTGATCAACTCCCAAGCGAGCTATTAAGCACTGGCAAGGGTGCTGAACTGGGTAAGTATCAAGATTGGGTAGTAAGAGCATATACCGGGGGATTGGATGGAAGGTATCGTGTGTGCTGGATTGCTGCAACTATCGTGCTATCACTCTATTGAGCGCAGCCTACAAGTTGCTCTTCCAAATTTTATTCCACCACCTGTCTCCAATTGCAGTGGAGTTTGTGGAGCAATACAAAGCGGGACTCATGGGTGCCCAGAAGTGTTGCAAAAATGTCGCAATTATAACGTGCCCACACATAATCTTTTCGTCGATTTCAAGTCAGCTTACGACACAATCTATGGCAGAACATGCACGAATATGGATTTCCAGAAAAACTGACGTGGCAACGATGGATCGAGCGATGTGTGATGAATTGTCGTGTTTGCTATTTAACATTGCATTGCAGGGTCTGATTCGAAGAGCGGGGATAGACACGAGTGGCACAATCTTCATGAAGTCTGCCGAACTTTTTGGCTTTGCCAACGACGTTGATATCGTAGCACGTGAAATTGAGAGGATGGCGGAAACATACATCAGACTTAAGGCTGAAGCAAGAAGGATTGGGCTTGTGATAAATATATTGAATACAAAATACATGAAGGAAAGAGGCTCACGAGAAAACAATGTTAACCTCCCACCACGAGTTCCGATCGATGGAGATGAAAAGAGGCGGTCGACGAATTCGTGTATCTGGGCTTATTGGTGACCACAGATAACGACACCAGCAGGGAAATGAAAAGGCGCATTCTGGCTGGCAACCGTGCCTACTTTGGACTTCGAAGGACGCTAAGGTCGAACAAAGCATGCAAAACTACACAGTTGACCATCTACAAGACATTAATTAGACCGATAGACTTCTGCGGTCAAGAAACATGGACATTGCTCGTGGAGGAGCAACGCGCCCTTGGTGTCTTTGAACGGACGTACGATCTACGGTGGAGTGCAGATAGAAGACGGAACGTGGAGAAAGCGAATGAACCACGAAATGCATCAGTTGTTGGGAGAACTTCTCGTCATAAACACCGCTTAAATCGATCGACTACGGTGGGCTGGGGATGTCGTAAGAATATCGGACGACAGCCTAGTTAAAACGAACCGACGGGCACAAGTAGAAGAGCCGCGCAACAAGCAAGATGGATCGATCAAGTAGAAGGTGACCTGCGGACCCTTCGCAGACTACAAGGCTGTCAAGGTGCAGCCAAGGACCGAATAGAATGGAGACAACATCTGTGTACAGCAGCGGCCACCCGGGCCTTGGTCTGATTGGTAAGGTAAGTAATGTTGGTTTCCGACACCCTGACAGCGAAAACCGATTGCCCCGTTCTACTTGGTTCCATAAACTTTCGTCCCCACACACTCCGAAATTGTATGTTTCTCGCACAAACTATGGTTGTCATTTCACAGAGATTGTTCAACAGAGTTTCGTCTGGATTTGATTTCCAATTCCAATTCCAATTCCAACTTCCCATACTACGAATACATTTTTTTTTAATTTATTTAAATTGATAGAGAGTAGCTAAATAAATAAATGACTAATCTTTTATTATTCCTGCATGATTGCCTATTGATTAACAATCAAATTCCATTCACTACTTAACGACTTCCTCGGAAACATGTACTCAAGCACCACTCGAAAACTCTTCATGGGTTTGATCCGGTTAAGAGGTTTCGCCAATTTGAAAGACACGTTCAAGTTCAATCTTGGGAACCACCCTATCTGCTGAATTCGCAGTGCAGAAGAAGGAGCGAAAGAATGGTAGGCAGCCAACACCCCGTCGTTGTCGCCTTCGCCGAGGCACAAGGGCTCCCGATTCTATGCGATAAAAATTCATGATGCGCAAAAGGCGAGGGTTGTTCCGGCCAACATCGACGACGCCGATCAACGAAAGGCTCGTTCTGTGTGAAAACCTCCATATTCAGGGATTTTCGCGTTCGTTCTTTGCTTTTCTACCCACCCTTCGCTCGGTCTCAGTCCTACGGGACTCACCAACATTGGGCTGGGCAACCGAAGGAAGTGTAACAGGAACGCTTCCAAGTGCCATTTAATAATAATAAAATTTGTTATAAAAAGCCAAGCAAATTCATCATGACTTGCTCTTCGGGAATGAGTTTTCAGCATGCTATGTTTCTTCGGGAAAAGGGATGTAAGGCAACAAGGGACACAGAGGTGTTGCGTTATGGAAATCCGTAATTATTCAATTAGGAGTTGACATGGATTCGTCGAAGCAAACCATGGGAAATGAACCAAAGAATGGGAGTTAATTTGTAGAAAAAAAATAACATTCACTTTGGGAAGTTCACTGAGTTTAGTCACAATTAACTTTGTATACTTAGTCAGAAGTTTGATTGCTCATCGCGTGGTCAGTCCATACTGGTTGATAATCTTTTAAATTGATCTTAATAACAGGCACCCGACAACTTAACTAGTTCCGTAGGAAACGAGATCTGTTGCCGAGTGGATTAATGAATCAAACGAATGGATATGATAATAGACTCACAATTCTCGATTGACTGCTTACACGAAGCTGGTGGGTTATGCAGCGGGGGGAATAAATTAAAAATTTCAATGAAGTGCACAGGTATTGACGTTGAACACATGGTGATAAGCAGTTGAAGTTAAGAAATCACGAGTGAGAAGCTATCTTGAATCATCGGGATATTATTTCGTCTGAAGCCTTTGATTGATGTTTTTGCTCATCAAACGAACATATTTTAGCGCAATGCACAACTGTTGGAAATTTAAAAACATGTTGAAACAATATTGATATTCATAGCTAAAAGACACAAAACACAGAGATTAACTCGTTATCCCTTAACTACTAAGAAACTTGTTGGGGTAGTCTTCATCCCACCAGAACAGGTGTTCAAACAATGTGGTATGTTCTCGGAAACTGGAACTGTTAATAGCTTTAAGGAAATAGCTACATATATAGCTGCATTTTGTGCGAATTGCAAATCGAGCCGAATGAACTTGGGGACGCCACTTAATGGGTTGCATATGCTTACCTAGCGATGCACACGATGGCGCAGAAAAGAGGGAGAATAGATGCAACAGTGTGCACTAAAGCGCAACCTGACCTGCCATGACGGGTTGGGGAATTGTCGGATAATATGAATATTTTTCCCATCACAGGAACTAGGCAGAGGTCGCAGCTGCACTTGTGCGCTTTTCCGACAATGGAACTGATTCAGAAGAGAGCATATGGGGAAACTTGCACCCAGAAGCAAAGATAAGAATCTACTGCGAGTGAGAGGCGTCTTGCTTGGATGGATGATAGTGGACAGAGTGCAAATTCATGTCGGTGCTATGTCATGTGCAACATTGCACAATTTCAGTAACTTGGTACATTTAGTATAGGATTGCAATGTTGCATTTGACGGAGCACTATGGTTTAGAAAACATAATTGTTTCAGATTTATTGCCATTAATTTCTATCTCTGAATATCTTTTCATTGAAAATTTTATCTCAACTTTTCTGGTTTATAGGGTATGCGTCCCTTGACTCAATCTAATGTGCAGCGGTGGATTACATTTTTAATCATCACTCATAAAGTAATTGAGCTTGAAACGAGATTCAACGAGCAAAACGGTGGCTTAGATAAGATTAACAAAACGTTTGCTGTTCTGAACGACGAAACGTTAAACAATTTAATTTCTAAAGACGTAATCTTTCGGTTGATATGGTTGTAACGTCGGTCTATAAGCACCATATTGGGTCTATTCGTGGATGCAACTTCGTCTCTTCATTTAGGTTTATTGTTATTATCGAGGAATCTTCGAGGCATTTATTAACAAAATTTCTTTAGGCACTCCGTTTTGAGCTATATTCGTGATAGTCAACAAATAATTACACAAGACAAATTAATATTAAACACGGTCTCGCGATCCACCTATGAGACTAAGCTGGATTTTCCAAGACAGCGCCCATATTTTTTTATCGAAGTACTTCTAGCTTGGAAGCCATCTCGATAACCATTTGACAGATTTTTTGTAAACATTACACTCTAAACTAGTTTTACCCAAAATTTCATCAATTGTTACCCATGAATTAAAAAGTTATACACAACAGAAAGTGCTACATTTTTTTCGAGTACAATCTTTATTTTTGCAATAAAACTCACAACACAATTAGAAGAATTTAAATGATAATGATGTAACTTTCACATCCCGTAGATACGATATTGTGAAGCAATGAGTACACAGATATAAAGAAACATTGAATTTTCTGCGTGATCTAATGCACATAAAGGGAATGCTAGATTTGGCAGAAAATAATGGTAGATTTCATGTAAATTTTAGCCTGATAACGCCTGAATCTAGCATGTTGTATGAAAGAATGCACACATTGTTGTATGGCACATGAAAAATTGCAAACAATTTCGTCGTTTACGCCTCCTTTGGTTTGAAATTAAACGAGGGGAAATTTTACGCGCCTGTTAAAATTAACGTATAGACTACGTTAAACCGTTTGATAAGTCTAGTTAGTTTCGTAGCGGAGGTACTGTTTTAATGGGATGTTTGGTTAGCATAAGCACAGAGAACAGACATTGATGTCCATAATGTTGTAAAAGTTAATATGGGCAGCCGGTATAAAACGCAAGTGCAGAGAAAAACAAACAGAGAAGTTCAGGTTATGTGCTAGGTTTTTTATTGATAAACATTGACATGACAGTTATCACACAACTGCAGCGCCACCTACCAGGACCATAACGACATACATTTGAAATGGCGGTTTAAAGTTTTACACAAGTAGCAGACCGAAGATGAACCTCTGTTCTCTGTGGCATAAATAAGTGCGTAAGTACTTAGTTAGAACATTCTATGATTCGCTTCTTAGAAATTATTTGGCGGCCTTGGAAAGTAACGGTTTGTTTGAATGTTGGTATAATAAAAGGCAACGGTTGTGCTGGCTCTAGGGATTGTGTTGATATGATCGACCAGCTGGACACCATTATCCTTATCGCGTAATAGTTGTTCGTGGTCTGTTTGGGAATCCTCCGGTTCCGGATTCCGGGAAAATTCCGGTTCCGCATCCCTAAAATAAACTTTGTTGATCCACAATCGGTCATGTCGAACTCATCAGAAAGACGGCGCTTCAACTCCTCGATTGTTCAGATGTTCTCTTCAACTATCAGTACGTCGTCTGCATAGATCACCAGGTAAACTTCATCACCCTCCATGGTGAACAAGTACAGGCTGTAGTCACGGCTGGATCTGCGGAATACTAGTTTCAACAGTGTCGAATTGAATTTGTCGTCCCAGCATTGTGGAGCTTGTTTTAGACCATACAGTGATGTTTGTAACTTGCACAAAATCCCTCGTTTCGCTTTCATGCCTTGAGGTACTTCCGTGTAGAAGTCCTCTTTAGGCATTACTTAGAGAAAATCCGTCTTGACATCCATTTGGTGTACGTGGAAACCACTTGAACTGTAGACAAGCTACGGGTTCAGCTCAAAATCGATCCCAGGACGCTGCAGGAACCCCTTGACCACCATTCGTGCCTGTCGTCCGGTCTCGTCTTCCGTGTGCCAAAACACCCGTTTTGTTTTAAGGGGCTTCACACCGACTGAACACCTCGTCAGCTTCCATACATCGTTGACCTTCATGGAGTTGAGTTCGTCCTCCACCACCTGGTACTACAAGTTACGATCATCACGAGTGTTGATTTCGTTGTAGGGTTCGGGAACGTCTGAAGATAAGGGAATGCCAACAGCACTGGCACTGCATCCGGTAAGATAGTTAAGGAACTTACCGGGAGAATGGCACTTCCGTTCGCTGCGCCTCGTGGACTGCTCGCCACTAGGGCCAGATCTTCATGCTTTCCTGCAGGTTGAACTTGATCATCATTAACGGTTCCACTAGATTGACGGAACCACCAGTCTCTCTTCATTGCGGTTCCACCACGGGTTGCTCAACATGGTTCTCTTCAATGCACTCTTTTCCTTCTTGTTTGTAGATTGACGGAACCACCAGTCTCTCTTCATTGCGATTATCTTTGGTGCACGGAAAGCATGGTTCATTTAACTTGACCTCCACCTTAAGGTGCGTATCCGATCATGAACAACTGGTGACTCTTCACGTCGAGCTTCTTTTTGTGTTGATTCGGCACCCACGCGAACGCTTCACAACCAAAGACACGTACCTTCTCCAGACATAGCTTCCTTCCATACCATAGCCTAGCAGGTGTACCGTTCCTTGGAACCGCAGTGTTTGGGACGATGAACGCAGCCGCCAGCACGGCTCCACACCACATCGACTTGGCCACATTTGATACTATTAGCATAGTGCGACATGTCCGAGCAGGGTTCTGTTGAACCGTTCCGCAACCCCGTTTTGGCTACTGTTGGCTTCACCTGGATTTCTATTGCTATCTAGTACCTCTTCTGGTTGTTCAAGAAATACTCACGGTCTTGGTCTATGGTGAGTTTTGAAATCTTCGTACCAAATGCCGCAGTCGCCTTTCTTGACACTTTTCGAATAACTCAGAATTCTTCGTACACCACAGCGAAATGTGACTGGTCATCAATGAACGAGACGATAACCTTTTCAAGACGACGGCTCGATTGGTCCACATACGTAGGAGTGGATTCGCTCCAACAATCGGGTTGCCCTGTCTCTTGCACCATTGAACGGCTACCGACTGTGTTTTCCCAGTACACACACGTCGCAAAACATGATAATTGATGTCGCATAAACCAACACCAAGGGCGAGGTTCTCACGCACTAGAGTGGCCATGCCACTGACCGGGACGACTATTTCCAAAACGTAAAGATTTTCTCGCAGATATTTATGCCGTTGCAATCGTTTCACCGTTGATCTTCAGCGTACAAATGTTGTCGTTGAAGAGCACTTCCACACCGACCTTGGCCAACTTCTTCGCCGACATGATATTTTCACTCAGAGTCGGCACATACAGGACATCTTTCGCAGTCATCAGAACGCCGTGGTTGCTCATTCCGCTGTTAAGACCTGCTTCCTTGGCCACTAGGGATTCTCCGTTCTACGTCAATGTAAACTGGTTGCTTGTGGGGATGAAATTTTTTGCTTCGAATTCATCATATGATCACCAGCTCCCGAAATCAGTAAAAGTTCAAGCTTTTTACCGGATCGCTTCTTGCTTCCTGCACTATTCACCATGAACACGACCGATCTTGCTCATTGGCAAAGTTGGCGTTGGTCTTTTTTGGCAACCTTTCCACCGCCGTGACATTTCTCGGTGAATTTGTCGCTTCCGTGCAGCAAATGCGGTAGGTTTTTCCTCGCAGCTGTGGAACCTGTCCAAACGCTTCGACTCGTTGCTTTATTCACGGGTTTTCATCAACTCATGAGAGGGTCATAGGAGCTGAACAAACATCGCTTACTTCCAGTTTTGAACTGGCCATTTGAATCTGTCGGACGAAATCTTCAAACTGCAGAAGGTTGGCGCGCAACAGTGTCCATTCCTTCAACTGGAGACAAGTGATTTGTTCCCTTAACGGGTGTTCAATAAAAAATCAGATTTTTTTCAGTCATATAGTAAAAATAAAAAATTTTTCAACGAATTCAGTATTTTTTTAATTAAAAACATAATGTTTATTCTTCAAAAAACGTTAATTAATTTTAGAGAAGGGGCCCTGGTCAGCCGTACGATGCAACATAGTCGCGATGCTCTCACAAGAGCGCTGGACGGCTCTGACGTCCATCTTCCGGATACAATTCCGGATCCTCGTGGTCAACTGTTTCGTATCCTTGGCTTTTTGTACACTAGGGCACTGAGGGAGCCGGAAAAATCCTCAATGGGACGGTACTGGGGCAAGTTGGTCGGGTTTCTTTCTTTCGGCACGTATGGTATCGTTTTCTGCTCAAGATAGTCAGCGTGTTCTTGGCGTAATGGGAAGATGCCTTGTCCGGCTAGAAGACGTACTTTCCATCCGCATGATGCTTCTTTAAGAACGGCAGAAGGATTTTTGCCAAGACACTCCTCCTGGTACACTTGTTGATTGATGGCCAGACCGCTCGGCTTGAACCACGGCTCTTAAATCCCTCTGTCTGATATGGCGATGTACAGCATAACTTTTTTTTTTCAAATTTATGCTTATACTTATATATTACTTCGGGTGGCCGACTTGTCGCTGGAATAGTAGCTGTCATTTCCTGGAATGTAGGTCTTCGAGAGCGGAAAGTAAATTTCGTCGTCCAGCACGAACGTTCTTCGCCATCCACCGACACTGCAATTTTACGGTCGCTATTTGCTCGTCCGTGTACTCAGGGGACTGAGTCTTCTTCCGACAGATGATGTCCTCCATCTAGAGGGTTCGGTTAATCATGGTATGGGAGCAGTGATATTTTCGGCCGGCGTCACGCAAACTCGTTCCGTCCTTGTTGTTGAACAGCTTTTTCAACGCTTCTTTCTTCTTTTTCGTCATTATCTTCGCCAGACGGCCGCTACCGGCCTTCCGCTCCACGATCAAGGATGCCAGGATCCGGTAAACTGTACTCACGGGCACGTTTTCATCTCGAAAGTGGTCTACCGTAAACTCTTTTCTACGATGACCATGCGCTTAGTAAAACAGTACAACACGCTCGCGGAGTGCTTGCTGTTTCGATGCCATCTTCGATTGAACTGACAGCACCCGAGCGAAAAGAAACATGCCACCCATTTCTAGGGTGTCCAGAGAGCAATTCTCTTGGAGAGAAAAAAAATTACGTTCTTTACTTTAATTACAGAGAGGTATTGAAATCATTCTCATTTTTTACTGAACACCCGTTATTTCTTTGGTCGTGGACTTCTTCCGGATGCATCCCAGATATTTGGACGATATTAGGCTTACCAGCAGATACTTGGTCTTGGCGTCTAATTATTTGAACTTGGCCGCATCAGCGGCTTCTCCTGGAACATTCTTCACCATTGCGTCCCACACTTTCGAGGCTTCTAGATGGACTTGTACGTGGAACTTCCATGTATCATAGCCGGTTCCGGGGAACTGAGGGGTTCCGTGAACAGCTACATCTTTTTGCTTGTCTTCCATAACCTGATGTGATCCGTACTTCTTGAGAGCCACGAAAAAGGAACGGAGCCTGAATAGTTTTAACGGTTCTTATCAAACGTGCGATGAGAATGACGGCTGAGTTATGAACAACATCAATGAAACTTCAGTTGCTTCGGTTGCTGTGATTTACGATCCTCAGTATCAATGATTGCTAGATCCGCAACATTTCAGAACATGTCTCCATTAAGATCTAAATGTAGAACCAGAAGTTATTATTGAATATAGTTGAATATACAAGAACATGTCATGTATTTCCTTTTTTTTGCAAAAACTATCAAATCAAGATAAAATTAAAAGCTGAATTTTCATTGTGATGTAAATATCTGAGCATCCGAAATGTATTTCATTCCACACGAAGCAACAACTTGCATGAAATAGTCCTAACGAAGATGAGCTTTCATGTACAACAGTATCGACAATGTATGGAATGTCCCAGGCACACGACTTATAATTTAAATTTGTACGTTCTGTGAAGCTCCACACAGAAAAATATAATTAATTTTAAAATTTCCCCTCGTTTAATTCCAAGTCAAAGGAAGCGTAAACTAAGAAATTGTTTGCAATCTTTCATGCGCCATACAACAATGTTTGCAATCTTTCATGCAACAGGCTAGATTCAGGCGTAATCGGGCTATAATTTCATGAAGTATCCCATTATTTTCTACCAAATCTAGCATTCCCTTTATGTGCATTAGATAACGCAGAAAATTCAGTGTTTCTTTTTATCTGTGTGGATAAGTACACACTACCAAAATGTCATGTAAATTTCTGTCTCCTGAGACCAACACATGCAAGCGTCCTTTAGCACATAAGAATGAGTCGAAAGAGATGAGAAAATAAATTCAATCAAACACATATTTTGTCGAATTGCGTATGTATCAGTTTCAGAAGATATAACATTACACGAAAATTTTCTTTACGTTCTCCGAATTTTTGCAAACATGAATTACGAATTATCTCGTGTAAAATTCATAATTTTTAAGTGTGTACGACAAAATCTGTTGGCAGGAGAAACCGAGTGCAATAGAGCTCACATAAAGAAAATTGTGACAATCGACGGAGATGAGTTCAAGATGGTGGATGAATTTGTGAACCTCGGATCATTAATGACGTCGGTGATAACCACGGCAGCAGAGATATTGGGAGACGATCGAAAAGGATGTGGATTGTTCTGTTTCAAGTTCAAGCTAATGTTCCACGTTTCAAACGTTTCAGCTCCAACTAACTTTTCAGCATGAGCATGATCATGAGCATGATTGACCGCCCGAGGTTGCTACTCCGTTGTTGCCAGATCAGCTGTTATTAGAAAGAGAACCAACAGATGATGCTTGGGACTAGCATACATCTTCAATGTGTAAAAACTGGTGATCCCAAACTAAGGCAATACCGGCGCTGGTCCCGCCCAAATGCAGGTCAAGTAGGGAATAGGTAGGAATATGTTGACGTGATACTCGCTTTATTGGAAGCCGCGGAGTCCACTGCACTTCCACAAGAAATCACTGGGATTTTGGATAACAGGATTGGGTAGCAGCAGGGTTCGTTTACGATAAGCTGTCAAGTGTAATTAGTACCGATTTCCGATTTGAACCGATTTAAACCAACAGTAAGGATGCTATTGGGGCCACTCACAAAGTGTGATTGTGATTTTTCATTGGGAAACTAGGAGATGTTTTACAATGCTGGAAAGCCGATTTGGATCGATTTAAACCAACAGTAAGGATGCTATTGGGGCCACTCACAGAGTGTGATAGTGGTATTTCATTAGGAAAACAAGGCAATTCATCTCAACGCCTGAGAGCTAACTCGGACCGATGTAGACCACCAACAGTACGGGTTTCGCTGGAGTCACTTTTAAAATGGGACAGTCGTTTATTTGTTCCAAGATAGCGTGGTCCGACGAGCATGGCGAACGAATAATTTTGATCACATTTAATTATGTACCTCACCACTGACCCATCTTACCCGACGAACCACGACTTCTCATGCTCGCTTGATCACTCGCGCAACTAACAATAGGCAACCGAAACAATGGACAAAACATTACGCCCGATAACAAAATATTGCGGAACAAAGTATCGACACAACCGATTCAACCGATTCAACTGATGGTCGACGCAAACCAATTGAAAATAAATTTTATTAATATAGGTACAATGGGTAACAATTAACTGTCTTGCTCCACGTCCTTGAGAGCACTAACTAGCTCACGAGTCGTCCGTACCCAACTCCGCAGGTGTCCGTCCAGTTTCTGGTACATTAATTCATCCATATGCCTAACTGAAGTATTATTACTTAAAAAGTTTGGAGAAATATAGAGATATTAGATATTGTAGACTTGGTAGAAATAAATTATTTGTTGCCTGAAAAGAAACAAAATTAAGAACAAAGATATAAGAAGAATCCTTGTAGTCCCCCGGATGTTTGAAGAGAATTGCCATTTCTATGAAAAGATACTAAAAGTTATTGTTGCGGGCTGTCGATGGTTGATTTTAACTATGCGTTGGACACTATTGGCTGAAATGAGCATTGAATGAGAATAGTGAGAACATTTAATTGAATAAATGACTATAATACTCAGTTGTTTATTAAGCTGAAGCTCATTTGAGCTATATCTGATGAACTCAGCTGGCTGTTATACTCAATAGCCGCTTAATCTTGAAAGGTTACTGGTTCATACTGTTACTGTCACCCTCTATTTAATGTTTGATGGTTAATTATTGGTTTGATCTAAAGGGTGTATTCGATAAAAATGGCACACACATATATACTCATCAAAATTAAACTGATTATCGGATTTTCTTGAAATTTTCAGGGAATGAAGAACTACTAATGAGTTTTGATTTACAACATTTGTTTTATTCAATTTCGTCTCCCATCCCGAATGCCCGCACCTTCCTTTTCACTCCACCCATCAAATTTTGTACAACCGATTTTCCCAGTGTTTTTGTTGTTTTTACCCAAATTTTCTTCAATTCTAGCTCTGTTTTTATAGTTTTGGGATGTTTGCGAAGTTCCGTTTTCATAATTGCCCAGAATTTTTCAATTGGACGAAGTTCCGGTGAATTTGGTGGGTTCATATCCTTTGGCACAAAATTGACTCCGTTGGCTCGGTACCACTCCAATACGTTTCGAGCGTAGTGGCAGGATGCTAGATCAGGCCAAAACAGAGTTGATCCTTTGTGCTTCTTAATGAATGGCAAGAGACGCTTCTTAAGGCACTCTTCCGTGTAAATCGCACCGTTTATTGTTCCGGAAGTGATGAAGGGAGCACTTATTTCACCACATCCGCAAATCGACTGCCAGATTAGAAACTTCTTTGCAAATTTCGATAGTTTCTTCTTTCGAACATCCTCCGGAACATCGAACTTCGACTTGGCAACGAAATATTCTTGCCCAGGAAGTTGACGGAAGTCGGCCTTGACGTATGTTTCGTCATCCATCACGATGCAACCGGATTTGGTGAGCAGCTTCGTGTAAAGTTTCCGGGCGCGGGTTTTCGCAGTGATTTTTTGTTTTTCATTCCGGTTTGGGGCTTTTTGCACTTTATAAACATGTAACCCAGCACGCTTCATGGTTTTCTGCACAAAACCGACTGACACCTTAGACTTTTTAGCGACATCTCGAATTGACATGTTTGGACGGTTCTTGAATTGTTGTACGACTTTCCTGGCCATTTTACTGACCACTTTTACGACCACTCCCTTCCTTCCTTTGGACACTCAGACGCTCCTTGAAGATTCTTATTACACGAGACACAGTTGTATTTGCAATTCCAAGCCTTTTAGCAATCCACCGGTGGGACGCCCCTGGATTTTGATTGTGAGAGCACAAAATTTTCTCACGGACAATTTCTTGTTTCGACGACATGACTGGAACTACTGAATGTATAACTATGAAACTTGGCAGATGTAAATATTACACTATGGATAAGATCTACTCAAATTTCTAGGTTTTTTACTCATACGATTCAAAAGTTACAGAAGATTTTCTGTGTGCCATTTTTATCGAATACACCCTTTATAAACGAATCGTCTGAAAGCTCATTTCTATGTATCTCTTCCGCTCAGCTACTATCATTGTATGCTTCTCTAAGAAATCCCTCCGCATCCAGTTATAACCAAACTATAAATTCCACCGATTCCAAATCACGAAAGTTATTCCCACTGCCTAACATGCAAGTGAGCGGAATGTTACAACTTGGAAAAATTGTAAAAATAATTCGATTATGCTATTACGATAAATTTATAAGCTCATAACTGTATGCTAGTTTGTGATTTGAAAAGTGTCCAGATTCATGAACAAAAAGTCCAGGCAGCACGGCATCCGAACTTTGGATTTGGACATTTGAGTCGCTTAACAAATCCTCAAACAAATGTGCTAAAGCACGTTGGCCAATATTTAGTGTCAACCAGTGGGTAGGTGTGCTCTACTCCAAGTTCCCATTCTTTCAAACTCACCATCAGTTCAATTTTTCGATTGAGTTGGACACATCACAATAGAAAATATGATGCATGAAAAATACTCTATAACCTATTTAGGATTATATCTGAAAAATCCAAATTTGGCCAACACCCACAGGTTACAACTACAACTAACTATTCCACGTTACAAATTCGAAAGATTTTATGGTTAAATGATTTACAAATGGAAATTTCACATTGCCCGTTCTACGGCGTTTCGTAGACAATATAGTCCACATTAATATCAATTCAGAAAGGGTCAACTAGTGGAGATTACTTCGTTAGCTATTGTTTATTGACCATCCTTTGCGAGCCCAACCCGTCTTTTAACCAGATATAAAAAAAGAACAACGAATATCAAATTACCTAACTTTGTATCTATTCCCCAATAGGTTCTGCTGTAGATTTTTTCTAACAAAATTCTCGGATCACTTTGAAAATAATCCGCCACGGGGAAACTTCCAGGTAATTGCCAGACTAAAGTGACCGTGAGAATTTCTATGACAGCTATTAATGGTTCACTGCGGTGGCCGGGTGTTAAGATTTTCAAGTGGCACATCAATTAGCCATAAGCCTTCCTGGGAGGGTGAAGTGCGGAACCAAAACAGACAACGGCTCTCCGCTTCAGTCCATCAAGAGCAGAGGGAAATTCTTATCGAACGTTATTCGACCTTATCATCGCGACATACTTTCCGAGCCACACGACCGACGACGCAGAGAAGAAGCTCAACTGATAAGGCACGGCCAAATATAAACAAAGGTGGGTATGTGCTTCTCACTTGGCTATGGTGAGCCACTACACACCTTGTACACACCCTTGATGCTACAAATAATGACAATAGAGCGCACATAATCCCCTACATTGTACAGGTGAAGTGGACACGTCATCCAGTTGAAAACGTCATCATCCTACTCTCTCTCGTCCAAAGGGCTTATGGATCCTAATTGAGATAGTGCCTTGGAAAAGTGTCTGTCATGGAATACCATGTTTTCATCTATGAAAGGTAAATTGCCAATCCTCTTCCAAGCATTCAAATGCAGCATGCAGTGTGTGACTTGCAAAATGTAAACTCACTAATGAGCGCAGAGAGGTTATGAATACTTTCAATCTCCAGTAAACTGGACTTGAACTGACGGCCGGAGGTGCAGCTGCATTGAGTTGCATGCCTATTTCGAAATTACAGCATTTTAACTAAATAGAAAGACCATTCGAGACTAGTGGCCTTTGAACGCACTCCGTTGGACGACGGCCGACTACGCGACGGGACGCTAAATATTTAGTTATACAACTGCTGGGTCTTATAAACCACAAACTCGGCGGCGATGAGGTTTTAGGAGGAAAGAAGGCGAAACGCGAAAGGGACCTAATGCAGTTGCACAGATTGGGTGCAGTTTTTCCTTCTCCGAGTAAATAGGAATATCGTGGCCAACGTAAGTGGCATGACTGTGCAAACGTTCACCAAAGGTATTTGTGTAGTCTGAGATTTTAATGGTTTGTTGAGGGAGAGAGATGGACTGCGAAAATGCACGGTGGAAATTCGTTTATATAACAGAAATAATCTAAAAGCACTGTTGAATCGTTAACGTATGATATACCATCGATTCCTAGAGAGGATTATGTTTGGTTCCCTCCAAAAAAACATGGAACGTATAGTAGAATCATCATCTGACAGGAGATATTAAATTTTCCATAAAGCAGCATCTCTAAGAAGTAATCGTAGACGCTAATACGACATCTTCAATCACAAACAACGCCACGACCATGTGAGTGGCATAATATTGTTCAGATTTGCATCTCGCAGAGTCGTTTCCATCATCACCATGTGTTGGCGGTTGTTGCCGTCGCTATGGTAATTCTGCATTACCGGTCGACGTTTCCCCAGCATACGACAATAGCTAGCGGTGGCGGCGGCGGCGACGTCCAAATGACGATTATTACATCATTAGGCATTCCGCTCACAGAGCCGCCACGGTTTGAATCGATGCAATTACCGTTCGTTCTCTGCAACTGCATATCTTATATTTTTGCAAACGGTATGCTACGAGGAAGGATGTACCCGGTAGCGTATTTGCCTTCATCACACCACCAGACAAAGGCCTTCCGACCAATCATTCTGCACAGCATTCTACACAGTACTGGGTTCGATTCTTATTTCAACATCATTTCTTTTGTTCGTCAAAATGCTAGCTTGAAACAATTCGAGTTGAGAGTTGGCTTTGGTTCCATTCTATAGGATTAAGAAGGAAGAGGACGGAAAATGGTCGGTATCAGACAGACAAGCAGGCGCAGACAGACGGACAAAAGTGACAAGCCGTCATCGTGCATCCTCCCTCACGTGATGACACAAAGAGGTGTGTTCGCTGACAGCGAGAAGAGCTTCCTAACAAACCGACTTTTACAGGAAACTGGCTTGCTATCTCCAAGGTGCAAAAGTGATGAAGCACACGCTCTTTTCAACATCAACGCACGGTAGCATTTCAATTCAATTAGGCTTATTGTGGTCGAATGTGCTTGTGTAGTAGACTGCAATGAGATTGCTTCCACCATACCTACAGTTGGATGCATTTGAAAATGGTAAGAGAGGATGAATGATATTTTAAATATAGTTACATTAAAGCTTATTATACTCGTACTTGTTTGCAATCGACAGAAAACAGTAAAGAAGTTTATTATGTTTTGATTTAAATGTGCTAATGGAGGCCAAACAACATTTCAAAGTAGGTGGAGCAGCCCAATGAGGTTGTACGCAAAGGTAACGTAGGACTATTGGACTCTGAGTAGTTTCACCTTAAATTATAGCACCATAGGTAATAGACCTCTCTCGTCAGACGTAACCCCCATTTTTATATTTTTCCTTTAAAGGCAATGAACTTCTTATAACGTTACCGTTAATAACTTTTTTTCCATGCACTCCTCATTTTGTTACAAGTTTTTGAAAGCTCCAATTTGTTTCACATTTTATGGTGAATATAACAATGTGGAACAAATATGAGGCGTTTTGGCAACTCTATAAAGAGGTAAAACTATTTTCACCATGAAATTCAAAACATTTTTTGGCAACACTGCGATACTCTGTTTATATACGCAGCGAAACGTAAAAAAAAAACAAGATTCATTTTCCAGGTTTGATCAGCAAGATTGGCAAATTCACTGCCAATGTCATCTCTGAGATCCAGATTAGTGCTTCTTTCCCGATACCAGCAATAGTGCCAGACCTTGCTTGCCACCGTCGATGGTCAGCTGTTCTTCGTAGTTCGATCGATCGAGTAGTTCAATGTAGAGAAGTATACGTATACGTAGTGGAACAATTAGAACGGGATTTTCATCGCAATTTGAATACTAGCGATGGATGGACGGAACTGGCCGAAAGGTGAGACCTCATGTATTTTTACGTTCTCGATTCTAAGTTTTAATCGGTGCTTTCTTCTTCAAGCTGTCGCAATTGTGTTCTCGCCGGATGATGACGAAGATGATGAGTTAAATGACGGATATACCATTGAAGATTGTGGGCAGAATATGTAACCGTTGGTTCCATGGTGTTAACTTGTTGGCTCCGCCACAATACCAAAAATACCAAATCCAATTTCCCATAACAACCCCTTTTCAACAAAAACAAAACACATAGAACTAACACATTGGAACAGAGGCCTCGTCTTGTTAGCTTGGCAAGCGAGTTGAACGTGTCCCATTCTCACGATTCACCTTTGAGGGCCGCGTATATCCGGCAGTGTGAACTAAAGGGCAAAATATTTCGCCGCCCTGGTGTAAAACCCCATCCACAGGTGTCGCTCTAGGGTAGCGATGAACACGCGGGGATGAACAGAAAAGAGACGTCAAACTTCGGGCTTTTGTGTTCACGCTTGTTCGGCTCTTTACTGAGTAAGTAGCTCCGGGGTTTGAATATCGTTGTCTGTCTGGTCCGAATCGCGAAACGGTGAAGTGCGCGAGTAAAGTTTTGTTTTCCGAATTTGATGATTGTGTAAGAAGAAGGAAGTGGAGTGTTTAAATCTAGGATTTTCTAGTTCGTAATTTAGAGATAGTAGAGATAAAGATTGAAAAAAGGCCCAGTGAGTGGGCCTTTTGTTTTGTTTTCCGTTCTAGCGTCGGCAGCAAGTAAATCCTTGGTGGGTCGGACACGACAACAACCGCCATTGTGTCGCCTAGACCAACAGCCATTGTGTCGGCGAGAACGACTACCATTGAGTCACCGATAACAACCGCCATTTCGTCGCCGAGAACAACAGCCATTGTTCGGTGGCATTGTCACCGGAACCGACGCCTAATGTTTGGGCATCTAGATGCACTGCCACCACAATCCACTTGTTCCTCGCCACCACCATTGCTCAATTAAATTGTGAATGTGCGAAAAACCAGCACCGACATCGACAGCAACGCTATCGGCACAAGTTTTGAACGCAACAGTAGCAACAACGGCTACCTCAACCCAGCCGGTGTACAGGGATTGCGACGGCGACAACCACAACAACGACAACAACACCAGTAACAAAGAAGAAGCAACAACAACAGCCACAGCATCAACAACAACTACAACAACAACAACAGTATCAACAACGGCAACAACAACCATAAATAATGCAACAATAACGAACGAAACAACAACAACACCAACAGTCTTCACCGAAAACAGAGAGTACCCTAACCGATGTGACGTCACAAAATAAATAATCTGTTAAAATGTACCTATCGTTGCCAATCTTATTAGAACGAGCTCAGCCCTGGCACTTTCTCTATCGGTTCTTCACTTTTTTTCGTGCTCAGAGCATCCTTCGCTTTTTGGGGGTTAACTGGACAGGGGGGGTGGAAACTTTGGGGCATCTACACGACTACACCCCCGTGGGTTCACTTTTTTTTTAAGAGTTTTTGGTGGGTGGGAGTTTGCAGTAGTTCTGGCCAGACATAAAATGGATCATCATTGTGTGTGAGAGAAACAAGCGTTTTACGACCCTGTTCCTAAATTTCCTGAGCTAACGAGGTAACAAATATTAATCGAAAAAAAAAACCCGTTCTTCGTTCACTTGTACAACGCCATCAAAGATGGTGAGTAATTTTTGGACGACTTGGATCTTATTGGTGAACTTTACTGTAGATCACTACCGCGATGCACCAACTTTTTAGGGGTTTTCTCGGAGATGAAAATAAAGTGAAGCGTCCTTGATGAGTGATCGAAAAAACCCTCTGGTTTTGTTTATTTACTTTATCAAACCTCCGACAAAGTTGCGCGCTGCGCAGACCTGTCTAGACAAGCTAATGTGTAAATAACCGATTTCGTGCTATAATATAATTCAGCTCTGTATACACGCTTAGGTTTAAATAATCGTTAATGTGTTACAATATACTTCAGCTCTACCTCCTTTAAAAAAAAAACATTCGAATGAACAAAAATTCAAAATCGTTTCATAAATATTCAAATTTACTTTCTATTCCAGGTTTCCTAACTCTTTTTGATCGCCTAGGTAGCCCAGAAAGCTCTACCGGCTCTGACGGAAACTTTCTCTTCCTATTCCTATTTTTATTTAATTTTTCACTTTCTTCCGATAGCGCTGAGGTTCTCCTCGCGCTCCGATCTGGTAATTGCCAGACATCTTTCTTATCTAGGGGTGCCATCACGGGTTCAACGGTAGTCAGAAACGGCCGACCAGTCCCTGGAGTGTCGTTGTCAGTCAGTACCGGACGATCATCCTCGACAACACTTAACGAACGCCTTGGCACGCCCGATGTGCCGCTTCCATCCTTAAAGATCCTGATTTGAGTGTGATGGGCGGTGGTTGTGGCCTCGTTTCCAACCATGATCTGTAATAAGTTTTTAGAAGAACGTCTTAGAAACTATGCTTGTATCCACTTTTCACGCACATGATGCATGTTATGCTTGTAGCACATAATGTCCCCAGGCATCAGTGCATCTAGTAGGTCTGGTGGATGATTTTTGTTATTATTACTAGATCTAAATTCATCATCAGGGGAATGTGGTACTAGCATCTGTTTATAATGCTTTTTTGGGTTAACCAAATCGATTAACATCTTAGGTGCATAAGCAAATACCTTTTCAGAAGGAAAACTTCCCTCAATTGTCATGTTACCATTTCTATAGTTGAATAAAAACAGATTTATCTGATCTTCCAAACTCAACCCTAACATTCTTGGTTCCAACAAGAACTTCTTTAGAACGTCTTTCACAGTCCTCACCAGCCTCTCCGCCTGACTATTACTAGCCGGATTATATGGAGGACTGTTGAGTACTTTTACGACTTGCCTCTCAAGAAAACTTTTAAAGGAATGCGAGCTGAAAGGAGCACCATTGTCAGACACTAGAACGCCTGTCAATTCAAAACGAGCAAAAAATTCAACAAGTTTCGTTTAAACTGCATCACAATTAGTACCTTTCCTCATCCATTCTACCTCTACCCATTTAAAGACACTGTCCACAATCAACAAAGAGGTACGATGTTCAAAGTGAAAAAAATCTATGTGAATTCTACTAAATGGTTTCATGGTAGGTATCCATTTTGAAGTAATGTTTTGTTTTGGAAATACTGCCATACTTGCACATACATCACAAGCAGCAACCAACTTTTCAATATTTGTATTAATTCCGAACCAGTATACCGTACGCCTTGCCAAGCTTATCATTTTTACGACACCAGCATGGTTGCCATGTAAAAGTAGTAAAATATCATCTTGCATATTCTGTGGTATATCTACTCTGTCTTGGAAGACGAAACACTCATGCATTATCTCCAAATCTTGCTGATTCGCACAAATATTAACAAAATGTTTGTCAACTCTATTAGGCCAGCCATGCCGCATAAAGTGTAAAACTTCCTGCAGAAATTTATCCTTTTTTGTCTCTTTAGCAATCTCCAGAAAGTCAACAGGTAAGTTATTCCCAAAATTTATACTTTTCTCAAATTCTTGATCATAATCTTTGGGTACTGAAACATCTAATGGAAATCCCGAACAAAAATCCGCATAGCCCATTTTGGCAGATGGTCTATACTGGATTTCAAAATCATAAACAGATAACTCAAGGATATAGCGTTGTATCCTTGTCACACATATTGAATGTTTTCCATTTTAACCAAAAATCCCCACTAGTGGTTTGTGGTCTGTAAAAACCTTAAACTTTTGTCCATACAAGTACTTATTGATTTTTTTTTATTGTTCAAACAAGAGCAAGAGCTTATAAATGCAAAATGGGGTCATAGGCGTAGCCAAGGGGGGACAGGGGAGGGCCGTTGCCCCCCCCTAACCTTTGATTTTATTTTTAAATTTTTTATGTTTGTTTCAATTGAATATTATTTATTTTTAATGTTTGTGTTAATCCCCCTTTGCCTCAATGAAAAAGCGCGAAGTCGCCTCGATTTTGCGATAAGTTATAGCAAAAAGCGCCAAAAGTGGACATCCATGAGCTATATTTTTAAAAAGGAAAGGCTACCAATATTATTACAGTTTTTTTCCCTCTAATCAAGAACCCTAGCAAACCTAACGTATAAAAAAATATCTCTAACCTGTTATTAGGCAAGCATTTATTGCTTTTTTCCCACGAGCCGATAGTTTAAAAAGCTATGCTCAATTCAACTTTCAGTTCTTGGCAATCATAAAACTTAATATTTAAACCAATGTTACAGCTTTCGGAAGCCAAATATTACCAGATTAAAAAACACAGTTAATAGCTAGAAAGTGTATCAACGAAAAATGGTTATTTGAACTATCAATGATATGGGCAAACCTGACCCGTTTTACGGTACTGTAGTTTCGTATTATTGAGAATATATGTTAGTCATATCTTACATGCATGAAACGAGCATGATTGAACGCCCGAGATTGCTACTCCGTTGCTGTCAGATCAGCTGTTATTACACAGAGAACTAACAGATGATGTTTAGCATACATCCTCAATGAGCATGATTGACCGCCCACGGATGCAATTCCGTTATTGCCAGATCAGCTGTATTTACACAAAGAACCAACAGGGACTAACATACACCTTCAATGTGTAAAAACTGGTGACCCAATATAAAGCAACACCGGCGCCGGCCGTGCCCGAATGCTGGTCAAGTAGGGAATGGGAAGGACCGTGTTGACATGATACTCGCTTTGAAGGAAGCCGAGAAATCCTCTGCACTTCCACGAGAAATCACTGGGATGTTGGATAGTTGGGGAAAGGTTAGCAGCAGGGTTCGTTTTGGTTAACGATACGCTGAAAGTATGTAGCACTATCCGCCAAATACAATGGACCGCTCCAATGTGACTGAAAAGAGACAAGCATAACGAAAAACAAAACAAAACAAAATAGACAAAATAAAATAAAACAGGATATTAGATATTGTCTTCAAAATTTGGTAGAAATAAATTATTTATTACTTTGCAAACCAGCTCTTCTCGATGTCCTAGATGGCCAAGTCTTGCTGGACCCGCAGCTGCTGCCATGGGCACTCGACCACATCAACCCAGCCGTCGCATACGTGTCGGAAACCTTCCAGTAGTAACATGATATCTGTGTCTAATACACTCTTCTTGTACCGATTAATTTACAAACTAAGCCTGCACACCGAATCAAAATTCCCTTAGGCACGGTTGTGGTATTATCCTTTAAAATCTAGTTCTAGATATTTGCACTTGGTTGCAGGAAACAGAATCAATAAGAATATTAAACTCGCTTATAACCTCTAACAATACACGGTTGCTATACAATACACACTATCTTCCCCCACAATACCCGCGAACGACGACACTTTGGACCTGAGCTCGCTCGAGGAAAAATCACCAACACATAACAGCGCAATTGATTGTATGCAGTTTTTTTTAATGAATCGCGAGCAAGGCGCGATCAAGCAATACGCAACACTCTTCTAACTTCAGCTCACCGGAACCAATTGCACACGCACACTAGAAATCCGCGACGCAGAACAACGCGACGCGCGACGAGGTGCTACCGTGCTACTCATGTTTAGCATACATCCTCAATGTGTAAAAACTGGTGATCCCAAACTAAGGCAATAATCAGCACCTGCCTCGCCCTCATGCAGGTCAAATAAGTAAAAAGTAGGAATGTGTGAGACTCGTTTGATTGAAAGCCGAGACCGCCTCTTCCACGAGAAATCGCTGGGATATTGGATAACAGGATTGGGTGGCAGCAGGGTTCTTTTTAGTAAACGATAAGCCGAATTCAAGCGGCGTTTAGTAAAACATTTAAATATTAGTACCGATTTCTGATTTGAACCTATTTAAACTAACAGTAAGGATGCTATTGGAATCAATCACAATATGAGATAACTTACAAACATCAGCGTCGAATAACCGCTTGTTCAAACACGTTTGAAGAAGTTAGTCAGTTTCTAGAAGAAATAGCAGAACAATTCCTCCAAATTTGTCTGAACAAATAGCTATCCAGCTAGTGATTTATTTGCTCTGGGATATGGTGGCACGGCGAGCTTGCCTACTAATATTATGGATCACAATTAATTCACTGCCGATGCTCGAAACAAACACTTTCTTCGTAAACTTTCATTTTTTACAACTGTATCAATCAACTAGAAATTTCTTATGAACAATCAATGTGAATCCAGTGTGCGTAGATGCCTTTCGTGCCTTCTGGCAACTTTATGCTTCTATTGATGTACAGGCTCATCTGTTTTAGGATATATTGGACGGATTATTATAATTTGAGATGTCTCAGTGCTAACATCTTCGAAATTTAGCAGATCGGGAGGCAATCGATGAAAACCCATCTTGTACTTCATAGCAAGATGCTTAGAGGCGGACCGGAAGCTTCGATGAGCTACCTCAAAACTTTTTTTCCTTTTCTGTGGGAGAAAAACGCTGAAACCGCCGAATTTATGTGCGATGGCTCGGAGCGTATTAATGAATAAGAGAATACTAGTAACAAAACGAATCACCATATAACATACATACATTACTGTTTTGCATGACAATAGCAGAAAACAAGTATAAGTTATATAGGTTCAGGAATTTCCACCAATCAAATACATTCCACAACAAGTCGAGAACACACGTATGAACCAAGAAGAAAGCTACTATCAATGTAAATGCTCATTACTTTTCATTCTAAATTTGTTTCGAAAAAGTTACTCCGCTAGTAAATTTAGAGCACATTGTGTGAATTGCGCAATGTTTTTTTTTTTAAATATTGGCAGTTTAAAGCAGTTCTTTGATTCATTGTTATTTAATAGTACCATACCATCGAAAGTTTTTTTTAAAAGTAATTAAGTAAGATATTATTCCAGCATGTAATTAAAAGAAACAAACGAACGAAACTAAATGAATGATCTTGTTGCCAAAATCGTCCGGATATTGTAAAATACTTTGGGTTAGAGTTGAGAAGAAAGGTAATCCCCTCTCTCTCTCTCTCTCTCTCTCTCTCTCTCTTTCTCTTAATAAAATAAGCTTGCCCTCCCCTACTTCAAATGCTGGCTACGCCTATGAATGGGGTACTTCTTTTGAGCTGCATTCAACGAAAATGAAGTAAAACATTTTGGTTTTTCAACCTCGTCAACAATATGAGCAATTACTCCTCCTACTCCATAGCCAGATGCGTCAGTAACTACAACGATTGGTTTATCCGGGTCAAAAAATCACAAAAAAGTGGTTTTTAGCAACAATTGTTTTGAATTTTCAAAAGCACTATTGCAATTTGAATCCCATTCAAACTTAACATTGCTCTTCAACAAATTACAAATACCCAATCCTGTTATCCAAAATCCTAGTGATTTCTCGTGGAATTGCAGTGGACTCCACGGCTTTCAATTAAGTGAGTATCACATCAAAATATTCCTACCCTTTCCTTACTTGACCTGCATTCTGGCGAAGATTGCCTTAGTTTGGGATCACCAGTGTGAATTTGAAAATTGCGATTTCATTACCATATCGGCTCAGAATTGGCATTTCCATTGTGCGAACCACATCAGAAATTTCCAATGAAAAGACTGCGCACTACGTTTTCTCTCTAATCAAGCATTGGTCAAATAAGTCGAAACTGCTTACGATAGGACGGTGGCGGAGAAAACCTGACTCTGTCCGTACTGCCAGAAAATGTTTAGAAGTAACCAGAAGCTACAAGATTACGTGGATAGTCACAAGAACCTCCGCCACAAGTTTCGCTTTTGCGACAAAAGCTTTTGTACAGATGTCAAAATATATTGCTCGCGAGCGGATACACATATGAGAACCCTTACCACGCCTACCCATTGCTATTTATCTCGTTGTCCGATCACAAGAAGCATGAAAAGAAATAACACGATTTGTCCAAGTTATATTATTCATTATCGTTGTTTTAGATTTACTAGAATCAAATCAAATGCCTAACTATCTGGATCAATGACCCATTTGAATATTCTTTTCATTTTGGTTTTGGATGATTCGAGCGGCTTTGGATGAATCATGTTTCAAAATTCAACGAAAATGGAACAACACAGCATTCCTATTTCGTATTTTGACAAGGAACTATTAGGCTTAGTGACCTTGAACGAACGCACACTAAAGTGCCATTTAGATCAAAGGAGTACATGTAAGAAGGAAAATCTTTTGGAGGAAAACAAACCCTCTGCGGGATATTTAATTTTTTTTTTTTTTGAAAATTTATGTTGGTACTCTATTGTTGGTACAGTTATTTTTTTTATAAATAACTCAAAGAACGAATTTCACGCCAACTCGTCTTCGTGATTGGCAGCACCCTATCAGAATCCAATGAAACTTTGTGGGTGTGTAGACTATGTATTTTCAAAATTTATCTAGACTGCCACTTGAAAAGGGCTTAAGTTTTTTGATCGATTTTTTTTTCAAATCAACATAACTCAAAAAGGAAAAGTGATGCATGGGTGACTTTTAGAAACTCGTACTAACTTTTAAGAAAAAAATTGTAAAAATTGTAAAATCGATTCTTACACGCTAATTTCCATATTTTCCAATTTAAAGCCAATTTGCAAAAAATAGCTATCTTAGAATTAGACGATTTTTTTTTTAATAGAGACAATATAATTGTCTAAAAGTTCGCCATAAATCGCGAGATGGGCACTTTTAAGGAAAAAAAGTTTTTCTAACCACAAATTTTTCATGTCCTATTTTTACCGTGTATCGCTCCAGCTCGTCTTATAATTTGATCCTAAAACCTCACAGAAGCCAATTAAATTTAATTATAATGGCAATTTGGACCCACAAAGTTTCATTTGGTTCTGAGAGGCTGCTGCTAAACACTGGATGAGTTGAAATGAAATTCAACAAAGTTGTAACAAAAATCCTTTGCGTGCAAAGTTCCACGACAAAATGCTTATTTTTTTGAGACATTTCATGGCCGGGGAAAGATGTTTTTACAAGTAGTTTTTGTATATGTTGAAAAGTTGAATGCTTAAAGTACCTTTGACGCGGGCTGTGACCACTGCATTGTGGATCAAAGTGGCCAGCTTGAGTAAAATAATTTCTTCCGTATTCGTAGGACTTTTATTGAAGTTGAGCGATTGCGGTTCGTCAAATATATGTAGGATGTTAAAAAGATGCTCCGAACTCGGCTATAGTGTCAAGAATGAACTGACTGACCTTGGAGCGTTTTAACCCTCCATCGACCGAAAGCTCTCGATCAACTTCAACTTGATAAGTGTATTTCTCAGTATGAAGATCAACTCAATAAAATGAATTTTAAGTGCCATGGTCAAATGCGCGCTCGTAAGATAGAACGTTTTCAAGCGACCAATGAAATTCTTCCTGAACCATTGATCTATTGGGGGATTGAGTCGCGCATCTTCAACGCATAACCTCACTTTGGCAGCGACACCAGATTTCTGCTTCATCGTATAATTAATTCATTGCTGACAAGCTCGTGAGGCTTTGTACAACGTATCCGGATTGGTCCAGTGCAGAATGTCACGAAAGACAGCAGAGTATTCAGTGATTTTGTCCAAATTCTCCCAGTAGTCATTCAAATCATCCATACAATTAAGCCCAAAAGTCTTCACCGGATATTCCCTATCCTCAATCTCGTTGTATCCAATTACAGATTCTCGAGTTCCAATAAGGTCGCGGTCCTATTTATGCATACAAACGTTTGATCACGATCCTTAATTCGTTGGGGACAACATTTAAGCAAATCAGCTTAGCAAAGCTTCAAGCATAGTCCAAAAATGTTGAATCTATATCATCACTGCCGGAACAGCTGCAGGCGAATATGCTTCGGCTACTGCTTGATCAGCATGTGCTGTAGAATGGGATGACTCTACCAAGAATCCAGTTCCTTTGTATAAAATCCAAACGTACACATCTAACATCCGTCATCAGGGCCCATTCTTGCCCGTAACTTTCGTACACATTCAATAGTAGAACGAGCGTCTTCCACCCAGCTTCAGCAAAGTAAACTGGACCGAGATCTTCCTGAGCAGAATGCAAATCCATTCTATCCAGCTACACATCGTGTAATTCCTGTGCATCCGGAGAAAGCTCATTAACTAAGTAGGACAGAAACTCATGCAACACTTGGCCAACGTCCCGTCGTAGCTTGCTCCGACGGTGGCGTTTTTTTTTTCTTAACACTCGTCTGCCCTGCAGCTGACAACGTCATCCTCACCTTGCCCGCTTTAATTTTCCCCTTCATACTGGGTTCACACGTGGCTTTTTCACGCTAAGATTGACGCTTTGTTACGAGACTTTCCGGTGGAGTGACTGAGTAAGAAAATTACCGCCATGTTTCGCGCGAGCACTGACATCTGATTATAGGATTTTTCAATAGGAGTGAAGAGCTAAAAAAAACTCACCATAGAAGAGAAACATCAGCTTGAGGGAAGAGAGGGTCAAATGAGTATTAACCACAGGGCATAAGTCGGGTGAAATGGTCATTTAAAAGATTTTTATATTTTTCCAATAGTTTCAGGCTTCTAAAAACATAGGTCCCATAGAAAAGTATACTCTATACATTGAATGGTATCTGATAAAACAATAAAAAAAAATCCACAAGAAAGGTCTATTGTTAACAAAGATTGTGTTAAACGTCAAACCATCGGGAGAGTTTTCGTACGTATTTGCATTGCTGAAGGTTGCAATATAATCTATATAACAATCATGAGCTATTAAATTATCCTGACCAACCTTGACTTACATTAACCAACACGAAAGCAATTCGCATTATGAAAGAACCGTTATTCAACCCCTGGTGATTTAATTTTTAAAAGGACATTATTTGTATTCACTTTCCCCTCGGTTTCTATCTTCCCTGCTGTTAATCTTCCTGCACGGAAACCCTTCTTGACTAGGTAATAATTTATGTAAATTTTCATAACAGTTTTTCCACATCATATTCTCCCCCTCTCCCTCTCCCCATCTTTTTCAATCTTTCGCTTCGTTTTTGACTAATACTTCTCTTAAAAATTTCCCCCTTACCCATTCCTTCCAAGGCCACTTCTGCGTACTTATTTTTCATTTTTCATAACCATTCCCCTCCCGCAGAATTAATGAAGAAAAAAGACATCACACCGTTTAAGTAACTGTATCCGCAATTTGTCTAGCTACCCTCCAATCTTCTTTCTCGTTCACTCCCTCGGATTGAGTAACCAATGCTGCGAACTTTGGGCGCCGTACAGTTACAAAACCAGGGGCAGTTCCTACGACGACAACGCTGACGATACGAGCTACTCGAGGGAGGAGGACTCATTGGCCAACCCTTTTGTCTTGCCCGCGGCTATTTCACGTAAAAAAATCCAGGGACCGGATTTAGCACATTTGCGCTCCGTACAAGTTGGGTGGGCTGCAGTCGAAAAATAAACGTAAAAAACTGTCCGTTGCTGTTTCAGAACAGGTAAGAATAATCAAATTGTGATGGAGGTTTCAAACTGGCTGCTAGGCTCATTTTATCACATCCGTTTCGCAAAACCGTTCTCTGAAATTCGCAAACATATTAACGTGGTCCTCTTATCTGTCCCTCACCGATTGATGTTTCGAAAAAACTGGCGTCACCTCGTTTTACGACACAGAATGTTTCCCGAAATGCCCTGCATCGATAGCGATAAGATTACAACTTTACAACTCTCCCTCATCGGGGTATTTGGAATGACGTTCCACACGCGTTCTATAAGCTTCCTAGCTGTATACAAAAAGAACTGTGGGAACAATTTGCACCACTCCGAAACCATCAACGATTGCAGACGGCGGTGATGGTGGTGGTGATGGTGGCGCCTTAATGGAAGTTGTTTCCAAGAATATTCCATAATCATTGCTTTCGAACTTTTATCAGGGGAATGGGCCGTGCCTCCTTCGAACTGAAATCGTCGATGAATCCCCCAACAATGAAGTCTCCGTTTAAGTTACGCGGAAACCAACTATTTAGTTGAAGCGATATTTAATGAGCAGGTAACAAGTCGAACCAGAATTTATATTAAGCGGTGCCCTCAAATGATTGATAAGCAGTATAGAGAAAGATAATGAAGTTCTGGGCAAAAAGTAAAATAAAGGCTCCCCTAACGGAGGTAGCACCCATAGTGGAGGTATCGGGTATTCATACGATTTCATAAAAGATGTTTATATTTTATATTTATTGTCGTCAATCAGAAGTAGACCATATGTTACATTTTGTTCTTAATCCGAGTTATAATAAAGATAATAAAATACATAAGATTAGTCTAAATAGCGCCTGGTTAACATTATTCATATGGCGTGACCATTTCGTGTACATTAAATACTTAACTTCATAACTTATCGATCAATGCCTAGCTAACCTTGAAAAGAATTTTTGCCTAAGAGTGCTTTTATTCATTGTATTATCAATTCTTTCACAATTTGCATTGTAGCAGGACATCATTTAATTCAAAGGCCCATTTTTAGCATAGTTTGTTCTATGATTGCTAATATAAAAGAGATTTCTGATTCAAAGCGGGTGGATAGGAACATACAAATTTATATTTTTGACTCTTTGTGCAATGACAACATTCAGAAAAGCTACCATAGCAAAGTATCTTCTCTTTTGTAATCTCTCTAAATTAATCAATAAATATCGTAATTCATAGGATGGCCGCGGAAAGGTAGTCCAACCTAACTTTCATAGAACAAATAGTACACATTGTTTTTGAACTGATTCAATTCGATTATTATGCTTGTCTTGATATGGTGCCCAAACAATGCTGCGGTATTCAAGTAGGGGTCTCACAAGCGTTACATATAGTGCTTTTCGTATAAGGATCATTGAAGTGCTAACTAAATCTTTTAATAAACCCAAGCATGTTGCTTGATCTATAAATAATGCTGTTATAATGATAAACAAAAGTTAGCTTAGAGTCGAGTATTACACCTAAGTCTCTCACCTAGGTGCATATCTAAATAATATTTTGTCAGACAAAAAAAAAAATCTATATTGTTTTTTTTTTTTTTGTAAGTAATGACGAAATCTGATACGTTTTCTTTCACCATACGTTCGTCTATTTTCAGGCATTTTTCTCTTTTCAGAGAGGGAGTCATGGCGCTATAACCATATGCCATATGGGGCTAGGACTAAAGTTAATGCTTGAGTCGCAACCGTTTGAAGATACATGGAGCATCACTTAATCTTCTTAGACTAGATGCTCCCAACGACCATTTTTAAATAATTTTTGTTCCGTACACCAAACAGAGCATTCTGTTTAACTGTTCTCTCCGACTATTCATACCCCTCTTTTGATATCTACTGAAGACTGCGTGGGTTCCCCGTGTCTTCTAAGGTAGATACCAAATTCTCCCTATCTCCAACGGTTGCATGGATGTGGTCAGGTGTGCGATCGAGGAGTGTCTTCGTGGAGATTATTGCGTGAAGAAATGAATCAGTAGCTGGTTCCGTTTCATGGTGACATGCAATGTTAACAACGAATTATTCCTCATCGTAGCTCCATCCACGAGGTGTGCAAACGTCAATGCTAATGCTAATGCTAATGCTAATGCTAATGCTAATGTAGTTTGCTTTCTTGTAAATGATATTGAATTACGTTTTTTAACATTAAGTTCTAGCAAACTCTTCTAACACCAGTTGTGGAAATTATCGCATCATGTTGAAAATCTTCGAGATCGGTTGTGTTACTTATTCCCATAAAAAGTTTCATATCGTCTGCATATATAAAAACATTTAGGCGTTTCAATATGTGCTCCACATCGTTGACAAATAAAATAAACAGAAGTGTACGCAAATGAGAACCTTGTGGTACCCCGGATGTGACGCGAACAATTTTAGAAAAAAATCCTTCATATCTTACTCGTTGTGTTCTTTTTGTCAAGTATGAGTTGATCCATTCTTGTAACCAAGGATTGAAACCTAATGCCTGGGAAAGACATACAACGTACAGCGTTGTACTCTTTTAGTCTAGTACGTGTTTTTCTGTACTGGATTAAAGTAGTTGACAGTTCGTACAACGGTCAGCGTTGTATGTCTGTCATAAGTATAACCAACAATCAATGTGCAACTAGCGATTTGAAATTGGTTCACTGTTGTAGAACCCCTAGGTCCGAAGTATACCTTGCAGTCTGCACCTTGCAATAATTCTTGCGCTCTTCAGTACCTTCCGGTACTAGTATCTTGGTTGTTGTTTTGATTCACTATGTTATTTTGACACAACATGTGAGAATGTGTTGGTGTGAGCTACGTTGTTAGGGACGAATCATTGAGCTTGGGACCGAGCTTGGGACCGATGTGCTAGTACTGACTGAGCCAAGAAAAATATCGTATTTGTTTGGGACCTACTGGTCTTAGAGTTAGTCTATGGTATGACATGGATATTTTAAAAAGCAACAGTGGAATATCAACTCTGTCAAATGCTTTACTAAAATCAGTATAAAGCGCTTCTACATAATTCCCTTTATTCATTGCGTTTAAGGAGAATGTTATAAATTGTATCAAATCAGTAGCTGTTGATCGCCGCTTAACAAAACATGTTGCTTTCCAGTTATTCAGGTTTTAACCTGTGAGAATATGTTGTCATTAATTAAGGACTCGAACAGCTTCGGAATGCAAGATAATATAGCAATACCACGATGATTTTTAATATCAGATTTTTTCCCTCTTTTGAAAATTGGGATTAAATAGGATTCTTTCCATATAGAAGGCAGAATACCGGAGTCCAATGATGAGTTGAACAACCAAAATAACGGTGTAACTAACTCATTAGAAAGAGATTTGAGAAATATAGCTGGTAAGCCATCAGGCCCAGCCCCTTTAAGATACACTCGGTGATACTTTTCCTGGTGCTAAAAGTTTAAGTTTCGGGAGTTATTCAAAAAATTATTGAATAATGAATGTTCTTGGTTAAATTTATATCTAACAAATGGCACATTTGAACGACATATAAATCAAAACGATAAATTTTGTTTCATTTATTAAAAATTGCAATTATACCTCCGCTAATGGTAATTTTACCAGATAAAGGGTGGAACGGTCAAAAATTGGTCAAACATAATTAAGTGCACACTGATTAGTTAACTATATAAATGATCAATATTTCTTTCTTTTTGAAGTTCACCGTTTACAAAACACAGGAAAATTATTTGATTAGGCTTCCGATTTTCCAAATGCGAACTGCCCAACAAACATCGGTGTTGAATTAGAGCTTGTTCAAACAAATTTGGAGAAGCTATTCTAGAAGAAACAGCTTTGTTGGGTGCCGGGTTTTATGTTTCACACCTTCTATCAAGTTTTGTACCGCTGTTCTATCCACCTTATTTGATTGCGAACGCCAGTTTGCCTTGAACTGTCTTTCACCTCCACCTTTTTTTTTTGAGTTCTCTTGAGGTTTCTCTTTACGATTGCTCAATATTTTTTCAATAAAGCACACATCCGGCAACTTTGGATGGTTTTTCTCCTTGGGTAAGATTTGCTCACTATTGGCGGTATACCATTCCTGAGCAATTTTCCCGTAGTGGCAAGAAGCGAGGTCTGGCCAAAACAGCACGGAACAACTATGTTTCTTCAAGAAAGGCAATAAGCGGACTTGGCCAATTTTTTCCGATATCTCCGATGGAAAGGTTTGGGATTGCCTTTAAAAATGCTGGCCACTATTCTTCCGGTCGTTGTGGCTTTCTGGTTTCGGTTTCCTCCTTATCCCGGCTTCCTGGCAGTTGTCAGACGTTTTCCGAACACTTTTATAACATTCGTCACGGTTGATTTGGCAATATTAAGTGATTTTACCAAGTTATGCACGTGCAAAATTTTGATACGCTGCTCTTTTTGCTTCGACGCCATTTTGATAATTGAATAGAAAATGGCAAAAACAAAATAAAGCCAACATTCCGTACACACACACACACCTACAAAATTAGGGGTGTTCAAGTCTTCTTTTTTTCGATTTAAAAAACTACGTCATATTTGAGTCGATCAAGTTTTGACCGTTCCATTCTTTAGTAACGTTTTAGAATCTGAGTTGATCTCTTTTCTCATAATTTGGGTTGATTGAACAGCTTTTCAAAGTTTTTTTTTTATAAAAAAAGACCGTCCGTATTGTAGTTGCTACTCCGTTATTGAACAGAACTAGTGTAATTGAATTTGAAACACGTTCCATTAGTATAAGTAGTTCAATTTTAACTTCAAAATTACCTACTTTTGCTGCAATGCAAATTTTTATAAGGCCAGTATCGACTTAAAAAGTAGAGAGGTTACGGAATTTTGTTCAATATTACCAAGCGGAATTTTGACAATTGATCTGCATGGGACGAAATGTCACCTTCACTTACGGAATAATCGAGCGGAATATTTTTCCGAAAGGAAAAGTGACAGCTCCCATTAGTTTGCGTGGAAACCTTACAAATTCCTATTTTGTTTTTCGTTCTTTTCAGGTGGATACTGCTGCAGAAATTCCTTTTCGATTCTTTACTTTTCCGTTTCAGTAAACGGAATTTAACATGAGTTTGGGATAGAAAAAGAAAAATCTTTCGAACACGATACCGACCTATATGAACAAGTTGAAAAAATGATCCAAATTGTTCAAATTGTCGTCTTCTTGTTATTTCATTACGTTTCATTCCATGTTTAATACTTCAGCTGCCAAATTATTTGGTTTGTTGCCGGTGTGTGATTTTATATTTGTAGCCCGTCCCTTCTTATCAATTTTGCTTCGTGCTGCATTTTCGTGACTCTGTTATTGCTTGGCTATGCTATTAACGCTACACTGAAAAAAATCCTGCAGTAAAAACTACCATTTTGCCCGACTATGCGTATTTTCTAAACTACCATGAAATTTCAGTCAAATTTACTACGTTCATGGTACAGCCTTCATAATTTGTGGTATATTTGACAGCCCTCATGTTAATATCAACCCCACCATGGTTGACGTCAATCGCAGGCATGATAAAATCAAACGTATTTATAGTCAGGTGAAAATTGTTGGTGTTTGCGCTTAATTTAACCCTCGAAATGGTAGTTTTTACAGCGGATTTTTTTTTTGCGTGTAGTAACGTTTGCATTATAAAAAAATTGACAAAAATTTCTAACCAACCGTTTTGGGTTACAATGAAACCATCTTATTCAGTGTTATCGGCTTGATTTTGTTTAAATGATTTTTTTTATAAAGATTGTTAGTAAATGTTTAAATATATAATTAATGTTAGTGCACCATTGTACATAAACGTTTGAGTAAACATTAGTTGCATATTTATAAGTCACTTATATTATTATTCTTTATTGTTATTGGTAATGTTAGTTTTTTTTATATTTGTTTTCACTTGTTATGTTGGTTCATTATTTAGTCTCTTTAGTTAAGTCCTACCCAATTAAAATGAAAACAAAATAAACCAGTAGAGCATAATAAACAGAAGAAAAAAGCTATGAACTTGCATGCAACAAGTTTAAATTTGAAAACCCGTAATCCAACCATTGTCACCACTCGTTATCCAATCGAAGAAGTGTCATCAGCCAGCGTTCATCAACATCATCCGTTGGAACGGATATGAGATGGGATTTATTGTTTTGGGAGGATATATAAGGCTTGGCGGGACGCAACCGAGGGCTCTTGTATTCTGTTTGGCAAACCAACCGGAAGGAGCGTTCGTAACGGTAGTGCTTGTCACGTCGTATCTTGTGACCGCATGGTTAAAAATGCAAAAAAGTGAAGATAGTAGAGTCGGTCGAGTGTGGAAATATTTCATTACCGTGGTCCTGGATTGCAATTCCGTACAGTGTACGTCGCGAGTGCAACTAAACTCAAAACCGTTGTGCTGACTGAGTGTGTCTCACCAGTGGTAAGACACGAACAATATGGCCACGTGTATTATTCGACCTGAACAATTTCCACTCAATCCCTGAAGACGTTTTATAGTAAAATGCTTCGCATACCGCTCCCCGGCTTAAAACAGTGAAACACCAGATCGTCCGTTACACTGACCGTGTTACCGCATACTCGTCGCACAACCCGTACGCGTTGGAAAACTTACCAAATGAAATTACCGCAACATCTCACTTCGTACACGCTGTCTTCGACCTGGCATTTTTGTTCCCGTTAATCAGCCCGCCCCGGTGTCACCAATGTTGACCAACGAGCTTCGGATCGGCCGCAACGATTAAAAAAAAAATCCAATCCACAGTGAAAAAATGATGAAAATGCGCAAGTACCACAGATTATAATGTTCGCTAAACTTCCTTAAATAATAAATAAATTATTTCTGTAATAAAGCAAGTCCACAACAAATCAAGCTGAGTCGTCTAATTTTTATTGTTTGTAATATTTTTCCATGAAAATTGATAATACCTTCGCGAATAAAAAAGATGGGAAGTGGGTTGAAAGTCCACCTAACTGATTGAAGCTTTTCCTAAGATCACCCATGCATACGACCCTGGAAAAGTACTGTGAATATCGGTATATTTGGTAGGAGCAGTGGTGCCCAACCTACAAGGGTTCACAATGCATTTCCCTATTACTATAAAATTGCCGATTTTTCATGGGTTTACCTTCACCCGCACTGACGGAACTACCCACGCAGTATCAATCATAGTAACCCATGAGTCAGCAGACAAAATTTGACTGCTCTATCAGTCAAACTCTAACCGTGATGGCAAAAACAGTGAAGCAACTCCGTTCAGAAGTGTGCGCGTTCAAAGAACGGCACCCCGCCGAGTCGAAAACGGATATCGTGCGGCACTTTGTGGACGCCGGATACGCCCGTTCCGGCATCTAAAACATCTATTAGACAACAATCAGAGCATCGAAAGATAGCCCGGTTCCGGACGGCCGACGACCCTGAGCGACAAGAAGCTCCAAAGGATGCTGAAGAGGAAGACCGAGGGAAAAGTGGCTACATCGCTGCGTGTGCTTGGCCGGGAGGTCGGTTCAACCGGTCAAACAGTGAAAAAGTACCTGGCGAACATGAACATACATGTCAGGAAGCGGATGTCGCGTCCACTGGTTTCGAAACTGCAGGCAATGACGCAGCGGAAGCGACTGAATAAGATGGTTAACTCGATTTTCCCGGCGAATTGCGACGTGGCGGTTGTGATGGACGACGAGACCTATTTCACCTTGGATGGCAACGACTGGCAGGGCACTTCGTATTTTACTTCCCCCACGAAGGAAGTGAGCTCCGAGGTGAAGTTCATTTCACACACCAAGAAGGTGCTGCTGTGGCTGACCATCAGCGAGAAGCCGCTCTTCTTTCGCTCCGGACTGGCCGTAAACGGGGAAATTTATAGTACGAAATGCCTCCCGGAAGTTGCGTCGTTCATCAAGAAATACCATAAGGGCAAAGACGCGGTGTTCTGGCCGGATCAGGGGTCGGCCCACTACTCGAAGCGATCGTTGGAGGAGATGGAGCGGCTGAATATCGATGTGGTACCCAAGTCGGCGAACCCGTCCAACGTCCCCCAGCTGCGTTCCAACGAGAATTTCTGGGCCAACCTGAAGCGTAAGATCTACTCCAACCATTTTGTTGGAAAACTGAGGAGGAATTGATAAATAAAACGAAGAAAGAACTCAAAAACATTCCTACACGCATGTTTTCGTCCGCCATGGCGAATGTTCCGGTTAACTGCCGGAAGGCCGCTCGCAGGGACGTAGAATTTTAATGCAAGTAAGCTTAAATAATTATTTTCCATGGAAAATTTTTCATAAGCGATTTTGTGTCTTAGCTTTTTTTTAGCACCATCCGAAAAAAGTCCATTTATTTTAATGCAAACATTATATAGCGCTCGAGATGAATTGAACTTTATTTGTTCCAAATCTTACATTATTTTACATTCATATATTAACCTAGGTGCACCTGCTAAGTAATTAACATTTCAACCTTATATCATTTATATCTAATTTTGTTAACATTATTTTTACCTTGTCGATTCAGTATTTTTAACAGGGTTTTGTTTTGCCTGCGTGTGAGAATAATTATTAATTTCTTAAAACTAGTTCTTATCTATAGAGAGAATTGATCATTGCAATTGAAGATTGCAATGATTTTTGTTTAAAATTATTAATTATTTTGTTGGACATTTCTTCTAGAGTCTCAACGTTTGAAAATCTATGTAATTCAATAGTACTGAACCAGGGTGGCAGCTTCAAAATCATTTTCAGAACTTTGTTCTGAATCCTTTGAAGTGCTTTTTTCCTAGTAGCACAACAACTAGACCATATTGGCACAGCATAAAGCATGGTCGGTCTAAAGATTTGTTTGAATATTAGAAGTTTGTTCTTCAAACAAAGTTTGGATTTTCTGTTTATAAGAGGATATAAACATTTTATATATTTATTACATTTGGCTTGAATGCCCTAAATGTGATCTTTAAAAGTTAATTTTTGATCAAGTATCAGTCCAAGATATTTTACTTGATTTGACCAAGAAATTGGAACTCCGTTCATAGTGACCATATGACTATTACTTGGTTTCAAAAAATGCAGCTCTAGGCTTGTGTGGGAATATTATAAGTTGAGTTTTGGAAGCATTAGGAGAAATCTTCCATTTTTGAAAATAATCTGTAAAAATGTCCAAGCTTTTTTGTAGCCTCCTGGATATAACACGAAGACTTTTTCCTTTAGCGGAAATGCCTGTGTCATCAGCAAAGCAAGATTTTTGACAGCCCTGAGGTAAATCAGGGAGATCTGAAGTGAAAATGTTATAAAGTATTGGCCCAAGAATGCTACCCTGAGGAACTCCAGCTCTAACAGGTAGTCGATCAGATTTAGAATTCTGATAATTTACTTGCAAAGTTCTATCAGTTAAGTAGTTTTGAACTAATTTCATGATATAAAGCTTAAAATTTAACTCGCAATCAAACCTTCATGCCAAACACTGTCGAATGCTTTTTCTATGACTAGAAGAGCAACTCCAGTGGAGCAACCTTCAGCCTTTTTTGAACGAATGAAATTTGTAACTCTCAAAAATTGATGCGTAGTTGAATGCCCATGGCAGAATCCAAACTGTTCATCAGCAAAAATTGAGTTTGTATTGATGTGAAGCACCATAAGATGAATTGAAATGATTTCAGTGTTCTACAGTAGCTCTAAGCTGCTAGTTCGAACGAAGCTTTGCCCTCCCGCCACAGTCCGCCCGGTTATGGTATGGGTGACAACGCAATGCCGGATAATTGGGACGTTGCCGGTTCCTCTGTCTACCCAATGGATCATTCCCTTGCAATTTCGGGTCACTGAAAACCTCAAGAGTAGACGCCTCTTACAACTAAATTTTTAGAACCAGCCCAAGTAACTAACTGGTGTCCTGCTGCCCCAGTAAACCGGAGAAATTACTTTCTAACGCGTAGCATTATCACCGTCCTATAAATTAAAAAAAAAAAAAAAGAGTTTGTATTTATGTGAAATTTTCGTGATTTTACCTTAACAACCATTGTATATTATCAAAAACAGTACATTTGGAGGCATTCAGTTGAAAGTGGTAAATTTCACGGAGTTTCTTATTAGGGCCTAGCTGAAAAACATAAACAATGACTTTATAAGCAAATTTCTCGACATTGAGAACATACCTCATCAATCCACCACATAATTTTGAAGGTGTAAAATCCATCCAATAAAATTGGTGGCTTCGTTAGTACACTTCATGTCATGCCACGATATATTTACGGAAAAAGTTATTGTTTAAAGAATGACAAAACATTACAAATATACCGATTCCTGCTCAGGTTCTTCATAAAGTTATCGATTATTTTCAGTTAAAGGTTATAAACCACCAGCCAAGCCATCAGACATCTGGAACTTGATAAGAGTAGGCTTTGCATCGACCCCCAGGGACATAAAAGATAAAAACGGTTCTTTTCAGGCTCAAAAAACACCAAATGATCCTTTTCAGGACCCCAAAATAGTTTGAAATAGTTTGAGAGACGGTTTGGGTTTTAAGACTTAATCAATTAGAATAGTTTATCGTTTGAAAAAAAAACACGTAATTTTATGCATTACCTAATCCACACCAATAGAATGCTAGAATTGGCATAAAATGATGGGAAATGTCATCTAAATTTACACCACATATCGCTTGGATCAAGTCTGTTGACGGAAGCTGCCAAACGATGTTCAATGGCGTATGATAGGTTGCAAACAATTTTCTTGTTGCTTGCTGTGGCTTGCAATTGAACAAAGGGAAATTTAAGAATGCTGGCTTGGCTATCTTGGTGACAAACATGATGGCATCCACCGTTGACTTGACTTTTCGGAAGCCAAACGGTTATTTGATTGACCGCATGTACCATCCGTGTACTTCGACAGCTTCTTGAGGATTACCCTTTCAAGCGCCTTACCTGTCATATCCAACAAACATGTCGGTCAATGGCTGGTGGATTCACCTGTTGGTTTCCCTGTCTCTGGCAGTAATAAAGATTTAGTCGCTTCCAGGCATCTGAGAAGACGTCCTTGTCCAGAAATCTTTGCATTACCACCCTGAACATTTTGGAAGCCAGCAAAAGGACTGGCTTGATGGCCAGGTTCTGCCTGAGTTCGTCATTCGTAACCGTCGCCTCGCCTCCGTCCTCCGTGGTGCCGTATTCATCGCCCTCGTGATTGTGGATATTTGGCGTGTTTGCCGACCATCTTTCCACCACCATGACAGTGTTATGGTCTGGGATACTGGAACGCTAGTCATGGGACAGATCTACGATAGTAGGAGGCCAGGGACTTGGGTCATGCCGCGGGAATAGTTCCCCAATGACCACCTTTAGTAACTGTGGTGATTACATTACTACCTTATAGGTGTCACCCGAAGGGTGACCCTTCGAAACAGGCTCGTTTGCTGGCCGCGCTCTCTGCATCATCAGTCTTTCGCGGAGACAGGTTCTACGGAGGTCAGTGATCAACTCTGTCCATCAGTACTACGATGACTTCGCATTTCTAGCTTTGACCTTGCTAGGCATGGCTACGTCGCACACATGTGATATTAACGCTACGAGTTGATCACCACTCGAATCCTGGGTATCACTCATATTTTGTCCCCACACATGTGCCTCCATAGATACTTCATTGCCGAAGTGTGATGTCCTTCATCTGCGAATGGAATGGGTGCTTTTTCTGCAGCAAACTGCCTAGTACAGTGGACAATATTATAGCGAACCGCCAAGTGATCGCTGTGAGTGTAGCCATCCTCCACTCTCCAGTTGCTTGACAGCCCAGAACTGACGTCAATGATCGACTCCGCTCCGTTACAGTAAGAGATACTCTTGGTACCGACGTTAGCCAAATCTACATTGGCCTTAGCCTGGGCCTCTAACAAGATCTGACCGCTTTGGTTAGTAAGGTGACTTCCCCTCTCCACCGTCCAGGCGTTGAAGTTGCCCGCTATGACCAACGGCTTACGGCCAGTCAACTCCACCGTCATGCAGTCGACCATCTTTGAATACTGGTTGGTCGATCATGGAGGTAAGGTATAGCAGCTGCAGAAGTGCCCATCATCCACAATGCCGCCATATACGACTTATCCGCAACGCAATTGCCGATTCCAGCAGAGATACGGTATGGGTCGTATATTATGGCGATATTCGTTGCCAAATCGCAAACAGCCTGGCACATTGCTACATTCATATTGCTTGTCATCTGGTGATATCATTCCAACTTTTTGTAGAATATACGAAATGAATTTCGTGAAGACCAACTTTTCGCTGCTTTTCTTCAATCGTACTCATAAATTTTCGTCTTGCAGCTGGGGTGGGCGGGAATCAGTGATTTATTCCAAAATAAAAATTAGAGCGCCGTTAAGAGTTATAACTTCATACTTATAAATCAAGTAGCTTCTCACAAGTCATCGTGGCCTTGTGAATTCAACCACGGATTCAAGAATAGCTCTTCCCAAAAACACAGAATTGAACCCGTGTTAGAAACATCAAAAAACACTGAACACCTTCTCGTGGTTGTGTTTTTATTTTTCAAATATATTTTGATATGCTTCATGCTTTTGACAGTTGCGCGCGTAGCATTTATTACGAAGGTGGCTACAAATACAAATCTATTTCGTAGCAGAAAACAACGAATATATTCGTTAATTCTAGCTTCGATTTCGTAGTATGAACGAGAATTAATTTTCAATGCATGTTTTGAGCACGTGCCATACGGTGCTTCTAGGAAAATTCAAAGCCGGTTCGATCGCGGACCACGATGGATTTCCCATGTTACTGTGCACGATTTTTTTCTACGCTCCTCTTGTAAGATATATGTCAAGATGCATGATATGTCTGCAAAATAAGAGCGTTTTATGAACTGAAAAAAAACTGTCATTTTTATTGTTATTGTCAATATATAGACGTCAAAAGCTCCCAAAGACGTCCACTAAGGCGCTGTAATAAGTAAAAGAGTTTGTTCCACTACTAAGTGGGTCATGCTTTAGTTATTTATGATTATAGTGTTGTGTACATGATTTATCCGACATTGATTCTTTTCGGGACACCCTAGCATGATAGGATTTCGATAGTATATGATGATGAAATCGTTCGTTAAAACGTGATTAGAATAATTTCTGCAGGAACTTAGCTTCTGTGGGTCTCAGTTTTATGATAACTTAAGCCAGAAACAAGTTTGAAAAGGCCAAGCTAAACTGTTTCCTAGTTAGAATGTGAAGTTCACACCCCAGGTTGTTAATACGTTGCTTTGAATGAGTATGCTGTCTGGAATACCAAGATTCTGTTAGATGTTAAGACTTATTTCGAATTTGCCAAGCATAACACTTTTCATCGAAACAGGAGGTTGCTAGTACACTTCGTTATGAATTTTTCTTACTAGTACAGATCATTCGTTATGTATTAGAATTTCTTCAAGAATTGAAAGTTATTCAGATATTGTCCAAATATTAATAACTTTTTCTGATTTTCAGGTCTTACAACGAATTCAAAGTGTGCGTGTTCAAGGATTTTGTGTTTTAGCTCTTGAAATGAAGTTGAGCTGTACACTTTGCAGACTAGGCCCAAATGAAGCTGCTGAGCTAAATCAGTTCTCTACCCAATAATTATGCGTGCTTATCTATGTTTATTATGAATTCCGCCTATTCGCTAGTCTCCCGATTCTAAGCGAGGGAAAGTTCTACAATTACCTTCTTCGTGCCTGAAGACGCGAAAATCATAACATCCTCTTCTCGAAAACGCAACTTGTATGCCAATCAGACAACTAAGCTCCGGGTTCAATATTTCCTGTTATACACATCACCCTATCAGCAACATGTGTGACTGAATGGCTTCTTACTTTCTGGATAGCGTGCACACCTTCCAGAGGTTCTTAAGGGGACCTGAATTTTCACCCCAATAAAATCGGCAATCTGACCACGTTTATGTTCTCATATTTATTGCTGGAAATAATCAAATTCTCCACGCTCAAATTCATTCCACGTCTCGTTCGCCTCCCGCCGCAAATGTAACATCAACCTGGTCGACCGTGCCAAACCTTTCGCTGCTTCCTTTATGTCTCCGAAATAGTTCTCCACTGCTCCTGTGTAGTCCGCCTCCGTCATCGCGGCACGTATGGTGCGGTTGTTGAGCGATATTCGCTTTCATGACTTACCGCTACCGCCTTTGCCTTTGCCACCATCCTCGTAGTCGTCGTCATACGCATTTGATTATTTCCTTCTCGAGTATTTTTGCACGCTTTTTCCAGCACGATTCAGAAGGAGGTCGATGACCCTTGTCGCAGTTAATCTTAACCAGATTGGAACCAGCAGCAGATCCCCGTGCAACATTGTGCGTTGTTTGATAAAGCTCGCCACAACCACTAAAACCACATATCATTTTTGTGTAATCTGTCCTTTTCTGATGTGTGCTCAAAGCTTCTTATGTTGATGAATGCGATGGAGAAGATACGTTCCGAGAAGAATTATTCCCACTGAGCGCAGACAAACAACCGCGAAACAACGGCCACAAACATTATGTCGTTTATGTGTCTATACACGAAATGCTACACACCAGTCTGACCCAGATCACGTAGTGGCAGACAAACCGGACAATCATCGCCCTTTGCCCTTCCGAAACCCAATCTTCCCCGTTTCTGGAAGAGGTGTTCTATCATGCCGGTTTTTTTTGTTCAGTCAGCCAAAGGGCTATCCATATACCACGTGGGCTGGATTTGACCGATTTCTGACATCCCCCTCCCCCTGCGTGGACAATCATTCATATAATTTGTCAATAGAATGTATGGATCGTGGACACTTGCCAACCCCCTCAACTGTCCACGTGGAATATGCATGGCCCCTAAGAACTTGGCATTTGAATCCTTATTTCTTCAGCGAGGAAGAATGAAAGATGGGCAAAAAATGGTTTCGCATTCGTTTCTTTTGGTGCTCCGATAGTCGGCTTTGTTGTTTAAGTTTCTTGGCAAAGAACAACCATGAAACCACATCAGGGAGAAATGAAAGCTTTTCTACTTGGATTCTTTTTATTGTAGAAGAAAGTTTGCAGCACTTCTTAAGATTTGGATCTCAGGGGGATTAGGGCCATAATGAGCTATAAAACTATGGAATTTTGAAAAAAAAAATGTAACACAAAACGCTTTTGGAGCTACCCACCAATCTATTTTTAAATAAAACTGTTTAATTTTCCTTTTAAATTGCCACATATATGGTCAAATGTAAGTTGATTCTCAGGTGATGCAATAATTACAGTTTTGGAGCATCACAAAATAAGCACACAGAAAAAAAAATTAATTTTAACAATCGCGTAAAATTGCCCCTTCAAGCCGCCTCCTTGGCCTTGGACAACGAAATTGTTTGAAATCTTTCATGCACCATGCAATGTTTGCAATCTTTCGTACAACAGGCTAGATTCAGGCGTTATTTGGTTTAAATTTAAATGAAATATCCCATTATTTTCTGCCAAATCTAGCATTCCCTTTATGTGCATTAGATAACGCAGAAAATTCAATGTATCTTTTTATCTGTGCACCCACGAGCGTTTAAGTGTGTTTATCTGTTACGTTTGTACCGAGACATTCTTTCTACATCATCTCTTATATTTAGTACCAATAACAGTTTTATTTTGATGAGGGTGTCCCACATCAAATTGCATCACGGAAAAAACGGTGTTGAAAATTACCTCGTATATCGATTCTTATCAAAATTTCAGACAATAAAACATAACCCAATAATAAAATTTAGGAATATTTATATTATTCAACTTCAATACCATAACCGTATTCTCGCCTCTTCCGCTTAACTCCACTCATTAGGTTCTGTACAACATCTGGCTGGAGCTTCTTCTGTAGGGAAACCCACTTCTTCTTCATGTCTTCCTCAGATTTGACCTCCTTTGCGATGCTTTCGTAGTACCTGTTTCATAATAGTCCAGTATTTTCCGGGGGAGGTGGGGAGGTGGGTCATGTCCTTGGGTACGAAAGTGGCCCCATTGGCATCGTATCAATCCAGGACAACATTTGAATAGTGGCACGAAGCTAGATCCGGCCAGAAGATCCTAGGGCCTTGGGTGTTGCTTCAACAGAGGAAGCAGACGCTTCCAATCTCCCGGTAGTCACGAACGGTGCACTCCGTTTGCCACATGAGCAGATCGCTTGCCAAATCATGTATTTCTTGGCAAACTTTGAAAGTTTCTGCTTCTTTACTTCCTCCGGAACATCAAACTTGTGCTTGGCGGTGACGAATTCTGACATTCTGACCGCATTTTACCTTCCGTTCGATGCTCAGAGTTTCGTAGTAACGTTTAAACACACGACTCATCGTTGACTGTACGTTTCCGAGTTGTTTTCCGATGCCCCAATGAGAGATTTGAGAATTTCCAGGTGCTTGCGCAAAATCAATTCGTGACGTTGCTTTTCGGGTGACGCCATTTTTTCCAATTTTCGAAAAACTGACAGCGATAAAAGTATAACAAAAAAAGAGCACTCTAAACTACTTCTACAATAATTTTCAAGAGAAAATTACCAATGGGTAATTTTCTTCAGTGTTTTTTCCGTGGTACAATATGATGGGGGACACCCTTTAGGCTGCTGCTATGTAGAGAGTCTATTAAAGTATAGGTAAAACCAAATTTCTATACACCGGTGTTAGAAAACAAACGAATCATTAGTTCACCTCACACATCAGCACGTGGTTCATTATTAAGACGTGTGTGAAACATTTTCGAAGAATAGGCTTCATCATACTTTAAGGGTCCAGTGCATTGCTACATCGAAAAGTTTTCCAAGGACACTACATCACCATCGATCATGGAGAAGGTAAAATACTTTCAATTTCAACCATTATGCTGTAATCTCTTTGACCTAGAAAATCACAATGCGGTAAAAAAATTTGCTCAGAGTGATTTAGATAAACTACGTTTCAGACGCATAACTAATAAAATGAAATTATGTACGAAATGTCGCTTAAGGTAACAGTTTCTGAAGAAGCATAAATTGAGAAAGAGACTTCACCTCGAACTTCATCGATGGAAACACCTTCCACGAGAGAATCCGTAGGATCATTGATTTATTAATAAAAAAATACAAGCTTTTGCACAGATTTAAGGATTATTTATCGAAGGAAAGTAATTATCGCTTCTCTACAGCAACTGAAATATTTTAAAGAAATAATTGGCGTTTTCGAGGAAAACTGGCAACCCTATATTTTTTATATATATTTTTGTTCATATATATATATGAACTCTACGCGTGGACAAAGTTCGCAACAATCTGAAAAATCCCTAGCACTTGAATGGAGTGTATTCCGTTTACCAAAACGAAATCCTAATGCAAATCGAATAGTCTAATCTAACATCCCAGTGATTTCTTGTGGAAATACTTGACTTCCAATATGGCAAGTATTATGTCAACGCTTTCCTTTTTCTTCTTCTTCTTCTTCTTCTTCTTCTTCTTAGCATTTCAAGCTTATTGCTTTAACAGATTATTGCTTGTTCTCAACTTAGTGTTCTAGTTGCACTTCCACAGTTATTATTTGGTAGCTTTCAATGCCAGGTACCGTGAATTCGGGTGAAATTAATCAGTGATGACCAACAAAAAGAAGCGCATTTTTCTATTTAAATGAAGCCTAACAAAACTAAAGCTGTTATGTCGGGCATAGCAATTGAGTTAATGATTTCAGTTAATTGTCTTTTAACTACCATGCTTTCGTTGAATAATTTTTTTTATTAATTTTGCGACTTTTAATTTTTTAAGTTTTAATTTTTGAATAAAACATCTTTTCAAAAACGCAGATGGGAGTATTACAAGAATATGTGACAAAACTAGTACTATTCTACCAATATCTGGTTGTACATTGGCCAGTAACAAAAACCGAAAATTGCCGTAACAAGAATAAAAAAGAACGTATCACAATTACTCGTCCGAAAATGCACAAAAAGCCGTCGAAGTTATGAGAACTGGTAGGCTTTCCATTCGACAAGCATCGACATAGTCTGGCGTTTCCTACGGAACCATATTCAACAAAATTGATTGCACACATTGAAAAACGATGACCAGACTAGTGAAGCTGTGGAAAAGGATCTGACTGAGACTACTCGGATTGCTGGAGAATGGGGGTTCCCGCTAACGAAGAATGCCATTCAAATGCTAATAAAGAAAATTAAATCCATCTATCGGAGCGGTATACAAGCAAACTTTGCTTCAATTTTTTTAAATTGATTGTAATAAATTCTTTGATTATTCTTGAATAAATCGTCTTAATTGCTTGACATGTCAGTTATCAACATCTTATAATTATCAAATTATTGAGGAAACGTCTTCAATTAATACAGTTTCAAATTGTTATTTGAAAATTGACAAAATCTTACCGATATCGCAGTGGTAAGTGCAATTGCTTCCCACCCCAGAGTGTCTTGAATCAATTCTAGTCAACGCCGTTGGGATTTTTTGAGCTCCAAAAATCTCTGATCACGTGTGAAGCCATAAGTCCCGGCCCATGTGTGGATGGTTTCAATCTGTAGGATCCAGGTGAAGTCATCTCCTTAGCGTTGGTGTTTGGACACGGACCGAAAACAGACCGACGGAAAATAAACTTTGTTCTTTAGCTTGATCCTAAAGAACAAAGTTTATCAATAATGTCAAAGTGCACAACCGCGTGGATCGCTCGCTCGTTTTTCGGTAAGTCTGAAAACAATATTACAGTATTACCAACCAGATTACTGCCTGTGCTCTAGTTCTCTTTTATTTTTCTTAAGCTCTTTGAACTTTATCATAGCTTTTTTTTAAACATTATGGAGTTCGGCTGGCAATGGTGGAATTCTGAACATTGAAGTTCTTTGAACTAAACTGATATTTTGAGAAATATGTAAGTTCAACTTTGCAGCAGCTCTACGAAGTTTGAAGAATTTCTGCAAACTATATTATGAAGTTCTTTGATTATTGATGAAGTTTTGTGGATATGGCTAAAGTGTTACGATCATTATGGGTGAGTTGAAAAGGAAGGGTGAACTTCTAGCGGAAGTAATCCATCCCTATGATTTTTTTTTCAGTATACTAGATGCGTTAACACATATTGTCACAGCTATGACATGTTGTTAAAACAAGCCTTACGTGCTTTCATAGCTTTTTTTATTTTTATCATGCGTGATTTTGCTAACACATATGTTTTACACCTTGCTTGAGTCTTCATCAAAAAGTTGTATTTCCCATACATTGAATTTTGTGCACTTTGGAAGCATATGAAGGCTCGCAAGAAAGATGCTATATAAAATCCCAGTTACAAATATGATTTTTCCAAGGTATTTGAAGCATTTCAACTAGCACCGCAAGTTTACACACCTTGGGGTAAATTGGTACACATAGGTACACAAGAGGAAGAGTGACACAAGTTTTGCCATGCTGAAAAATCCCAAACATCTCACACCTTACGCAATCAAATAAAAAGTCTAAAAAGGGCTTGTGAAACCTATGCGACCTTTTAGAAATTGCGCGAGCTTGGGTGCGGGATATTAGGGATTTTTCAACTCGGCAAAACGTGTATCATTTCTTCTCCTGATATATTATTTCCAGTACATGGTCAATGGAGACACCTCTAATACAGGTTCCCTCGACCTGGGTGAACAGAAAACAAGCAGAGGTAAAACTCCATCTAAAATTGTTCCAGTTCTATTGTTTGTATTGAAATCCAGCGCAAAGATCCTGGATATTCTCTAGTTTAATCCTGAATAATGTAACCCTTCTAAAATTTAAATCTTTTAGTTTTGTTCCAGTTCAAAACTGGGAAATTCAAATGACAAAGTTATACACAAAGTTGCTGTTCAGCTGTACAGTGCACTAATTCTGACATTATATATAAAGTCACATCAGATACTCAAAGATACCTGATTTCTCTATCTATATTCCTCATGCCCTTCAACTACATGTTATTACCAAATTAACCTAAAACTAATATGATTGAGCCTTCAAAATGAATGATATTTATTTAAAAAAAAAACAAAGTTACGAAGTTCTAAGTCTAAACGAAACGGTGTTTTCTCTTTCAATTTCATCATCTGCATTTCCTCCGGTGCCAATCGGGAAGATAAATAAGTTATGTTATAATGAACGTCTCAACATCCTGTCTAGTTGTTCGGAACATTTTGATTTCAACATCGTCTTCCGGCGTTTCCAGACTTTTATTCCACTTACTGTATCGTTTCGCGAAACTGATGGAATATATTCTGATGGGTTTTTGATGATCATCTGCGAGAATTCATGGAAGTTCGTTTCCTTTTAATACTTTCGTTCCGAACAAGTGTATTACTTGAGGACGCGATGCTCAACTGACTAATAAACGCGAACTTTTTACATTGGGACTTGTAGAGAGTCCTGTCATAGGAAACCTGTTAGCAATGGATTTTCAATGCTGGAATGCTTTATTCAGGCCCGAAATCGTTGTTAAAATAGAGTTGAACTGGAGCGGCAGATTACCCAGCTCAATACCGATCCTTTATGTCAGCTAGTGCCGTACTCTCATCCAGTCAAACATTCATAGTTACGCGTATGAGAGCTTCCTTCTAAAAAATTCCGAGAGTTGAAGTGAGGTATGTCTCTTGGTGAAATGATAAAAGTGAGAAAGTGACAAACGACACTTTGACTCTCGGAATAACCTTCACTATCTGGAACCAATCATTCATCTTAATATTCACCCAGCGCCAACAGGAATCGGCACCTTTTGACTCGTGAACCTCGGAAACTTTTTAGAATTATTTCGAAATGTCGAACGAGTTGAATCAACACAAACCAAATCCAAACGAAGCAGGCGGAGTTCCAAAACATAACACACACATGGACGTCATCATACAAAATTTAGAACAATGGCGGTGAAAATGGAAAATAGTTGAGCTATTTTTGGTGGTCTATATTTTTGGAACTGTTATAAAACTAGACCAAAATAATAGAACACCGCTGAAAACGGCCTTAAGCTAGGAGGATTGGAAATCTATCTTAGTGAACAGGTGAAATATCTAAGAGTGATACTGGATGCCAAACTGAACTGGAATGCTCATGTTGAGTGTGTGATCGACAAGGCCAAATGTTTTTGACCATGCTTTCTGGATATGGTCAAAAACATTTGGCAGAAAATGGGGTTTAAGACCAAAAATGATAATGTGGATGTATACATCCATAATTCGTTCAAAACTTACGTATGCTTCGCTGTGGTGGCCAAAAACGAAAGAGGCAAACAGCTGACGAAACTTCAACAATTACCCAAGCAACCAAAAGTTCTGATAAAAGGGTGTTTTTGGTTTAGCCAGCTAATCGAAGGATTATGATGAGAATACTATTCAGCTCGCTTTTTAAGTAATTAACCGAACTTTCTAGTTCGCATTCAATGATTAAGCTTCTAGCAGCATTCTTATCACCCTCTAAAAAAGACTTTGAAGTTTACGAAAGGTTCGTTAAATAGGTTGTAGAGATTGTATTCAGCTTAAAAAGTACCTCAAACGAACTTAACAAAACCAAAAAAAGGCCTTTATATTCGACATTTTTGTTCTTGTTTTTGTTCTAAACCTGCTGCAAATTTATTTTTAGAGTGCTGTGTTATGAAATGATGATTGAGTTCAATTTGATGATATTTTCTTAGTTAAATTAAATTTTTCATAAATACTCACTAGCTAGTCTCGAACTCCAGTCCTCCTCTTTAAAACCGGGATACTTACCACTGTACCATATGCATGGTTTATGCTATGATTTTACTCGAAGCGTTGATTCCATTCATTAGTACTTTTTTGTTCCCTATAATCTTAAATCGTTTTGATTAATTTAGAATCACGCTATGTTACGACTCCTCAGTTTGAGTGTTTGGAGGTATAGCCATATAATTCAAATAAGTAGCCAAAATAGGAGTACCCTATATGGTTAATAAGTTAGTACAATTACTTATATTGAGTCTTACCGAACAAAATCAATCAGACACTGCTTAATACCTTTGTACCAATATTGTCCTCCAGCAACTTTAAAAAACTCGGAAGTTGCTTGACAGCATGTCATTATGTCGTTATCCCGAATACAAATTTCCAATAGGATTACAATTCAAAACCATACAATTATAATTAGCTTTGTTGTTGAACTGTAAACTATACTGTTCATGTATAGTTCTACTAAGGTCGGTATCCAAATTAATCCGGACACCTTCAAATCATTGTAACTTTTGAAATATTGCACGTAGGAATGAAAAATTTCACTGTGGTATAGCTGAGAGTCTATGATGAAAAAGACTATGATTGATGTTTACATTTCATGTTTAGTATTCAAGATGGCGACGAAAGAAAAACAAGTGCGCGAGCGAATTTTGTACGGGCGTACTGCAAATCCTGACTTGTCAATACGGGACCTTGCAAAAACATTGGATTTGCCTAAATCTACTGTTCACGATGTGCTTAAACCATTTTCGGAACGTTTCACGGTAGAGAGGAAACCGAGAAGTGACAAAAACATTGGACGCGCTGATCCTGTCATGGACCGAAAGGTGAAACGGATATTAACGAAAAACCCAAATCTCTCCATTCGAACGGTGGCTCGTAAAATAGGGATGTCGCCTGGTTTTGTCCAAAAATCAAAACAACGTTTGGGACTTAAGACGTATAAAGTAAAAACAGTTCCAAATCGCAACGACAAACAGAACTTGGCAACAAAATCACGGGCTCGACGTTTGTACTGCGAATATTTGACGAAGTTTTCATGCGTTGTTATGGACGATGAAACTTATGTCCTGGAGGATTTCAAGCATCTTCCAGGGCTGGTTTTTTATTCTGCTATGGACAGAAATGCTACAGTTGAGCATTTCAAAACGAAGAAGGCATCGACATTTCCCAAAAAATATCTTGTGTGGCAAGCAATTTGCACGTGTGGCAAAAAGAGTAAATCTTTCGTCACTACAGGCACAATCAACAAGAAGATCTATTAGAAAGAGTCTCTGCAGAAGCGATTGCTACCCTTCATCTAAAGCCACAATGAAAAACCTTTGTTCTGGCCCGATTTGGCATCATGCCACTATGCTAAAACTGTGATGGAGTGGTACCAAGCAAATCAAGTGAACATTGTACCAAAAACCTCAAACCCGCCAAATTGCCCAGAGCTACGACCAATCGAGAGATATTGGGCTCTGATGAAGCGGAAGCTTTCTGGAAATAAGCAAAGAATCAAAGACATCAAACACTTCCAGCAAATTTGGACAAAGACGGCTTCTACGATTTCTGAAGAGTCTGTACAAACCCTAATGGACGGAGTTAAGCGCAAAGTTCGAAAATTTTATGCAAATACCGAATAACTATGTTTTGTCTTCACGAATTGTTAAAACACATCCCATGAATTTGAAATAAACAACTACGACGGAAATATAATGCGAAATTTATGTTTTATTCAAGTCTTGAGGTGTGCGGATTATTGCGGATACAGACCTTATTAATTCAAAACCTAACAGTTTATAATCATTCATTTCCTATTTCACAGACATAAAAAATCATTTATGGGTACAGATAAACAAGAGCTATCGAAAAGTTCAATTTTTTATTTTTTTATTTTAGTTTTATTAAGATTCGGTTTTTGGATTCATGCTCATATGAAATTTATTTTGCCTTATTATTAGCTGTTTTCAGTTTTTCCAATATTATTATGATATTAATACGCATCTAATTTTTATTTTCAGTAACATACCAGTAAATGTCAGATATATCTTGTACCTACGTTTATGATATTCTCTGACTATTATTGTGAAAACAAATTCTAATCTTAGTAGATCTTAATCCAATAGAAACTGCAACTTTGAAAGTCTTTCGATGAGTGGATGGTCTGCTAAGTTTCGGATATATGGATTCTACTATAGTTTACTGGCCTGCTGGTGTTATTATTTTATATTATAATGGGATTGGGATTGTCATTGGGATAAACATTTTTATCTGTTGACGAATAAATAAATAAATAAATAAATAAATTTATTATTTTATGTTATGATATTAAATTATGTGACATAATTGCATTTAAATTCATTTCATTAAAATCACTATTTCCGATGAGACTCACTACAAAAAATTATAGCAAGGAAACGGAACAGCACATCGAAATTTTAGGTTTACTATTCTATTGCTATATAATTTCAGATCATCCATGGATATCTCAAGTTTTATGAGATAATTTTATATCATTGTTTTCTCTCGGCAACATTTTCTAAACTTTTAGGTTCACAAATGGAATTGTTATTATCATTCTTATATTCATTCACTATATTATTTGTCATTATAACATTCATTCACTATATATTTTATAATTATAATTAATATTAATTCATTTTATTTTAAATATTGCTATATGAATTTTATTATATATTGGGAAGGGAGGGAGCATCAGGCTGGGATTGGACAATGGAGTGGTATGACAACCGGCGTCTAGGAGGGAACAAATAGTATCATTTTTTTTTATCCTACCAATTCGATTGTGATGCTGTGAATTCTACTCCAACAGTTTCAGTGAGGGTGACGCGCCCTTCTGAACAAGCCATCCCATAGAAAGCTTAATAAGTATTGTGGATTGGGTTATTCGATTTGTTGGATCGTATCGTTGCAAGGAGAATCTTATGTTCCCGTGGATTTCGCGTAAGTGTCTCTGCTTACGGGTCCACCCCACCGTTTTTGGCCCTTCATACAGCATTACTGTGAATGCAACCCGGTAACTCAATTTAATCTTGCTATTAAGTGGAGCTGCATACATGACAAGGTCTTACAAGGGATGGTGGCTACCTTACATACATACATACATACATAAATTAAATTTTTCATAAATACTTACTAGCTAGTCTCGAACTCGAGTCCTCCTCTTTAAAACCGGGATACTTACCACTGTACCATATGCATGGTTTATGCTATGATTTTACTCGAAGCGTTGATTCCATGCATTAGTACTTTTTTGTTCCCTATAATCTTACATCGTTTTGATTAATTTAGAATCACGCTATGTAACGACTCCTCAGTTTGAGTGTTTGGAAGTATACCCATGTAATTCAAATAAGTAGCCAAAATAGGAGTACCCTATAAGGTTAATAAGTAGGTACAATTACTTATATTGAGTCTTACCGAACAAAATCAATCAGACACTGCTTAATACCTTTGTACCAATATTGTCCTCCAGCAACTTTAAAAAACTCGGAAGTTGCTTGACAGCATGTCATTATGTCGTTATCCCGAATAAAAATTTACAATAGGATTACAATTCAAAACCATAAACTTATAATTAGTTTTGTTGTTGAACTGTAAACTATACTGTTCATGTATAGTTCTACTAAAACGACACTATTGTCAGCATAATTCATAGACAATAAAGTCTATTGTAGCGAAAATTTTACCAGTAAAAAGACAATAAAATAAATGGTTTTTGTTTGAATCTGTTCGAGAAAAACTTGATTATTTTATTGTTAAGATTCATAACAACCCTGCATTTCTATTGTTAAATTGCCATCAATGAAAGATTCTATGGTGGAAAACAATAACTTTAAACGTTATTCTATTGTTGAAAACAATAAGGCCTATAGTACGTACCATTATCTTATTTGTTGTTTTACAAAAGATTCGGTCGTAGTTTTAATCTGATTTTAAGTAGGGTTAATCTCCAATATTAGACTAATGGATTTGTGTGATTGATTAGTTTTGCGGGCTCAAAACCTAATGCACTCATTCAAATCCATTTAATCCAATGCAATACTGAATTTATGTATTCCAAATGATGAATATAAATCATCTAATGAGTCATCATCACTTTCCTGAAAATCTTCCATTTTGCTGTCATCGTCTTCAGGTCAATTGTCTTCGGACGGAGATGCATCTCTTAGGTAATCGGTCCCAATTTCTCTTTCGTTCGAAACATTTTGTGATGCGGTAGGCTATTGTTTTCCTGTAAAGCAGGATAAAAAAGCATTCAAATAAAAAAAAACTACATATTAATTAGCTTGTTGAGTGACAGCTTCATTTTCCGCGTCCCATTTTACGATGATAATAAAATAAGCTGTTCTTTTTTAATGTTTTTGAAAAATCCATTTTTTTTCTCTTGTATCTCGTCAAACTTGGAGTACAACACAAAATCACTGTTCAAATGTAAACAATCTTTTTGACATTTTCTAAATTTTTACTCAGAACTTTACGTATACTTCGAAAAATAGGAAAGTAATTCAACAAAGATGTATTGTAAACTTTTGCGCTGATTAAATTACGGTTAGTACTTTTATTGAACTTTGTGTTAGATATTTTTTGAAGTTCAAAACAAGTTCTATGAACTTGAAGGTTGGGTTGAATAGCAAGAAAAAACTATTCTCGAACTTTTGAGTTCCTTTATATATTAATGACACTTTAAAAAAAATTTAGGTTCTGTTTGTCCGTGAAGTGTGTTGTTATTCAGCAAAAAAGTTCCATGGAACTAAATTTCAACTAAATGTTAACTTCTGAGTTCTCATCTCAAGTAAAATTTGAACTTTTGGCTGCTAGGGTAGTGTCCATTGCTATAACATCAAAATCGTTAGATGTAATCCTAAATCTGACTTTGCACGAAAACGTGCGGAAAAGAGTATGCTTAAAAGGTGAAACTTAAAATCTGGGACTTAGTGGTCACCGAGCATACAATAGCTCCAAAGGCAGGGATATAGGAAGGACCGAAAAAACACCACAAAGGGCACACGGTAAGGGAGGCCCAGTCGCAGCCCAAAAACAAAGGCAAAGGAAGGAGGACCCAGGTTGGAAAAAAAAAGGTAAGATCGAAGAGGAAATATAGACAGAAGATTAAAATTTTCAAAGGGGCCCAAGGGGGAAAATAAGTGCGGGCCAAAAACGAAAAGATAAAAATATGGGGGAAAATTTTTTCCCCCAAGAAAATGCGGACCCAAAAAAATAATGGGGGAAAAAAAGGGCGTTTGGTAAAAAGAAAATTAAAATTTAAGGAACTAAAAAAAAGGGGCCTAAAAAAAAATAAAGAGTATATATTTAAAGGTAGGGGATATAAAAAAAGAAGATAGAGGTTTGTTTTAGTCAAGGAAGTCAAAATTTTCCCGGATTGAAGGCACACCGATAAGAGGCCAAATTGGGAATGGGAGAGGAATAGGGTATGTGTCCCTTGACTCAGCCTATTATGCAATGATCGATTACATTTTTTATTATAACTCATAAAGTATTTTAGCTGGTGCTTGGCGATATTTAGCTAGTTATACATTGCTTAGATAGTTTAGGTGGTAGTGTACTTTTAGTTGGGTGGGAATGGGTTTGCCTTGTGTTTTTGTTTTTGGTTTATGATTGTTTTTGGAATAATATTAGTGAGTTTTTTGGTTTGGTTTTGTTTTTTTGAAATATGGGTTTTTTTTTTTTTTTGTTTTTGTGTTGTGTTGTGTGTGTTAATGAATATTTTTTTTTGTTTTGTTTTGTTTGTTTATTTTTGGGGGTTATTGTTGGTCTTTTGTGTTTGATTTTTTTGGGATATTTGTTTTTGTTGTTGTATGTTTGTTGTTTGTGTATGGATTTTCTTTTTTGGGTTTTTTTCTTTTTTTTTTTTTTTTTTTGTGTTTTTTTTAACGGGTGTCCACTAAATAATGAGAACGAAAAGAATGGGTCAGGAAAAAAATACCAGTGAAGTTTTGTTCAAACTGATTTATTTTATTAAAAGGGTCAACTTAAATCTTCAAACTAAGTTTAGTGAATATTGTCATATGGTCCGTGGTCCGCCGTGCGGCGCAGCTTAGTCGTTATGCTGGAACATGACCGTTGGACGGCAGCCACATCGATTTTTCGGATGCAGCTTTTGATCCTGTTGGTAAGTTGCTTGGTGTTCTTGACCTTCCAATTATCCTTGTATACCATGGAGCTCAAAAGACCGAAGAAATCCTCGATAGGACGGCACTGTGGCAAATTTGTCGGATTCCGGTCTTTTGGGACATATGGTATATTTTGGCTCTCCAAAAACGTTAGCGTTTTTTTTGCGTAGTGCGATGATGCCTTGTCCGGCCAAAACACGTATTTGCCATCCGAGTGATGTTGTTTAAGAAATGGGATGAGTATTTTCTGCAAACACTCTCTTTGGTACACCTCCTGGTTGATGGCCAAACCGCTTGGTTTGAACCACGGCTTCGAAATACCCTTATCGGATATTACGATGTATAACATAACCTTCGATTCAAATTTGTGCTTGAACTTATACATTACTTTTGGAGGAGTAGTAGATTTGTCCTTAGTGTAGAATCGGTCGTTTCCCGGTATCTGAGACTTCGAAAGAGGAAAGTAGCTTTCGTCGTCCAGAACGAAAGATTTTCCGCCGTAATTCCGAGTCATCCAGCGGCATTGGGATTTCACGGTTTGAATCTGCTCATCTGTGTACTCTGGGGATCTGGTTTTCTTTCTACACACTATTCCTTCTTTCTTTAGCGTCTTGCAGATGAGTGACTTCGAACAATGGAACTTTCGGGCTGCTTCCCGTTGACTTACCGAATCCTTGTTGTTGAACATGCTGCGCAGCGAGCGGAGCGTTTTCTCATTCATTATTTTCGCTGGACGGCCGCAACCTTTCTTCCGGGTTACTCTCATGCATTCCAGGATACGGTATACGGTGGATACCGGAACTTTTTCACGACAAAAATGGTCCACCGTGTATTTTTTTCCACGATCTTCGTTCGCTTGAAAGAATTGTACAACGCGCGCGCGCAGTTCTTCCTGTTTCGACGGCATGCTGAACACGACTGAACATGTTAGAGTGAAATAAGAGTGAATGAAAATTTTCTGGAGAGTGCAACGATTCATTCATCTAAAGTGACATTTCTATGCGGCCGTTTTTGTTCTGATGGAAAAGTATTGAAATCATTCTCATTTTTTAGTGGACACCCGTTACCTTGTCGCCTTATTTTTTTGAGTGGTACTTGTTCAAATATTATTTCAAACAATAATTTATAAAAAAAAACTCGAGAGAAGTCTCTATATTTGTTTTGTTCTTAAAAAGGGTTGGCAATAATTTGGTTAGGTTGGTTTTTTTATATTATATTTTGGGGGGTTGGGGGTTTTTTTGCAGGGTGGGGGTTTTTTGTTGGGGGGGAAAAAAAAAAAAAACATGTTGGTGTGGGAATACTTTTTTTTGGGAAGGAATAGTGCACAATATTCTCCCTTTGTTTATAAATAAATAAATAAAATAATATTTGTTTGGTTTGTTTATTGGTGGGGGGGGGTTGGTAAAAATGCTTGTTTTTGGGGTAGTGTGTAAAAATAAGGGCAAATTAAAATCTCCATATATGTGAACTTTCACTTCTGGGGGAAGTCCAGACATAATTACGTCTGCAATGTGAATTTTTTTTTCGTATACTTCTTTACGAGCGTTGTTTGGGGGAAAATACACTGAGGCAAATACATGTGTTTCACCTGCCATGTGTACTTTCACTCATACATGTTCAAATCCCTTAACTTTTGAAGTATCGATAATTTCTGAATTAAATTTGGTAGAAATAGCTATTAAAACACCCCCACCTGACTTCTTTTCCAAAATTTCCAAATTGCGGTCATTTCTAAAAACATTATAAGAATTTCCGAAGACTTCTTCACTCCTAACGCTTTGATCCCAACTGGTTTCAGTTCCCATTATTATTGGGAATGAGCAACCCAAAATTTTATTATGAATTTCTTGAATTTTTACCGCACTTTTCATACGGTTAAAATTTTGGCAATAAACTATAATTTCGGTACTTAATTGTGTTTTAGGTGGAAGCGTTTGTAGATTCGAGTTAGTCGATAAATTAAAATTATTAAAACTAATTACCCCTCTCTGATCTAGAGATGTCGTCAAGTTCTCGTTATCGTCGCGCGCTTCAAAATCATTATCCTCCTCTAAGGGTTGGCATGTTTCTTTTCGCTTGGGTGCTGTCAGGCGTCGAAACAGCAAGCACTCCGCGAGCGTGTTGTACGGTATTACGAAACGCATGGTCATCGTGGAAAAAAGTTTACGGTAGACCAATTTCAAAACGAAAACGTGCCCGTGAGTACAGTTTACTGGATCCTGGCATCCCTGAGCGTGGAGCGGAAGGCCGGAAGCAGCCGTCCGGTGAAGATAATGACTATGTATGTATGTATGTAGGAAGCCACCATCCTAGCGTGGGCCTTGCCCTGCATGCGGTTCCACTTAACAGAAAGATCATGCTTTGTTACCGTTCTAAATTCAACATATCGCTGTATGAAGGGCCAAAAAGGGTTGGGCAGGCCCGTAAGCAGACACACTTACGCGAAACCTGCGGGAATAAGAGAATCTCCTTCCAGCAATATAATCCTATAAAACGAATAACAAAATACGCAATTCAGTTAAGCTTTCCACTAGATGGTTTGTTTAAGAAAGGCGCGTCAAATTCATTACAACTGTTGGAGTGGAATGTACCAATCATAAATGATAGACACATCCCCTCCTAGACTCCGGTTGGCCGTCCACTCCATTGTCCAATTGCAACTTCAATGATGCCCTGATGCACCCTCCCATCCCAGTTATGTTTTAAATCAATAAAGTATTAGGTTTTTACAATATATATCAAATATAGAATATAATAAAGAAATAAGTATATATATAGAGTGCGTATGAGTATATATAGTGTACGGAAAATTTGGTAGCCTGGACTGGATAATGTTTTCGAATTGTACACCTTGCATGTCAAAATTTCCTAAATGATTTTTATTTAAATTACATGTTTGCATACTGCTGGCCTACTGCACTTGTAGAAAAACCTGCAGAAAAACCTGAAAATTTAGACAATGTATCGTAACCATGAGAAAAAAAAATGAATTAAAAATTATTTTACATAACTTAGTAGTTCCATGGATGACCTGAAATAATTTTTATATAATAGTATAACTTAAATTTCGGCATCTTGTTCCGTTTCCTTGCATCGCAATAATCATTTGTAGAGGATCTCATAGGTACTACAGTGATTTTAAATGATCAAATTAATTTAAATGTAATAATATACTTTCATATCATAACAATGACGTAACAAAATGATAACATGAGCACGACAGTTATCGATAATAGAATGTATATCTGTGACTAAGCTGTTCATCCTCTCGTCGATAGACTTCACCTTTTTCAGCTAGCATTAATGTCAAGTAAGATTAATATTTGTATCCATAATAATAATAAGAGAATATAATTTATTAATGTACAAAAAATATCTGACATCCAACGATCCAAGCACATCTAATGTGAACGTTATGCTGAAATAATGAAAAACAAATTGAGCCTTTAATGCTTGTAATGTTGCTCCATGCTCATAAGATAAGTGATTTTAGAACGAAAAGATGATCCCAAAGCGTAGTGAATTTATAAATTTAATGTAGATGATCGCACCCCCTCACTTCGCTATTGTCAGATTGACAACATTGCCCAGGCTACGCCAACCAGCGTCTCCATGTTTCAGCTGGCAGTCTTGTGATCATATGACTCGTGGAGGCGTGAGGTAGGAACTTGTGAGGACTAAAGGTCTGTCGTATCCTTCTTTAATGCTGTCAACTCACCATTTGAAGCCCGACACTGTGGCATTGAAGGTAATGAAAGGGCAGACGAGCTTGCTAAACAAGGTTCAAATGCACAGTTTATTGGCCCAGAACCATTCTGTGGTATGTCATACTGGGCCATAAAAATGGAACTGAAATCTTGGGAAGAACAAAGGGTGATGACCAACTAGTTGGTTACCACAAAGTGTGTTCAAGCGAAAAGGTTTATAATTCCAAATGTTACAATCAGTAACAAGCTTTTGGAGCTCAATAAGAGAGATCTTTGTACCTATACTGGCCTAGTAACCGGACATTGCCTGAATAGATATCATTTGAAAAACATTGGCCAGGTTCAGAATGATATCTGTCGTTTCTGTAACATGGATCGCGAAACATCTGCTCCGTAGTTGTGATGCTTTGTACAAGAGCAGACTTAAATTTCTGTGCAGTGGCTATATGCAACCTGAAGAAATTTGGACTGCGAATCCTGGAAAGGTGGTGGGTTTTATAAACTCGATTTTGCCTGACTGGGAGACGCGTCTTGGGCTGTTCACTTGACAAATGGTGATCAAGCTTTAAGATGCGAATAGTAATAGTAAACAGGGGTATACCACAAAAGCTCAATTCAGTGGACGCAGTAGTTCTACGTCCCAACAAAAAAATAGAAAAAAAAGTGTCCCACACATTTATGATGTAATGTTAGTCTGTTCGTTCTCTGTGCAATTTCAGCTGATCTAGTGGAGTAGCAACCGACGGTGCGGGCCGCTGTGTTTTTTTTTTTGCTCGCTACGTTCCTTCCCCCCCACCCAAAAAATCTTTTTTCCACAACAATTGAGTATTTAAAAAATAATTATCCATTTTTTTATTTATTCTTTACCCCCCACATAACGTATCTCGTTAAATATTTTTTTTTTCTTACTTTTTTTTTTTTTTTTTTTTTTTAATTTAAAATTTTATTTCTCTCTGTACGTTTCTGTGGGGCTGGGGGTCTTTCGGGGTGGGGGGAACCAAACCAAAGACAAGAATTTTTTCATCTCGCACTCGAAAAGGAACCAAAAACCAACCCTCGAGTTAGGAACACCACTTCACAACTCTCGTTGCGTATGAATATATAGCATTCGAAGTCTCGCAAACGAGACAGAAACCATTTTCCAAATTTTTATTAGTTTAGTCACCTCCCCAGGCTTTTGGCTTGCCTTGGTACGACTGGAACTGATTCTAGCGACCGAGAGTTCATCGCCGTCTTCGACGTCACTGTTGGTTTTTTTTTTTTTTTTATTTACACTTCCTCGGGTTGGCTGGGTCGTCGTCGGAGGGTTCATTGGCTGGTGTGGTGTCATCCCCCATCCGACCTCCCTCACTCCCCAAGAACAAACTTCGCGCCTACAGTGCCAAAATGTTGCAACTTCTGGTGGAGGGACGGTTGTCGTGTGCATGCACAAAATAAATAATTTCTTTCGTCGTTTGGGTCGAAAATTATGCGACTTTGAAAAAGTTTCTTTTTATTCCCTCTGTCTGTTGAATCCGCTTTCCGCGAACATGAATCACGCGTAAATCGCAAATCCAGCTTGATTCCAGTATTTCAAAAGTTTAAAAAAAATTTTGTGGTTTTTGTGTGTTTGGGGGGTTTGTGGATGGTTTTTTTTTTTTATGCACCGGCGTTTCGAATGAAGCACGCCAATTCCGAGTAGCGAGCGTCGCGAAATTTTGGTGGTTCGTTTTGCGCCGCACGGCAAACGACAAGACCTGTCCTTAAGAATGACGCTGGTAAAAATGGTAATCAGATTTCCGGTGTCGTAACCACCCACGTTGACTTTTCGAGGGTCTCAGAGAAGTGTTTTTTGTTCTTCGAGTAAAAAGGAGAGACATTCTAATAAGCCGATTGTTTCGAAAAGTTGTCGAAAATTCCTGCTGATTTCGGCAGTGTGATTTAAACTTGAAACTGATTTCATGCGGAAGCGGGGGGTGTCTGATACATGGGTTGGTGTGTGTTTGCCTGCAATGAAGGGGTGATGTAGTCGAATGTCTGCAGTATATTTTATTTGGAAAGAATTTAGACGATAATCGCTCATGTTCACGAGAAGTGGTTTGTCGTTGAGGTATGAATGAAACCGAAAGAGGCGAGAGTTTTTTTTTCTGCTCTGAACTAACATAAGAAAGTAAGTAATGTAATTGTCTGGAAACTTCCTGGCAGCTCTAGGGGAGGCTTGAATTGGTCGTTTTTTTGCAAATGCCGAACTTTGTCTTTAATTCGATTTTGTTATTTGCCTTTTTTTGCTTCAATATAACTAAGCTAGAAAGTTTTCAGGACTTAGAAATATATTCCAGGAACGTGTTAGAACATTTTTAGAATAATTCCATTTTCAAAGAGAAAGGGTAGTCTCCAATTACACAAGCATTTATCGAGTTGTTAAAAACTAGGAATCTAGGAATGTCTGAACAAAATCGAAAACAAATCTGTTCTGTAGACATATTCTTCCAGCCAACCTAACCTAGAAGTCGTCGACCAAAACACCGTTTTCATGCACCGATAGGCATTGGCATCAGCTCATGTATTTTGGGTTTTGAGTGTAAGGAAAGTTATGTAATTCACAAAAAGGTGACAGCCTTTGTTGATTGGTAGGGGAACTAGTCTTAAGGATGAGTCAGTAACTATTGGGACACTCTCAAACTTGTGTAAGTTTTTCCATACTTGACCGAAAAATAAATGCAAAATCCTTGGTTGACACATCACGCCTACATAATTCGACCATCTCAAGGGTCCTCCAAAGGTACCACCCAGACAACCACAAGTCGTATAACAGTGTTCAAATAGTATCGTATATTCCTATATTTTAAGTCAGAATCGCTATTAATTGTGGCCTTTATCGTGTTATGTTTAAGTTAAATCGTAAAGAGTGCAAATTTTTGACTTATATACGATGTGTCATTTATTCATCGTACTGCGTCACAAACTAAATCGGATATACATCGCTAAACTTTTTTAATCGAATTTGTTATTACAAATTCAATCGCATACGATATCAAATCAACTCGCTTAAGAAAACAATATTATTTGCACGTATATGGCCTCCACTTTTGCATGTATAACCCATATTTTTGCATTCTATACGATTTGTTTACCTACATATATGTTTGTATATCATAAAAACAACTTTCAATATACGTGCATTTTGGTTGTCTGGGCAGGAACGGATAACAGTGGACCAGAAACCAGACGCTTGATGAAAACCGGGAACAACGCAAAAAACAGAGGGTGCCATTTTAAGCGAAATCCGAACATTTCGACGCGTGGCTTGGCCAAAAAACATGAAGTTTCGCAAAGTTTGTAGCCGCCACTGGCCGATGTCACATAAGCATGCGGCTTAAGCGCCACTCCGATAAAGGAGACCGCGTGCCAAGTTTATTTTGCCCGGATGAGACTCCCTCAGGGCGAGTCCATTTGAAATCTTCCTGAAAAAATAAGATCGAGGTAGCCTGACTACTACCGAAATAGGACGGTTAAGAAACCCTATAGTATTGCAGCATAATCTACCGCATCAACAAAATACCTCATCAAAGCTAACGGGTAGAGAACACCCAAACCTAAAATGACGCTAAGTAACATCAAGCTTTCATCATAGGTAACTTCACACACATTCCGCCAGAGGCGCGATCGCAGCAAAGAGAACGCAACACGACATCAAAATCCGATCACACGGAAGACGTCACGCACATTAATGAACGACCTACGCGAAGCAACGTGCCAACACAATTTCCCTTGTAATATAATTAAATAAGACTTAAGGACAATAATTGTAACGATCATTTCAAATACACGCAAAAAAAATTAACTTTTTTTACGAAGAATAAAAAAACGGAGGTTATTTATAATGTACAGCATGCTTTCATTTCGATTCTTTGATGTTCTACATTTCGAATGAAATACGGATGATAACATTTCTGTGGACCAGAGAGGAGATATTATCGTTCCAAATCTCCAAACCCGCGTAACGCAATCGATTTAAAAAAAATAGAACGGCGCCCCTGTGCAGGAATAGAAAAGAGAGACGAAAGTCCTCCGTCAACAAAAGGATTACTGACTCATCAGTACTGCTGCTGCGGGTTTCTGCGCTCCTTAGACTGCTGAACTTGACGGCTGTTGGTAGTCGGCGGATGACGCTTGATGGCAGGTGCTTGTGCGGGACAACCTGACGATTGCCGGTCTATTGTTCGGGGACGCAGGTGGGACTCGGACGAAATAGCTAACGCAGGCGACGGTTGGTCTTATAGAAATACATTAAAGAGCGCAACGAGCACAGTTAGCACATTCATACCTTGGACGAGCACAATAAGCAAATTACCTGGTCTGGCTTAATATTACGCACAACCTACGATGCACACTACGGGTTTAAACTACTAACAGCTACTAAACGAGAAGAACACTATTAGAAATCTAAAGGCGATTGTATGACCACGTTGCTTTTACTCACTAACGCAACGATAGCGCGGACACAAACTTCCACTGCGATCTACGGTTCAAACAAGCGTGGTATGAAACCATGATCCTCAGATTAAGGAAGGTGTCCTCAGCCGAACTTATCGGAAATTTCCCCGCGATCTTTCTCGAAATAGATCGGCAACAAGGGAAATTATCCTACAATTGCTGGCCCTTCGTTCTATATCGAGGTAGCCAGCACTCTCTATTCTTTCTCCGCTTTCCCGAAGATTTTTTGGGCTCGACCTTGGGAGAAATTGTACAAGGCTGAGGACTTGGCATTACTTGTTTATAGCAAGATCGAACAGAGTGTAATTGTTGGCATAGTTTCTGGCGCACAAAAATTAGGTCTAATTCGATACGTTTACCTTAATTATAACGCAACATGGAGCGAAGGCTACAAGTCTCGTCCAGAGGGCTAAGAAACGATCAGATTGTTGCCAAAACGCGTGTCGGAAAACTGTACACGAAGCTGCTAACTGGTATTTATCAGTGCTGCGTCATTGATGATGAGACCTACATCAAAACGGATGTTAAGCTGTTGACGTGGCAGACATTTTACACATGGTAAGGACAAGTTTGCTGTAGATAACCGTTTCAAACGGAAGAATCTGTCGAAATTCGCTTTTAAGTCCTGATTGGGCAGGCCATACAGGGTGGCAACATGAATGTGATACTTTCATTTGTGATCCCGTTGGTACAATTTATTCCACTATCGGTGAACCCCTTGTGTACATTTTGAAAGAATGACTTATTGTCAGTTCATTTGTAAATAAGAAACTGAATTTGTGTTCTCTAATTTCCGAAAACAAAAATACATTTAGATAACGATACATCTAAACGAGAACGATACATTTTGAGAACGAATTCGGATTTTGCATCTTGACGGATTCACAAACATGGAAATCAGACGGAAGCTGTCAAATCTGAAGTTGAGCAGACTGTGTGTGTACAGGACCATAAAACGTTTCAAGGATAATGGCATTGTGTTCCTGAGAGAAATCGGTAAGAAAGTGGGTAGCGGGAGGGGGAGGGAGACGAGGGGAAAAAAATGGCGTATGAAATGAAAATGAGTCACACATCCATGCAAAATATATTGAAACGGGACCTTGGATATGGGGCTTTTAAAATACAGAGGATTCACGGATTGACACGAATGAGAATATTGCCGACAGAGTTGCCAGATCGTGGGCGCTACTTAAGACGCACGCTGGTCATGGTTTGGGGTACCATATCGTCAAAAGGTGGTGAGGGTTTGGGGTACCATATCGTCAAAAGGAAAATTACCTCTGTTGTTCATAGACATGAGCGTGAAAAAAAAACAAAGAGTATCATTTACAATACGTTATCAAATACCACCAACTGCCTTGTGCTAAGAAACTTTTTGGAGAGGAAACTTTTGTTTCCAACAGGATTCAGCTCCAGCGCATTAGGCAGTAGCTCTTTAGCGGTTGTGTGAAATTTACCATGTTTCATCAGTTCCTTTGAATGGTCTGCATCGTCTTCTGATTTGAACCCACAGGACTTCAGTATCTGGGGATACATGCTAGGAAAACTGGACGACTTGAAGCTCATGCTTTGATTTGGTTGAGATTTGGGAACAAATGCCTTGAAAAGATGATGCGTGCATCTTGCAAGAATTTTGAGAAGCGTCTCCGAGCCGTGATTAAATATAAAGAAGAAAGATTTGAATTTCACTAAACACAATGCATGTTTAATACTTTGATTTGTTATTTAAAGTGAAATGAGTGAGAAGTACAATCCTGTTAAAATTTTGTAACAATTTTCAAGTGTATCATTTCTACCTTGCCACCCTGTATGCTCTTGTGGAAAACGGAGTGAACCATTTGTGACTAAAGGTACCATAAGCGATGAGATTTAAAAAACTGAGTGCCTTCAAAAATGCATTCTGAATTTCGGATCCACAGGAGAAATGGCGTTTCCCAATGCAGATGTATGCCCCACGTTGTCCCATCGTCCTCTGGCTGAATTTTCATTCTTTTGTGTGCCCTTGCTGATGCGTTTTGCATCACGTGATGGATTTTTTCCTTAATAATGAGAAGTAAGCGAATAAATTCTGAAGGAAAAAAAAAACAATCATGAATTTACATTTGATTATTTTACCTACGGTTGGGTACTGTTCGATGTAGATGTGTAAACTTGCCCAGTATTACATTTTGCAAAGTAAGGAGTGTATCGAAAATAAGCTATCCACAAACTTTCTTTCAAATTATGTTGAAAACCGATATTTTATTCATACAAAAAATTGATCCTCTATTGTACGAGGTTAAACTTGAACAAAATGAAGACCGGATGAAATTTCGAATTTTCGAACTTTGGATCGAATGCTCTTCATCAAGTTCCGGACAAGTGTTGCATCGCATTTTTTGGACGCTTGAGCCCAAATTTTTTTGAACTCCTGCATGTTCCCAGCTGCCTTACCAGTCTTCTTGAAGACCCTCTTCACCATTGCCCAGTAACGTTCGATGGGTCGAAGCTGAGGGCAATTTGGTGGATTGATATTTTTCTCAATGAAATCTATACCCTTTTCCGCAAGCCAATTGAGAGTGGTTTTGGCATAGTGAGCCGACGCTCAATACGGCCGAAACAGTGGAGGTGTACTATGCTTCTTATATAAAGGCAACAATCTCTTCTGGAGACACTCAGATCGATAGATTTCCGCATTTATAGTTCCGGTAGTGTAAAAAATGGTTGACTTCAAACCACAGGAACATATTGCTTGCCATACCAGTACCTTTCGACCGAATGTCTCCACTTGAATTGACCTGTCCGCATCGCTCACATCCTCCCCAACGACGGCAGTAAAGTATTGTGGACCTGGAAGGGTTTTTGAGTCCTCCTTTACATAGGTCTCATCGTCCATCAAAACGCATGCATCCGGACGCTGCAAAAGATGCGAATACAATTTCCGGGCCCTTGTTGCTGCTCGCTTCTTCTGTTCTGCACTTTGTTTCGAGATTTTCTGCTTCTTGTAGGTCTTCAGGTGGTTTCGCCTCTTGATACGCTGGATCATTCCGACACTCGTTCCTGCTTTTTTGGCCAAATCACGTATTGACATTGATTTGTTCTTCATGATTAGAGATACCACTTTCTGCTCCAGTTTCGGGTTAGAAGAACCGGGTTTTCTGCCTCTTCCTGGTAGCTCACCCAAAAAATAGTGTTCCCCAAACTTATTAATGATGGTTTTAACACTCGCATGATGAATTCCAAACCGCTTCGCCAATTTTCGCATAGTAATACCCTTCTCACTTAGCCATGTGTCCAGAACCTTAATTTTCACTTCCTTTTCAATACGCGACATTTTGAAAACGCAGAATTTGAACCGCACAAACAAGTAAACAAAAGAAAGCTGACAGTCAAACGCACAGCATGCAGTGTTCAGAGCATAAAAAACCATCACAAATACATGCGTACAAGGCAAATGTATGTGGATAGCTTATATTCGATACACTTCTTACTCCAAGCATCTTTATTGTCCTTTTTAGCTGATGGAACCATCTCGGTGAAATCAAGTTGGATCTAAAATTAAGGATTTATTTTTTTACAAATTAGAGACACGAAAGCTTCATTCGATTTTACCAGCAACCCATCAAATGATGTTGATAGTGGGAACATATCAAACATTTCCTCAGTTATATCACTATATGTTTGTCTGAGATCGTGAAGAACCGCTACTGTTTTAATCCAATCACCACGGATTATTTTCAATGATTCCTCTGATGGTACAATACATTTGAGCTTTTGTATCTAAAACAGATTTTTTTTCCTCAAATTTCTAAAAGAAAACAATAGTATCGTGTTTTATACTTACTATTTCTGTTAAATCCCTCCCTGTAGGAATTGGAGAACCTTGGGCGATACTACTGGTTGCTGCATCAGATATGACAATCTCATCAGTGCGATTTGGGTTATGACGAATTTGCTTTTCATGTTTCTTTACCATATATTCAATATGGTAGTGCAGCTTTCCACTATGCCTACCATATCCTCTACCATTCGGGTAGAACCACACAGCCTGCAAAAAGCATAAAATCATATTGCACAGAACTTTATTGAATATATGTCATCATACCTGTGATACATCCGCACTCTCTGATTTAAGTACACCATACTTGTTCACCAAAGATAGAGCAATTGTATTTTAATAATGAACGCTGGGATGACTGCAAAACAAAATAAAATTATAACGACGATGATCACAATTTATTAACATCTAGATGTAATTTTTTCTTGGGTCTGGCCAACTTAAAATAGACAATTCTATATAAAAACGTTTAAATTCAACTGGTTACTCTTTTCCTGAATAAAATAAAGTTAGCAAATAGCAAATAGCAAACTACTTCCGACATTAGGTTCAACGTATGGATCGACAGTAAAATCGATTGTCGCTAGTCGATAAATTCGGTTTTCTACTGAAACGATAATATTCTCGGAAAAAAGAAAACAGAGCTCTAATTGTTAATGTGGACCTATTGAAAAGTTACGCTAGAATCAGCTCTCTATTTACATTTCGTAAACTGTAATAACTCCAGAGTCGTCAATACGACTTTCTCGCTGTGAATCTTTGGCTGAAGTTGCTCATGAAGAACACTAGATAAACATGAGAAGAGAGCGGAAAAACCTTTTGTTAACTAAGGTCTCCTGAAGCTCTCCCTATAGATGGATTAACAAATATTACCTACTGAAAGACGAAAACTTCTACTATAAGTTGGCGATATCTGTGATAATTTAAGATAGTTCTCCTTATAGAGGCTCAGGAAGCCTTTATTTACAATTGGCTGTTTCGCCTTTCAATCATGTTGATCTAGAACAGTTAATCTAAGCTAGTATTACCAGTTTGTCTATTGCCAAAATTTGTCATAGGCAGAAGCCTGACCAACATCTTATTCTTCACTTCTACCCTGTCATTCAGTAACCAGTTTGTTGTTGATCCGTTAGTCCAGGTGCATCCAAGATGAAATTTGCCGACAACCGCCTAAAATCTTCCATTCTCACAGATGCCGCATCTCCACACTTCAGTGGGTGGATGCAAATTTTGCACTCAAGAGTTTAATGCAATAAATGTTGCATTGCAATTTCTGCTGCCGGTGCAAACCATGAAGAAAATGAGGTAGGTAAACAAATTCGATTCGTAAGTACTTTTCACTTTTTAGGATGACTCAACCTCTGTCCAGATGACTGCAATCGAAGGGAGATGCTTTTTTGGATTACCGGTTACTAGTCACCGATACAACTCGCAGAAATTCCGACGGTGTTTAAAAACGGTTTAATTAGTGTTGAAAAGGCTAATCAATTAGGAACTGTTCTAGAATTATGAGATGTGGCTAAACAGTCTTATAACAGAACGAAGAACAACACTGATGATATTAAAAGTGTTTAACAATAGTGTACACTTTAGTTAGGCATATCAAATCTACCGCGCTTAGTTTTAAGGAATGAAAAAGTACTTACAAACCAAAACGATTGATAAGATATTCGCTGAGTATTTTTGTAATCGCTGTGATCATTGCACTTGTAACAGAGGTTTTTTCTCTTAATAGTTCCATAACATTTCGTCCTTCTGATGTCTGCTGGAATCCCAGGTCAATGTCGAACTCCTGAAAAACCATATTGAAATAAATCATTTTATTGTTTGCCAGAAATAGTTACCTTTTCCAGTGACAGGTCCGCTAATTCTTCTTCATGCTCGATGTATTCATACTCTGTGTATGAAATAGTATCGGTTCCTCCTGTTGTGTTCTTGCTCTGAATGTTCTTGTTTGCTTTTTGAACTTTTTGAATTTTCTTTTTGTTATTTCTGTAATAATGTGCTAACACTAGTTGTAAAGTCACGGGAATCACGCCTTCTGCCAAATCATGCATTACATCAAAGGAATGATTGTTGGTGAGATGAAAATGTTGAAGCTCATTCAGGATACAACCCGTTGGTTTTAATCCACAATCTTTAGAAGATATTTTCTTATTTTGTAGATGCTGGAGGTTGTTCTCATACCACTGGAGATCCCGCAAGTGATATTTCTTCACAGAAGGATCTTTTTGAAATTCATTCCGTGTTATCGTACATTCACGACAAAAGAAATTAGCAGACGGACTCAATAATCCAAGCAACTCGTGCATTGCTAAAGTATCTCCAGCCTCAACAATTACTGTACTTCGTATAGGAATTTGTTCATTACCAATGCATATCATAATACCTTTCTCTAACTTCTTCAAATCTTCAACTAGTGGTGCGAGGATAGTATTATAACCGTGTGATTTGGCATGCACCGATTTCGCATAAATCAACGGAAACACTGATTTCGTGGACGCGTTAAATCTTTCAGGTAGGTTTTGAATTTTAAAATAAATCGCGGAAATTTTATTATTCCCGGATCTGGAGCTCAATACATTGCAAGGTTCAACATCGTCTTGATAAATTATCAACCTTAGAGCATCAGGAAATGTTTTTTTTTTTTATTAATGACACTTTACACCAGAAGGGTGCATTTGTGTCTTACGAATTCTGATATTCACATATAATATTAATCCATTAATTCGTTTCCCAATTCACTTCATTCTGCCCTTCTTCCATTTTTCTTCTTCTGCTAATCTTCTTCCAGTTTTTTTTTCGGTTTCTTTACGTCTTCCACTTCTTGTGCTGCTGCTCTTCCATTTCTCTTCTTCGCCTTCTATTCGTCCACTTTGTTCGCTTCGCTTCCTCTTCAGTTGTGTAACGTTTCCCTCATTCACGTTGTCTTCTTCTATT